>CM069137.1:4850239-5152739 GCA_035221665.1 Okamejei kenojei | reverse complement strand
CTGAAGAGTTTCATAGAAACATAGAAAATAGGTGCAGGAGTAGGCCATTCGGCCCTTCGAGCCTGCACCGCCATTCAATGTGATCATGGCTGATCATCCAACTCAGTATCCCATACCTGCCTTCTCTCCATACCCCCTGATCCCTTTAGCCACAAGGGCCACATCCAACTCCCTCTTAAATATAGCCAATGAACTGGCCTCAACTACCTTCTGTGGCAGACAATTCCACAGATTCACCACTCTCTGTGTGAAAAATGATTTTCTCATCTCGGTCCTAAAAGACTTCCCCCTTATCCTTAAACTGTGACCCCTTGTTCTGGACTTCCCCAACATCGGGAACAATCTTCCTGCATCTAGCCTGTCCAACCCCTTAAGAATTTTGTAAGTCTCTATGAGATCCCCCCTCAATCTTCTAAATTCCAGCGAGTACAAGCTGAGTCGATCCAGTCTTTCTTCATATGGAAGTCCTGGCATCCCAGGAATCAGTCTGGTGAACCTTCTCTGTACTCCCTCTATGGCAAGAATGTCTGATGATAGATGTTTGATGCTAGAGTTAGTTTGGTCTATTGTCACGTGCAACGAGGTACAGTGAAAAGCTTTTGTTGCATGCTATCTTCTCAGTGGAAAGACAATACATGATTACAATCAAGGTGTCCAGAACCAGGGGCCACAGTTTAAGAATAAGGGGTAGGCCATTTAGAATGGAGACGAGGAAACACTTTTTCACACAGAGAGTGGTGAGTCTGTGGAATTCTCTGCCTCAGAGGGCGGTGGAGGCCGGTTCTCTGGAAACTTTCAAGAGAGAGCTAGATAGGGCTCTTAAAGATAGCGGAGTCAGGGGACTTGGGGAGAAGGCAGGAACGGGGTACTGATTGGGGATGATCAGCCATGATCACAGTGAATGGCGGTGCTGGCTCGAAGGGCCGAATGGCCGAATGGCCTACTCCTGCACCTATTGTCTATTGTCTAATATAGACACAAAATGCTGGAGTAACTCAACAGGACAGGCAGCATCTCTGGAGAAAAATAATGGGTGGTTTTTCAGGTTGTCTATTGTCTATTGTCTTTAATCAAGGTACAGATACATGATAATGGGAATAACACTGAGTGCAGGACAAAGTCCAGTAAAGTCTGATTAAAGATAGTCCATGGTTCTCCAGTGAGGTAGATAGTAGTTCAGGACCGCTCTCTAGTTGGTGGTGGGATGGCTCCGTTGCCTGATAACAGCTGGGAAGAAACGGTCCCTGAATCTGGAGGAGGTGTGCGTTGGTTATCACACTTCTGTACCTCTTGCCCGATGGGAGAGGGGAGAAGAGGGAGTGGCCGGGGGTGAGACTGGTCCTTGATGATGCTGCTGGCCTTGCCGGGGCAGGGTGAGGAGTGGATGGAAGGGAGGTCGGTTTGTGTGACGGTCTGGGCTGCGTCCACAATTCTCTGCAATTTCTTGCGGTCTTGGATGGAGCTGTCCCCAAACCAGCTATGATTACCATGTACGTAACTGGGCTACCTATGTTACTGGGCCGGCAATCTGGAAGACTCGGCTAATGGTCTTGGGATGCTGAGCTCAAATTCCATCACTTCAGTTGGGAAACTTAAATTTCTTTCGTTAGTTGACGTGGATACGTTTTTCCCATTGAGGGTAGGGAAGATTCAAACAAGAGGGCATGACATGAGAATTAAGGGACAGAAGTTTAGGGGTAACGTGAGGGGGAACTTCTTTACTCAGAGGGTGGTGGCTGTGTGGAATGAGCTTCCAGCAGAAGTGGTGGAGGCAGGATCGATTTTAACATTTAAGAGTAAAGTGGATAGGTATATGGACATGAAGGGAATGGAGGGGTATGGTCTGAGTGCAGGTAGATGGGACTAGGGGAAAACAAATGGTCGGCACGGACTGGAAGGGCCGAGAGGGCCTGTTTCCGTGCTGTAATTGTTATATGGTTATATGGTTATAAATAAAGCTCCAATTCTCTTAAATAAAAAAAAGCCCGCGTGAAGAAAGGTGAAATAATACGACCATTATTAAATCTAGACTCTGGGAACTGCAGATGCTGATTTACAAAAAAAAATACACAAAGTGGTGGAGTAACTTAGTGGGTCAGGTGGCATCTGTGAAAGGAGGGATAGACTACAGAAGGGTCCTGAATCTAAACCGACAGCCTGAAGGAGGGTCCCGACCTGAATTGTCATCTGTCCATGTTCTCCTGTGATGCTGCTTGACCCGTTGGGTTACTCCAGCACACAAAAGCACGCCGGACAGCCACCAAGTGGTCACAGGAGTGGGAGGCAACCTCATCTCCATTACACAGCTACATCTCTTCACCAGATACAAGCCGTCCAGGGTCTGACCTCCCCAGAGGAGCATGGGTGAAGCTCAACAGACTTGGTACTGGAGTTGGGCGTTTCAATGCCAGCGTGTGGAGATGGGGGCTTGGCCTGTGAATGTGGAGCAGAACAACAGACAGCCAACCATGTCATCTCTGGGTGCCCGCTCTACCACCCACCAAATGGAGCTCAGGGCCTGGCAGACATTGACGCAGAGACAACAACCTGGCTGCTGAACACCCGGCTTGAGACCTCACTATTCCTTTGGTTTATGTTTCACTCGCAAGAAGAAGAGGACTCCAGCACTTGCTATCTTTAAAACTAGATGGTTCACCAATGTTGTCTCTGCCTCGTCTGGTCTTTATATGAATCCTGCCCCTAAACCACCCTTTGAAGTGGCCACTTGGTTTAACAGCTATTGAGAACGTACTACATATGTTAGAGACCCAAAGAACTGCAGCTGCTGGGAGCTTGAGAAATAACACACAAAGTGCTGGAGTAACTCGGCAGGTTAGGTAGCATCTGTTGAGGGAACAGACAGTACGATATATACTGGCCTGGCCACTGAAGTTCACATCCGATCAATGAACGATCAAATAGGAGGCGCAGCAGTAGAGTTACTGCCTCGTGGCACCAGAGCGCCGGGTTCGATCCCGACTACGGGCGCTGTCTGCACCGAGTTTGCACGTTCTCCCCGCGACCGCGTTGGTTTTCTCCGGTTTCCTCCCACATTCCGAAGACTCGCAGGTTTGTAGGATAATTGGTTTCTGTAAAATATCGGCCCTAGTTTTGTAGGATGCAAAACTGGGATAACATGGAACGATGGGAAGGCGGCAGGAGAATGGGGCTGGGAGGGAAAGATAGACCAGTCATGATTGAATGAGGGGGGGGTCAATCAGTAGGACAACTTGTTACTATCTAAATGGCGTCAAGTTGGGAAAACGGGAAGTACAACGGGATCTGGGTGTCCTTGTACATCAGTCTATGAAAGTACGCATGCAGGTACAGCAGGCAGTGAAAAAAGCGACTGGCATGTTGGCCTTTATAACAGGAGGAATCGAATATAGGAGCAAAGAGGTCCTTCTGCAGTTGTACAGGGCCCTAGTGAGACCACACCTGGAGTATCGTGCGCAGTTTTGGTCCCCCAATTTGAGGAAGGACATTCTTGCTATTGAGGGAGTGCAGCGTAGGTTTACAAGGTTAATTCCCGGGATGGCGGGACTGTCATATGCTGAGAGAATGGAGCGGCTGGGCTTGTACACTCTGGAGTTTAGAAGGATGAGAGGGGATCTCATTGAAACATATAACATTGTTAAGGGCTTGGACACGCTAGAGACAGGAAACATGTTCCTGATGTTGGGGGAGTCCAGAACCAGGGGCCATAGTTTAAGAATAAGGAGAAAGCCTATTGTCTATTATTCTATTTGATCTTATTTGATTGTGCACGCGGGGTTGATTGCATTCATCAAAACAGGGCGGGCCACGCGAAGGTTGCAATCTTCCCACCCCACGGGGTAGATGTGATGGGCCGAATGGTCTGATTCTGCTCCTAGAAGGACTGAACCTGAACAAGCGTGCGGGGCAATTGCCGGAGACCATGGATAGGTAACGGCTCCGGTTCCTCAGGTTCAAGACTTCAGGAGTTAATCTTGGCATCATGTTTGGCACGGGCACTGTGGGCCAAAGGGGTCAGACTGAAGAAGGGTCCCGGCCTGAAACCCCACTGCTACGGCTTCCCCAGGGAGGCTGCGGGACCCCGCTGAGTCACTGCACCATTTTGTGTCTTTCCTCAGGTCTAATAACGTACCGATGGCTGATTACTTCATTGCCGCATGTGGCAAGTGACAGTGAGATTCGTTGCGTGCATGTCTTGCGTAATGGTCACCCATGTTGGGCCCTCACCAAGGCGCGCTTGTGAAGAATGGTCCATGCCAGTGAGTCACGGAGTGACAGAGTCACACGGATTGGAAACAGGCCCTGCGGCCCAACATACACACGCCATCCAGCACGCCCCATCTACGCAGCTCCCGCCTGCCCGTATTTGGTCCATATCCCTCTGGACCTCTCCTATCCATGTACCTGTCTAAATACCGGGATGGCGGGACTGTCATATGCTGAGAGAATGGAGCGGCTGGGCTCGTACACTCTGGAGTTTAGAAGGATGAGAGGGCATCTCATTGAAACATATACAAGATTGTTAAGGGCTTGGACACGCTAGAGGCAGGAAACGTGTTCCCGGTGTTGGGGGAGTCCAGAACCAGGGGCCACAGTTTAAGAATAAGGGGTAAGCCATTTAGAACAGAGACGAGGAAACACTTTTTCTCACAGAGAGTGGTGAGTCTGTGGAATTCTCTGCCTCAGAGGGCGGTGGAGGCCGGTTCTCTGGATGCTTTCAAGAGAGAGCTAGATAGGGCTCTTAAAAATACCGGAGTCAGGGGATTATAGGGAGAAGGCAGGAACGGGGTACAGATTGGGGATGATCAGCCATGATCACATTGAATGGTGGTGCTGGCTCGAAGGGCCGAATGGCCTCCTCCTGCACCTATTGTCTATTGTCTATTGTCTATTGTCTAAAACGTTGCGATGGTACCTGCTTCAACTACCTCCTCCGGCAGCTCGTTACATAGTCCCGCCACCCTTTGTGTGAAAAAGTTGCCCCTCAGGTTCCCATTGATTCATTCTCCCCTTCACCTAACACCTATGTGCTCAGGTTCTAGATTCCCCCGACTCTGGGCAAGAGACTCTGTGCGTCTACTTGACCCATTCCACTCTGCATTTTGTACACCTCTGTGAGATCACCCTCATCCCAGCCTGCCCTCCCAAGGAATAAAAGTCCCAGCCTGCCCAACCTCCCCCTAAAGCTCTGGCCCTCCAGTCCTGGCAGATTACAATCCTTGTAATCTCAGCATCAATGCTTAGACCGCAGCCAAAACCAGGTCTAAGTGTGAATTTACTGAGTTCATATAACTGCTCATAAGTTCAAGGAGGAGCATCAAGCCGTTCGGCCCATCTATCTCTACTGCCATTCAATCATGGCTGATCTATCTTTCCCTCTCATCCCCATTCTCCTGCTTTCTCCCCATAACCCCTGACACCCGCACTAATCAAAAATCTATCCATCTCTGCCTTAAAAATATCCACTGACCTGGCCTCCACCGCCGCCTGTGGCAAAGAGTTCCACAGATTCGCCACCCTCCGACGAGAGAAATTTCTCCTCATCTCCTTCCCTATAGGAACGTCCTTTTATTCTGAGGCTGTACACGTTAAATTCAATCGCTAACCACATGGATAGGACAGGTTCGGAGGGATACGGGCCAAACGCGGGCAGGTGGGACTAGTGTGGCTGGGACATTGTTGGCCGGTATGGGCGAGTCGGGCCGAAGGACCGGTTTCCACGCTGAGTCTATCGATGAATCTATCGGTGATAACTCCATCTTCAGTTCTTCCTGCTGTCAGTAGGTGGCAGTAATTAGTTCTCCAGGGTCAGACATTAATGGGTCCACCAAGCTACATTAGTCGAGGTGAGGGGTCTGGACTCGAGATTCCCCGCAATGCCCCATTGCATTCCGTTAAAGGGCCGAACGACAGGCTTCGAATAAATCCCACAATAGTGCGACAGAATCCCACTCCGTCGAGCGAATTCTCAGATTTGGCTGCAGTTGCAGGCGTCCAATATAAATAAATTGAAACTCCGGGGCTCAGTGCGGTTTGCAAAAGTCACTCGTTGAAGCAGCTCCCACTTGAGAGAGCACCAAACGCAGAAGAGTACAGCACAGCAACAGGCCCTTCTGCCCACAACGTCTGTGCCAAACGCGACGCCAACACCTACCCCTGAAGTCTCGACGTGCAGGAAGGAACCGCAGATGCCGGTTCATATCGAAGATGGACACAAAATGCTGGAATAGCTCAACGGGACGGATGGCATCCCTGGAGAAAAAGAATAGGTGGCTTGCTAGCTGCATGCGACGAGCTGCCGGAGGAGGTAGGCGAGGCAAGTACTAACACAATGTTAAAAAGAAGCACTTGGACAGGTACATGGATAGGATAGGTTTAGAGGGCCAAACGCAGGCAGGTGGAGCTAGTGTAGATAGACAATAGACAATAGGTGCAGGAGTAGGCCATTCGGCCCATTTAGCCAGCACCGCCATTCAATGTGATCATGGCTGATCATCCAACTCAGTATCCTGTACCTGCCTTCTCCCCATATTCCCTGACTCCGCTATCTTTAAGAGCCCTATCTAGCTCTCTCTTGAAAGTATCCAGAGAAACTGCCTCCACCGCCCTCTGAGGCAGAGAATTCCACAGACTCACAACTCTCTGGGTGAAAAAGTGTTTCCTCGTCTCCGTTCTAAATGGCTTACCCCTTATTCTTAAACTGTGGCCCCTGGTTCTGGACTCCCCCAACATCGGGAACATGTTTCCTGCCTCTAGCGGGTCCAAACCCTTAATAATCTTACGTGGTTCAATAAGATAACCTCTCATCCTTCTAAACTCCAGAGTGTACAAGCCCAGCCGCTCCATTCTCTCAGCATATGACAGTCCCGCCATCCCGGGAATTAACCTTGTGAACCGACGCTGGGCTCCCTCAATAGCAAGAATGTCCTTCCTGAAATTGGGGGACCAAAACTGCACACAATACTCACAACTGGTCATTGGTATGGAAGATGCTGCCTAAGCGAGTAGCCTTGGTAAGTTGCAACTCCACATCCTGTAGATAGTACAAACTATTGTTACTATGGTGGAGGGAGTGACTGGTACGGAATTACTTTTACAAAAGAGTAACAAATGATGGTTTAGTTCAGGAAGGAACTGCAGACACTGGTTTAAACTGAAGGTAGACACAAAACGCTGGAGTAACTCAGTGGTTTGGCAGCATCTCTGGAGAGAAGGAATGGGTGGCGATTCGGGTCGAGACCCTTCTTCAGACTGATCTTCTTCTTCACCCACAGGTTCAGTTTAGACAATAGACAATAGACAATAGGTGCAGGAGGAGGCCATTCGGCCCTTCGAGCCAGCACCGCCATTCAATGTGATCATGGCTGATCATCCCCAATCAGTACCCCGTTCCTGCCTTCTCCCCATATCCCCTGACTCCTCTGTCTTTAAGAGCCCTGTCTAGCTCTCTCTTGCTTAGTTTAGTTTACAGATACAGCGCGGAAACAGGCCCTCAGGCCCACCGCACCGACCAGCGATCCCCGCACAATCCCCTACACATGCTGGGGACAATTTTACTTTTTAATACCAAGCCAATTAACCTGCAAACCTGTACGCCTTTGGAGTGTGGGAGGAAACCGAAGATCTCGGAGAAAAAACCCACGCAGGTCACGGGGAGAACGTGCAAACTCCGTGCAGACAGCGCCCGTAGTCGGGGTCTCAGGCGCTGGGCCGCCCCCATCATAGGCAGCTCAAGTAATTATTTTTAATCCCAACCATCAACAAATGGCAAGAATCAGGAGCGGTTATTGTCACCTGCTCTGTAATAGAACAATGAAAGTCCTACTTGAAGCAGAACGACAGGTTTGTAAACGTGCGTGGAATAAAGAAGGACATTCTTGCTATTGAGGGAGCGCAGCGTAGGTTCACCAGGTTAATTCCCGGATGGCGGGACTGTCATATGCTGAGAGAATGGAGCAGCTGGGCTTGTACACTCTGGAGTTTAGAAGGATGAGAGGGATCTCATTGAAACATATAAGATTGTTAAGGGTTTGGACACGCTAGAGGCAGGAAACATGTTCCCGATGTTGGGGGAGTCCAGAACCAGGGGCCACAGTTTAAGAATAAGGGGTAAGCCATTTAGAATGGAGACGAGGAAACACTTTTTCTCACAGAGAGTGGTGAGTCTGTGGAATTCTCTGCCTCAGAGGGAGGTGGAGGCCGGTTCTCTGGATGCTTTCAAGAGAGAGCTAGATAGGGCTCTTAAAGATAGAGGAGTCAGGGGATATGGGGAGAAGGCAGGAACGGGGTACTGATTGGGGATGATCAGCCATGATCACATTGAATGGCGGTGCTGGCTCGAAGGGCCGAATGGCCTACTCCTGCACCTATTGTCTATTGTCTATTGTCTAAGATAGACACAGAGTGCTGGAGTAACTCAGCAGGACAGGCAGCATCTCTGGTGAAAAACGAAAGGGTGATTTTTCGGGTTGGGACTAAAGAAGGGTTTGAAAGAGGGGCCCCGACACAAAACGTCACCCATCCTTTTCCTCCACAGATGCCGCCTGTCCCGCTGAGTTACTCCTGCACTCTGTGTCTATCTTAGACTTGTAAACACAGTAGATGGTGTCTATGTATGGTATAGCTGATCTTTAGACTCTAGACTTTAGAGGTACAGCGTGGAAACAGGCCCTACGGCCCACCGAGCCCACCGACCAGCGATCCCCCCGTACACTAACACTATCCTACACACTGGAGACATAGAAGCATAGAAACAGGAGCAGGCCATTCGGCCCTTCGAGCCTGCACCGCCATTCAATATGATCATGGCTGATCATCCAACTCAGTATCCTGTACCTGCCTTCTCTCCATACCCCCTGATCCCTTTAGCCACAAGGGCCACATCTAACTCCCTCTTAAATATAGCCAATGAACTGGCCTCAACTACCTTCTGTGGCAGAGAATTCCACAGATTCACCACTCTCTGTGTGAAAAATGTTTTTCTCATCTCGGTGCTAAAAGACTTCCCCCTTATCCTTAAACTGTGACCCCGTGTTCTGGACTTCCCCAACATCGGGAACAATCTTTCTGCATCTAGCCTGTCCATCCCCTTAAGAGTTTTGTAAGTTGCTTTAAGATCCCCCGTCAATCTTCTAAATTCTAGCGAGTACAAGCCGAGTCTATCCAGTCTTTCTTCATATGAAAGTCCTGACATCCCAGGAATCAGTCTGGTGAACCTTCTCTGTACTCCCTCTATGGCAAGAATGTCTTTCCTCAGATTAGGAGACCAAAACTGTACGCAATACTCCAGGTGTGGCCTCACCAAGACCCTGTACAACTGCAGTAGAACCTCCCTGCTCTTGTACTCAAAACCTTTTGCTATGAATGCTAACATACCGTTCGCTTTCTTCAAAGCCTGCTGCACCTGCATGCCTACTTTCAATGACTGGTGTACCATGACACCCAGGTCTCGTTGCATCTCCCCTTTTCCTAATCAGCCACCATTCAGATAATAGTCTACTCCTGTTTTTGCCACCAAAGTGGATAACCTCACATTTATCCACATTATACTGCATCTGCCATGCATTTGCCCACTCACCCAACCTATCCAAGTCACCTTGCAGCCTCCTAGCATCCCCCTCACAGCTAACACTGCCCCCCCAGCTTAGTGTCATCCGCAAACTTGGAGACTTGGAGATGTTGCGTTCAGGAGACAATTTGCAATTTTACCAAAGCCTACATCGGAGTGTGGAAGGAAACCGGAGCACCCGGAGAAAACCCACGCAGGCCACGGGGAGAACGTACAAACTCTGTACAGACAGCACCGGTGGTCGGGATCGAACCCGGGTCTTCTTTACCGTGAGGCAGCTCCTCTACCGCTGCGCCATCGTGCCGCGTCCGGTACATACGTTTGGATAGCTCGCAAAGCAAAGCCTGAAATCTCTGGTGAAACCAGGACAGTTTATCGTGTGCAGTGTGCGCTGTTTCAATAACGGTTGTGGGTCACGTCTGAAGAAGGGTCTCGACCCGTAACGTCACCTATTTCCTTCGCTCCATAGATGCTGCCTCACCCGCTGAGTTTCTCCAGCATTTTTGTCTACCTACGGCTGTGGGTAAGGCCAGAAGGCCGTAAGTGACAGGAGCATAATTAGGCCCATCAAGTCTACTCCGACATTCAATCACGGCTGATCTAGCTCTCCCTCCAAACCCCATTCTCCTGCCTTCTCCCCATAACCCCTGACACCCGTACTAATCAAGAATCTATCTATCCCTGGCTTTAAAAATACCCATTGACTTTAAAATTTCCACTAAAGCTGGAAGAAGCTGCTCCTGAACCTGGACTGGAAAGTGGCCACACCTGGGTGATACGAGGCGTTGGTGAGACTAGGCACAAAATTCTGGAGTTACTCAGCGGGGCAGGCAGCATCTCTGGAGAAAAGGAATAGGTGGCTTTTCGGGTCGGAATCCCTCACCTCCTTAAAAATACCCAAGATTTGGCCTGCATGGCAATTAATTCCACCGATTCACCACACTCTGACCAAAGACATTTTTCCTCATCTCCTTTCTAAAGGTACATCCTTTTATTCTGAGGCTGTGCCCTCTGGTCCTAGACTCTCCCACCAGTGGAAACATCCTCTCCACATTAACCCCATCCAGGTTTTTCAGTATTCAGTAAGTTTCAATGAGGTTCCCCCCCCCATCATCCTTCTAAACTCCAGCGGGTACAGGCCCAGTGCCGACAAACGCTCGCTGATCGTACGTTAACCCACTCATTCCTGGGATCACTGTTGTTAAACCTCCTCTGGGCCCTCTCCAGCGCTCAGCGCCTCCTTCCACAGGTATGGGGCCCAAAACCGCTTGCAATAATTTAGTTTAGTTTAGAGATACAGCGCGGGAACAGGTCCCTCGCCCCACCGACTCCCCGCCGACCGCCGACCGCCAGCGCTATCCTACGCACACCAGGGACAGTTTACACTTATGCCAGGCCAATTAACCTACAAAGCCGTACGTCCTTTAGAGCGTGGGAGCAAACCGAAGTTCTCGGAGAAAACCCACGCAGGTCGCGGGGAAGAACGTACAAACTCCGTCCAGACAAGCGCCCGCAGTCGGGATCGAACCCGGGTCTCCGGCGCTGCATTCGCTGTGAGGCAGCAACTCTACCGCTGTGCCCCCGGGCCGGCCTTTTGATAGTTAACGATTTTTTTGTGTAACAAGTCGGTGGAAGTCCGAGCTGATAATGACAAGGCACTACCAGGAATCTGGGAGCTTGAGTGCATGTATAGGCTGGAATTACTCCGAGTGAAGGACTGGGAAATAAACTAAGTAACAGCAGACCGGGGAGCACACACACATTGTCACCTCACAAAAACACCAGCGGAAGCAACAACTAGTTTTGTTACGTTTAGAGATACAGCGCGAAAACAGGCCCTGCGGCCCACCCAGTCCAAAGGTCATAGCTGACCAATTCAGGTCTTGGGAGCAGAATTAGGCCATTCGGCCCATCAATAGACAATAGGCAACAGGTGCAGGAGTAGGCCATTCGGCCCTTCGAGCCAGCACCGCCATTCAATGTGATCATGGCTGATCATCCCCAATCAGTACCCCGTTCCTGCCTTCTCCCCATATCCCCTGACTCCGCTATCTTGAAAAGAGCCCTATCTAGCTCTCTCTTGAAACTATCCAGAGAACCTGCCTCCACCGCCCACTGAGGCAGAGAATTCCACAGACTCACCACTCTCTGTGTGAAAAAGTGTTTCCTCATCTCAGCCATTCGATCATGGATGGTCTGTCTCTCTCTCCTAACCCCATTCTCCTGCCTTCTCCCCATCGCCCCCGACACCCGCACTAATCAAGAATTTATCTATCTCTACCGTAAAAATATTAATTGACTACTTGTCCTCCAAGGCCTTCTTCTCCTCCTTGCGTGTGGCGTGCACAGCCTAAGGTTGTAGGTCAACTTGTTCTATTTGATCTTGTCTGTGCATATAGGGTTGATTGCATTCGTCGAAACAGGGTGGACCAGGTGAAGGTTGCAATCTGCCCACCCTCCACAGCCTTCTGTTGCAATGTATTCCACAGGTTCACCCCCCTCCGACTAAAGAATTCCCTCCTCATCCCCTTCCTGAAGGAACGTCCTTTAATTCTGAGGCTTTGACCTCAAGTCCTAGTAGAGTCTCCCACTTCTTCTCCACCTCTCACTCTATCCAAGCCTTTCACTATTAGGTACGTTTCTAGGAGGTCTCCCCCCCCCCCCCCCCCTCATTCTTCTAAACTCCAGTGAGTACGGGGCCCAGTGCCGTCAAACGCTCATCATCGGTTAACCCACTCATTCCTGAAATCATTCTTCAAATGTCCCCGCACGTTAGCACTAGGCTACACAGACACCAGGGACAATTTACATTTGATGCCAAGCCAATTAACCGACAAACCTGCACGTCTTTGGAGTGCGGGAAGAAACCGAAGATCTCGGAGAACCCCACGCAGGTCAAAGGGCAAGGACAAAGGACAAAGGACATTTATTGTCACATACACCAGTTGGCGTAGTGACATTTGTCTTGCCATACAGCACACAGATAAAGATAAGACATAACATTAAAGAATTTAACATAAAACATAAAAAACATCCCCCCACAATGGTTCCCATTATGAGGGAAGGCACAAAGTCCAGGACCCCATCCCCAGTTCACCCATAGTCGGGCCTATTGAGGCCTCCGCAGTCGCCGCTATGGGGGCCGATGTTCCAGGGCCTTCTTCGCCGGGCGATGGTGCTCCGGCGTCGGGAGAACCCTCTCAGCGGCTCGCGGTGCCTGTAACGGCGGCTTCCTTGCTGGAGACCGCGGCTTCCGACGTCAACAGGCCGCGCCGGATGGAGCTCCACAACTGGCGATCTCGCCGAGCGATCCCAGGCTCCCGATGTTAAAGTTCAGCGGCCCCGCCCGCGGCCGGCCATTAAACAGTGCCCCCGCAGCCCCGCGCCGTTCTCCTGCGGTCTTCAGCTCACCGGAGCTCCAGCGCGGCGACCCGGGCGAGGCATCGCCCGCTCCGCTCCGTGATGGCGGCCAGCGCCGCGCCGCTGCCGAAGCCGTGGTTCTGGGCGGTCCCCCCCCCCCCCCGGAAACGCCGCTCCAGGCCCGCTGGTAGGCCGCGAGGACGGGTCGACGGTGCAGCCCGGAGAAAAGCCGCCTCTCCGAACAGGTAGCGACCCTAGAAAGCAGTTTCCCCCACCCCCGCATAAACAAGGCTAGGACTCCAAAAAACAAAAATAAAAGCTCAACTAACTAAAAATAAGAAAAAGAGAGAAAAGACGGACAGCTGCAGGCTGGGCAGCCATTTCCGTAAAGGACGGCGCCCTACACGGGGAGAACGTACAAACTCCGTACAGACAGCGCCCATAGTCAGGGTCGAACCCGGGTCTCCCGGGTCTCCACCGTGCAGCCCTGTAAAATTAATTATTAAATAATTATTAGGTAGTTATTAAGCAAATTATTAATTAGTTCATTTAAGAGAGAGACAAGAATCAAAATCAAACGTGAACAGAACATAGAACAGTACAGGAAGTTGGAACAGAGAGCGGGAGTAACTCGGTGGGTCAGGCAGCATCTGTGCAGGAAAACATAGAAACATAGACAATAGGTGCAGGAGGAGGCCATTCGGCCCTTCGAGCCAGCACCGCCATTCATTGTGATCATGGCTGATCGTCCCCAATCAATAGCCCGTGCCTGCCTTCTCCCATTCAGGATGCCCTGGAGGCCTCCACTGCCCTCTGCGGCAGGGAATTCCACAAATCCACAACTCTCTGGGTGAAAAAGATCTATTCTCACCTCAGTCTCAAATGGCCTCCCCTTTATTCCAAGACTGCGGCCCCTGGTTCTGGACATCGACCATCGCCTGAGTTGTGCGAGCGGAGCCTACGCCAGAGTCTTTGAAGAGCGAGTCTTTGAAGAGCGAGACCTGAAGGCCCAAACAAACGCTGCTGGTCTACAGAGCCGTTGTCCGCTCCACCCTGTTGTACGGAGCCGAGTCGTGAACCACCGACACCAGGCGCCTGAGAGCCCTGGAACTAGATCCTTACGGAAGATTCTGAGGATCAGCTGGGAGGACAAACGCACCAACATCAGCGTTTTGGAGGAAGCCAACGGGAGCAGTGTCACCACCACAATAGTGCAGCACCAACTTTGACGGACCGGCCCGTGTCACCCGCATGTCCAACACACGTCTCCCTAAACGGATCCTGTACTCTCAGATGAAGGAAGGTCGTGAGCCCCCGGCCAGCCAAAGAAACGCTTCAAGGACAACATCAAGAACAGTCTGAAGAAGTTCCACATCACATCTCATCTCCTCTCTTGACATGAGAATTAAGGGACAGAGGTTTCGGGGTAACGTGAGGGGGAACTTCTTTACCCAGAGGGTGGTGGCTGTGTGGAATGAGCTTCCAGCAGAAGTGGTGGAGGCAGGATCGATTTTAACATTTAAGAGTAAAGTGGATAGGTATATGGACGTGAAGGGAATGGAGGGGTATGGTCTGAGTGCAGGTAGATGGGACTAGGGGAAAACAAATGGTCGGCACGGACTGGAAGGGCCGAGAGGGCCTGTTTCCGTGCTGTAATTGTTATATGGTTATATGGTTGTTATATGGTTATCACATCGAGCACATTGCGCTGGACAGGCGCTCCTGGAGGAAATCCGTGCGGGAAGGAGCCGCGCGTCACGAAACGGAGCTACGCCGTGTGGCAGAGACAAAGCGACAGCAGCGTAAGGAGAGAGGGAAGGGGGCTCGACGATTACCGACCGCCGCCAGCCTCCACCGCCCACGTTGCTGCAAGGTGTGTGTGGATCTACAGACGTCCGCAGACCCACACGTAGACGACCCTATGGAGAGGAGAGAGGACAGTCATACTCGTCTCGAGTGACCGCCGGTGATACACGATACATAGATAATACATCACGCACGGTGGCTCAGCGGTAGAGTTGCTGCCTTAAGCGCCCGTCCCACTTTCACAACCTAATTTTTTTACTCGTGGACATTTTTTCGTCAGGCTAGAAATACGCCCCGATGTCACGAGTACCTACGGTTAGCACCATGGCCTGCTACGACCTACCTACGGTCGGTTTCCTCCCACACTCGAGAGACGTGCAGGTTTGTAGGTTAATTGGCTTCTGCAAAATTGTAAATCATCACTTGTGTGCTGATTAGGTGCAGGAGTAGGCCATTCGGCCCTTCGAGCCAGCACCGCCATTCAATGTGATCATGGCTGATCATCCCCAATCAGTACCCCGTTCCTGCCTTCTCCCCATATCCCCTGACTCCGCTATCTTTAAGAGCCCTATCCAGCTCTCTCTTGAAAGTATCCAGAGAACCGGCCTCCACCGCCCTCTGAGGCAGAGAATTCCACAGACTCACCACCCTCTGTGAGAAAAAGTGTTTCCTCGTCTCCGTTCTAAATGGCTTACTCCTTATTCTTAAACTGTGGCCCCTGGTTCTGGACTCCTACGACCTCCAACGACCTCGTGACGACCATGCTGCGAGTATGAGTCAAGGGCAAACTCGGCAGAGGTCGTGAATTAGCTCGTGAAAGTGGGACAGGCCCTCAACAGCATCAGAGACCCGGGTTCGACCCTGACCTCGGGTGCTGTCTGTACGGAGTTTGTACGCTCTCCCCCGTGTCTGCGCGGGTTATTCTACCTACCTCCACAACCACCCCTGGCAGCGGGCTCCAGGCACTCAGAGCCCTCTGTGTACAGAAAAAATCCCTTTAGACAATAAACAATAGGTGCAGGAGTAGGCCATTCGGCCCTTCGAGCCAGCACCGCCATTCAATGTGATCATGGCTGATCATCCCCAATCAGTGCCCCGTTCCTGCCTTCTCCCCAAATCCCCTGACTCCGCTATCTTTAAGAGCCCCATCTAGCTCTCTCTTGAAAGCATCCAGAGAACCGGCCTCCACCGCCCTCTGAGGCAGAGAGTTCCACAGACTCACCACCCTCTGTGAGAAAAAGTGTTTCCTCGTCTCCGTACTAAATGGCTTGCTCCTTATTCTTAAACTGTGTGGCCCCCGGTTCTGGACTCGCCCAACATCGGGAACATGTTTCCTGCCTCTAGCGTGTCCAAGCCCTTACTAATCTTATGTGTTTCAATGAGATCCCCTCTCATCCTTCTGAACTCCAGAGTGTACAAGCTCTGTACAAGAGTTTACATTTTGCCACTCTCATTTTAGTGCTTAGCTCTCGAGTATTTGACATTTCCACCCTGGGAAATGTTGTTGAAATGCCTCGGAAGGTGAGAGATTATGTTCGAATGGGTAGGAATCAGTGCGGTTAGTTCTGTGACGCTGCTCTGTATCGGCACGTCTAAAATGCTAAAAATTAGATTTTCAGATTTAAAAATTTTTTTAAAGCGTACAATTGTGTATTATTTAAATAATATGTTTAAGTTTTAACATGTGTTGACTTTATAATTTTCATTTGGGGGGGGGGGGGTACATTGATTGATGGAAAAAGATTGTTGATAAATATAGCAGAATTTTTAATTGATATGTGCAACGGCACCTTTCTGTCTACCGAAAAAGCACTGTTTGGAAATAAACTCTCCTTTAAATGTAAAGTCTTCTGTTCAACCTTGGAGAAAGACTTAATTATTGCTGCGGCAGATTTTAAGAGCCAAACGTTTAACCATTTGGACAAAAGGGACTGGAATCTGGACTTAAAAATAGAATGGCTGGAAGAAGGCAGCGGCCCCAGCAGCGTCTGTGGAGGTATGTCGTTTTTTTTCGTGGCTTTTTGTCCCAGCGTCAGGTCCGTAAATATATGGCAGACAAAAATGCCGGGGGAGCTGGGCGGGTGAGGCGGCAGAATCTATGGAGCCAAGGAAATCGGCAACGTTTCGGGCCGAAACCCGAGGGTTTCGGCCCGAAACGTTGCCTATTTCCTTCGCCTCACCCGCTGAGTTTCTCCAGCATTTTTGTCTACCTTCGATTTTCCAGCATCTGCAGTTCCTTCTTAAACCGTAAATATATGGTATGCTTGCCCTTGTAGGTCGGGGCATTGACTATTAGAGTCGGGATGTTATGAGGCAGCTTAAAAGCCCCGTCCCACGGGTGCGAGTTCATTCCAAGAGCTCTCCCCGAGTTTGCCCTGTTTCGAACTCGGAGATTTACGGTATTGCCGGTACTCGGGGCTCTCGCGGACATTTTTTATCAACACGTTGAAAAATCTTCACGAGTCTTCCCGTGCTTACCTGCCGTTAGCGAGTCTACCCGAGTACCTGCCGTTAGCGTTACGAGCCGCTAAGAGACGTCCCCGAGCTCCGACGTACCCGCTACGTTCATTCTCCGTGCTTACCACGAGTTTGATTTTTTTTTTAACTCGGGAGAGCTCTTGGAATGAACTCGCACCGTGGGACAGGGCTTGTAGAGTGGCCACAGCGGTAGAGTTACTGCCTTTCAGCATTTACAGCGTCAGAGACCCGGGTTCGATCCTGACTACGGGTGCTGTCTGTAAGGGGTTTGCACGTTCTCCTGGTGGACCGCGTGGGTTTCCCCCGGGATCTCCGGTTTCCCTCCCACACTCCAAAGACGTACAGGCTTGTGGGTTAATTGGCTTGGTATAAATGTAAAAATCATCCCTCGTGTGGGTGTAGGATAGTGTTACTGTGCGGGGATCGCTGGTCGGCACGGAGTCGATGGGCCGAAGGGCCCTGTTTCCGTGCTGTATCTCTAAACTAAACTAAACTTGAAGAAAATAGAAGGTGGAAGAACTCAGCGGACCAGGCAGCATCTGTGGAGGTTAGTCGACTCTTTGGGTTGAGACCCTGTGTCAGGACTGTAAATATAGGGTTTGCTTGCCTTCATAGGTTGGGGCATTGAGTATAAGAGTCTGGATGTCATGAGGCAGCTTTTAGGAGCATTGATTAGGCCGCATTTGGAATATTGAGCCTGAAGAAGGGTCTCGACCCTCAACATTCCAAATGCGGCCTAATCCTTTTCTCCAGAGATGCTGCCTGACCCGCTGAGCTACTCCAGATTTTTGTGTCTATCTTTGCAATATTGAGTGTAGTTCTGGTCGTCCCGAAATATAGGAAGGATGGGAAGGCTTTGGAAAGTGTGTGGAGGAGGGTTACCTCAATGGTGCCTGGATTAGAGGGTATTAGCTAAGGCGAGGGGCTTGACAGGCTCGGATTGTTTTCTCTGGAGCGCCTGAGGTTGTGGGGAGTCCCGCTAGAAGTGTATAAAATCAAGAGAGCTCTCGATAGGGTAGACAGTCAGAACCTTTTTACTAGGATGGAAAAATTTAATTTTTCATTCACAAAGTTAATTCCCGGGATGGCGGGACTGTCATATGTCGAAAGAATGAAGTGGCTGGGCTTGTACACTCTGGAATTTAGAAGGATGAGAGGGGATCTTATTGAAACATATAAGATTCTTTAGGGATTAGACACGCTAGAGGCAGGAAACATGTTCCCGATGTTGGGGGGGGGGGGGGGGGTCCAGAACCAGGGGCCACAGTTTAAGAATAAGGGGTAAGCCACTTAGAACGGAGATGAGGAAACACTTTTTCACACAGAGAGTGGTGAGTCAGTGGAATTCTCTGCCTCAGGGGGCGGTGGAGGCCGGTTCTCTGGATACTTTCAAGAGAGAGCTCTTAAAGATAGCGGAGTCATGGGATATGGGGAGAAGGCAGGAACGGGGTACTGATTGGGGATGCTTAAGAAGGAACTGCAGATTAAACCTGAAAAATGAGAACAAAGTAAAATTCGTAGACAAAAAATGCTGGATTAGCTCTACAGGACAGGCAGCATCTCTGGAGAGAAGGAATGGATGACATTTTGGGTCGAGACCCTTCTTCAGACAGATGCTGCCTCAACTGTCGATTTACTCCCATATTTTTTGTGTTTTTTTTACTCATAAGAATAAAATATTCTTATTTATATATTATTTATCAGAATATTTATTTATAATTTAGCATATAATTATAAATATGATTTATTTATAAGAATTAAATAGGATTTTTGGGATGCTTGTTGGTCGGACAAGGGCCTGTCCCACGGTACGAGTTAATTCAAGAGTTCTCCCGAGTTTCCCCTGATTCGAACTCGGAGATTTACGGTAATGGCCGCTCGTAAGTACTCGGGGCTCTCGTGGACACTTTTTCAACACGTTGAAAAATCTTCACGAGTCTTCCCGAGCTTACCGCGTTTCCCGAGTACCTGCCGTTAGCGTTACGAGCCGCTAAGAGACGTCCCCGAGCTCCGACGTACCCACTACGTTCATTCTCCGCGCTTACCACGAGTTTGATTTTTTTTTTTAAACGCGGGAGAGCTCTTGAATTAGCTCGTACAGTGGGACAGGCCCTTAAGGACATGGTCAGCTACTTCTGTTCACT
The DNA here is from genome assembly GCA_035221665.1 of Okamejei kenojei. Lineage (NCBI taxonomy): Eukaryota > Metazoa > Chordata > Chondrichthyes > Rajiformes > Rajidae > Okamejei > Okamejei kenojei. The sequence goes on along the minus strand of CM069137.1, from coordinate 5,133,386 downwards.
CTAGGACCATAACATTCACTATTTCAAACGCAGTTTGTTTGTCCCTTAAACACTTTGTCAGGAATCAAGATTCAAGAGAAACCCGGCGGGTCAGGCAGCATCTCTGGAGAAAAAGGATGGGTGACGTTTCAGGTCCTTCTAACCCGAAACGTCACCTGTTCTTCGTCTCCGCAGTGCGCCGCCTGGAATCTTGAACGAGTTGGAATAACTCAGCGGGTCAGGCAGTCATCTGTGGAGGGAATCCTGAAGTCATCTGAAGTCCACATCCTATCAAAGAACCATCAAACAGGGGGCTGCACGGTGGCCCCCAGCGGTAGAGGTGTTGCTTTACAGCACCAGAGACCCGGGCTCGGTCCTGACCACGGGTGCTGTCTGTACGGAGTTTGTACGCTCTCCCCGTGACCCGAGTGCACCCATTCCCTTTCTCCAGAGATGCTGTCGTTGTCGGAAGAAGGGTCTCGACCCGAAACGTCACCCATTCATTCCTTCACTCCAGAGATGCTGCCTGTCCCGCTGAGTTACTCAATAGACAATAGACAATAGGTGCAGGAGGAGGCCATTCGGCCCTTCGAGCCAGCACCGCCATTCAACGTGATCATGGCTGGTCATCCCCAATCAGTACCCCGTTCCTGCCTTCCCCCCATATCCCCTGACTCCGTTATCTAGCTCTCTCTTGAAAGTATCTAGGGAACCAGCCTCCACCGCCCTCTGAGGCAGAGAATTCCACAGACTCACAACTCTCTGGGAGAAAAAGTGTCTATCTTGTTAGATCTATCTATCTAACAAGAGAGTTGTGAGTCTGTGGAATTCTCTGCCTCAGAGGGCGGTGGAGGCTGGTTCCCTAGATGCTTTCAAGAGAGAGCTAGATAGGGCTCTTAAAGATAGCGGAGTCAGGGGATATGGGGAGTAGGCAGGAATCTACAAGAATCTATCTCTGCCTTAAAAACATCCACTGACTTGGCCTCCACAGCCGTCTGTGGCAAAGATTTCCACAGATTCACCACCCTCTGACTAAAGAAATTCCTCCTCATCTCCTTCCTAAAGGTTTGTCCTTTTACCTCCGCTATCTCCAGCATTTTGTAGTCTACCTTCGGTGCTGCCTGTCCCGCTGTTACCCCAGCACATTGGAGTACATAGAAACATAGAAAATATGTGCAGGCGGAGGCCATTCGGCCCTTCGATCCAGCACCGCCATTCATTGTGATCGTGGCTGGTCGTCCCTTATCAATAACCCGTGCCTGCCTTCTCCCCATATCCCTTGACTCCACTAGCCCCTAGAGCTCTATCTAACTCTCTCTTAAATCCATCCAGTGACTTGGCCTCCACTGCCCTCTGTGGCAGGGAATTCCACAAATTCAGAAACTCTCTGGGTGAAAAAGTCTTTTCTCACCTCAGTCTTAAATGACATCCCCTTTATTCTAAGACTGTGGCCCCTGGTTCTGGACTCGCCCAACATTGGGAACATTTTTCCTGCATCTAGCTTGTCCAGTCCTTTTATAATTTTATATGTTTCTATAAGATCCCCCTCATCCTTCTAAACTCTAGTGAATACAAGCCTAGTCTTTTCAATCTTTCCTCATATGACAGTCCCGCCATCCCAGGGATCAATCTCGTGAGCCTACGCTGCACTGCCTCAATCACAAGGATGTCCTTCCTCAAATTAGGAGACCAAAACTGTACACAATGACGGGCTGAAGGGCCTGTTTCCGTGCTGTGTGACTCTATGACTGTCAGCCTCAGTTTTACGCCTGTGCCTCAGAGTCCAGGGCTGAGCCCGTGGGATTCCCTCCTTTTGATTTGAGCCCGGTGCTAATTCCCATTGCAGCTGACTCCTGGAAACTAAACGGCAGTCGGGATAATGAACGAGGCAAGGGAAAAAAAGAGGTCTTTGTTGGGGGAACAACAAGGGGGCTATGCTAGGCACTTATAAATCACCCGTCTCACCATCCCACACCCCTGTGCACGGATTAGAGACCCACGGCCATTTTCAGCTGGGAATTCGGGAGCAGGGATTCACACAGCACAATTCTTCCGAGGCGAAGGGGCACCTCGCGAAAACCCTCGGCGAGGCAGCGAGAGTCACGGCGCCACACAGCACGGGAACACTGGCCCATGCTGGCCATTTGGCCAGAGGGTGGTGAATCTGCGGAATTCTTTGCCACAGAAGGCTGTGGAGGCCAAGTCAGCGGATATTTTGAAGGCAGAGATAGACAGATTCTTGGATGTGGAGGGGATTTAGAAGGACGAGAGGGGATCTTATAGAAACATATACAATACTTAAAGGATTGGACAGGTTGGATGCAGGATGTTCCCCATGTTGGGGGAGTCCAGAACCAGGGGCCACAGTTTAGGAAATAAGGGGTAGGCCATTTAGGAATGAGATGAGGAGAAACTTTTTCACCCAGAGAGTTGTGAATCTGCAGAATTCTCTGCCACAGAAGGCAGTGGAGGCCAGTTCACTGGATGTTTTCAAGAGAGAGTTGGATTTAGCTCAAGGCTAAAGGAATCAAGGGATATGGGGAGAAAGCAGGAACGGGGTGCTGATTTTAGATGATCATATTGAATGGCGGTGCTGGCTCGAAGGGCTGAATGGCCTATTCCTGCACCTATTTTTCTATGCTTTCTAAGTTTCCACTAGTGGGAGAGTCTAGGACTAGAGGTCATAGCCTCAGAAGTAAAGGACATTCTTTTTTAAGAAGGAGATGAGGAGAAATTTCTTTAGTGAGAGGGTGGTGAATCTGTGGGATTCTTTGCCACAGAAGGCTGTGGAGGCCAAGTCAGTGGATATTTTTAAGGCGGAGATAGATAGATTCTTGATTAGTACGGGTGTCAGAGGTTATGGGGAGAAGGCAGGAGAATGGGGTTAGGAGGGAGAGATAGATCAGCCACGATTGGATGGCGGAGTAGACTTGATGGGCCGAATGGCCTGATTCTGCTCCTATCCCTCAGGAGAATCTTTTTCCCAGATATGTCACGGACATCTGCAACCCGTGGTCACGGTGGCGCAGCGGTAGAGTTGCTGCCTCACAGCGAACGCAGCGCCGGAGGCCCGGGTCCGATCCCGACTGCGGGTGCTGTCCGTACGGAGTTTGCATGTTCTCCCCGTGACCTGCCTGGGTTTTCTCCGAGATCTCCGGTTTCCTCCCGCACTCCAAAAGATGTGCAGGTTTGTAGGTCAATTGGCTTGGTGTAAGTGTAAATTGTCCCCAGTGCGGGTGTAGGATGGTGTTAATGTGCGGGGGTCGCTGGTCAGTGGGGACCCGGTGGGCCAAGGAGCCTGTTTCTGCGCTGTATTTCTAAAACTAAACTAAACTAAACTAGAGGGCATAGCTTTATAGTGAGATGGACGATAAAGGGGGGACTGTTTTTTTGGGTGTTGCCCGAAACGCACTGGCAAGCGGTGGTGGGTGAGGCTGATACAATATAATACCTCGTGGAATTTAGACAGAGACAGAAACATAGACAATAGGTGCAGGAGGAGGCCATTCGGCCCTTCGAGCCAGCACCGCCATTCATTGTGATCATGGCTGATCGTCCCCTATCAATAACCCGTGCCTGCCTTCTCCCCATATCCCTTGATTCCACCAGCCCCTAGAGCTCCATCTAACTCTCTCTTAAATCCATCCAGTGACTTGGCCTCCACTACCCTCTGTGGCAGGGAATTCCACAAATTCACAACTCTCTGGGTGAAAAAGTTTTTTTCTCACCTCAGTCTTAAATGGCCTCCCCTTTATTCTAAGACTGTGGCCCCTGGGTCTGGACTCGCCCCACATTGGGAACATTTTTACTGCATCTAGCCTGTCCACTCCTTTTATAATGTTATGTGTTTCTATAAGATATACCCTCATCCTTCTAAACTCCAGTGAATACAAGCCTAGTCTTTTCAATCTTTCCTCATATGACAGTCCCGCCATCAATCTCGTGAACCTACGCTGCACTGCCTCAATCAGTATGAGGCTTTTAGATAGGTACCTGGATATGCAGGGAATGGTGAGATATGGATCGGGTGCAGGCATTGGGGAGATTGGTTCATCAAGACATCAAGTTCAACACTTAGATTTAGATTTATTATTATTATTGTCCCATGGGCCGTGGTCCAGTGAAAGGCCTCACTCTGCATTCTATCCAAACAAACATAGTAGGCCGCAAGGCCTGTTCTCGTGTTTGTATTTTCCTCTAGGGCACGATAGACGTGCTGCCTTGCTGCGCCAGAGACCCAGTTTACACCCAAAATCACCATCAAAACCCCAATAATACTTTATTAGCCAAGTATGTTCAAGGTTAATTCCCAGGATGGTGGGACTGTCATATGCTGAGAGAACGGAGCGGCTGGGCTTGTACACTCTGGAGTTTAGAAGGATGAGAGGGGATCTTATTGAAACATATAAGATTGTTAAGGGTTTGGACACGCTAGAGGCAGGAAACATGTTCCTGATGTTGGGGGAAGTCCAGAACCAGGGGCCACAGTTTAAGAATAAGGGGTAAGCCATTTAGAACGGAGACGAGGAAACACTTTTTCTCACAGAGAGTGGTGAGTCTGTGGAATTCTCTGCCTCAGAGGGCGGTGGAGGCCGGTTCTCTGGATGCTTTCAAGAGAGAGCTAGATAGGGCTCTTAAAGATAGCGGAGTCAGGGGATATGGGGAGAAGGCAGGAACGGGGTAGTGATTGGGGATGATCAGTCATGATCACATTGAATGGCAGTGCTGGCTCGAAGGGCCGAATGGCCTACTCCTGCACCTATTGTCTATTGTCTATTGTCTATTGTCTATGTTAACATGCAAGGAATTTCATTTGCCAATTCAGTCGTACAAATAAAAAGCAACAGAACACACAAAACACATTTTAACATAAACATCCACCACAGTGACTCCTCCACATTCCTCACTGTGACTATCCCCTGACTCCGCTATTTTTAAGAGCCCTATCTAGCTCTCTCTTGAAAGTATCCAGAGAACCGGCCTCCACCGCCCTCTGAGGCAGAGAATTCCACAGACTCACCACTCTCTGTGAGAAAAAGTGTTTCCTCGTCTCCGTTCTAAATGGCTTACCCCATGTTTTGTATTCTATCCCAACAAACATAGAGGGCCGAAGGGCCCATTCCTGTGCTGTACTGATCTATGTTCTTAAAAGGCTATGCTAAACGGTACAGTAAAACAACGATAAGCTGCTGTTAGGCTGATAAATTTGTAAGTCATAGAAGCAGAATTAGGCCCTTCGATTCTACTCCGGCATTCAATAATCGCTAATCTATTTTTTCCTCCCAACCCCATTCTCCGGCCTTCTCCCCATAACCCCTGACACCCGTACGAATCAATAATCTATCAATCTCTGCCTTAACAATACCCAACGATGGTTTAAATCAGACTCGTTCATTGTTCCAGAGTGTGTGTCTAGGATTGACATATGTTGGGTCTCGACCCGAAACGTCACCCATTGCTTCTCTCCACAGAAGGCTGTGGAGGCCAAGTCAGTGGATATTTTTAAGCCAGAGACAGATAGATTCTTGATTAGTACGGGCGTCAGGGGTTACGGGGAGAAGGCAGGAGAATGGGGTTAGGAGGGAGAGATAGACCAGCCATGATTGAATCGGACTTTACTGGACTTTATCCTGCACTAAACGTCATTCTTTTTATCCTGTATCTATACACAGCGGACGGCTCGATTGTAATCGTGTATTGGCTTCCCGCTGACTGGTTAGCGCGCAACAAAAGCTTTTCACTGTACCCCGGTACACGTGACAATAAACTGAACTGAAGATAGACACAAAATGCTGGTGTAACTCAGCGGGAAAGGCAGCATCTCTGGAGAGAAGGAAGGGGTGACGTTTCGGGTCGAGACCCTTCTTCAGATCGAGACCCTTCTTCAGACTGAAGAAGGAAGGGGTGACGTTTCGGGTCGAGACCCTTCTTCAGTCTGAAGAAGGAAGGGGTGACGTTTCGGGTCGAGACCCTTCTTCAGACTGAAGAAGGAAGGGGTGACGTTTCGGGTCGAGACCCTTCTTCAGTCTGAAGAAGGATCTCGACCCGAAACGCCACCCATTCATTCCTTCCCTCCAGAGATGCTGCCTGTCCTGCTGAGTTACTCCAGCTTTTTGTTTCTTCTTCCCGCCCCCCCCCCCCCCCCACCCCACCCACCCCCACATCAGTCTGAAGAAGGGTCTCGACCCAAAACATCGCCTATCTCCTTCGCTCCACAGATGCTGCCTGTCCCGCTGAGTTTCTCCAGCATGTTTGCCCACCAGCTTTTTTTGTGTCTATTTTCCGGGTAAACCAGCATCTGCAGTTCCTTCCTACACGATAAACGAACCGTTGAGTTCTGACGTCAGTCGCGCGGAGATTTATCCGGGGAAAGAGACCAGGCGGGAGAACAAACCAGTGAAAGGTCAATGACATTTATTAAGCATCATGAAAACAGTGTGCCAGGTTAAATTCTGGCACTTTTCAAATCCTTATGAGCAGTTGCCTGTAAAACACCCTGGCATGCCGATGAGCCCTCATGTAGCTGGAATGATTCAGGAGTTGCAAGATGCTGTGGTTTTATTCGCCAGCCTTTACTGTACTTGGGGTAAGTTAAAGGTTGAGAAACAACAGTATCATTTCACTGCAGCTCTTTGATGCAATGCTTTTAATGGCTACATCCCTAATACAGAAGCCATGCACAACAAGTTCTCTTCACGTTTTTTTTGTGTGCATGAAAAGGCAGTGTTATATAAAGGCTCCACTGCTCTGAATTTCTTATGAAAAGCTTACTGTTATTCCACATCAGTCATAAAGTTGTCTGCTTCGATCCTACTTTTACACATCGGGAGGGGTTGGGGGGGGTGGGTTGGGGTGAATTTAGGCAGCGCTGGAGATGGAATGTTCTTAATTCCCTTCGCCTTCCAGTCCTCACGCACGCTCCCTCAACCCAAGGGCAGAGTTGCGTCTCCAGGACCGGCAGACAGGAGGCTGGAGTCCGAGGGGAAAATTACATCTTGCGGAATGCCTCTGTGGTAAAATGGGGCCAAACCTGACTGCTGCTCCACTCAGTATCCAGAGTGAATCAGGTCAAGTTTAGTTTAGTTTAGATAACTTCAGTTTAGTATAAATTAGTTTAGTTTCATTTTGGTCAGTTTAGTTTCATTCATTTTAATTCAGTTTAATTTACTTTAGTTTAGTATAATTTACCATATTTTAAGTAAGTTTACTTTAATTTAATTTCATTTAATTTAGTTGAGTTGAGTTTAGTTTAATTTAGTTGAGTTTAGTAAGTAAGTAAGTCATGCCCCTGTCCCACTTAGGAAACCTGAACGGAAACCTCTGGAGATTTTGCGCCCCACCCAAGGTTCCCGTGCGGTTCCCGGAGGTTTTTGTCAGTCTCCCTAATGGTCGAAAGTGGTTTCCGTTTTAAAAATCGGTAATTTTTTAGTCGAAGCCGGTTGCGATGCTAGTTGAAGGCGGTTGCCGGAGGACAAAAACCTCCGGGAACCGCACAGAAACCTTGGGTGAGGCGCAGTCTCCAGAGGTTTCCGTTCAGGTTTCCTAAGTGGGACAGGGGCATTAGTTTATTGGCCAAGTATTCACATACAAGGAATTTGCCTTGGTGCTCCGCCCACAAGTAACAACATGACATACAGTGACAGTTACGAATGACTCAGAAAACACTAAACATTAATAATAATAAAACATTAATGATAAAACACCATTGATCAAGCATGTGAACCAACAAAATACCAGATCAAAGGGAGGCTACAGATTTTTGGCTGTTGAGTAGAGCAACTACTCGTGGATTAAAAACTGTTTTTATGTCCGGCGGCTGTGGCAGCTTTGACAGTCCGGAGTCGCCTTCCAGAGGGAAGTGATTCAAAGAGTTTGTGGTCAGGGTGAGAGGGGTCAGAGATGATCTTGCCCGCTCGCTTCCTGGCCCTTGCAGTGTACAGTTCATCAATGGAGGGAAGGTTGCAGCCAATAACCTTCTCTGCTGATCGGACGATTCGCTGCAGCCTCCGGGTGTCGTGCTTGGTGGCTGAAGCCAATTCACCTACAAACCTGCACATCTTTGGAGTGTGGAAGGAAACCGGAGCGCCTGGAGAAAACCCACGTGGTCACAGGGAGAACGTACAAACTCCGTACGGACAGCACCCGCGGTCAGGTGACCTTTGGACTACCTTCAATCGGACTTTGCTGGCTTTACCTTGCACTAAAATTTACTTACTCCCTTATCATATAAGATTATTAATGGTTTGGACACGCTAGAGACAGGAAACGTGTTCCCGATGTTGGGGGAGTCCAGAACCAGGGGCCACAGTTTAAGAATAAGGAGTAAGCCATTTAGAACGGAGACAAGGAAACACTTTTTCACACAGAGAGTGGTGAGTCTGTGGAATTCTCTGCCTCAGAGGGCGGTGGAGGCCGGTTCTCTGGATGCTTTCAAGAGAGAGCTAGATAGGGCTCTTAAAGATAGCGGAGTCAGGGGATATGGGGAGAAGGCAGGAACGGGGTACTGATTGGGGATGATCAGCCGTGATCACGTTGAATGGCAGTGCTGGCTCGAAGGGCCGAATGGCCTACTCCTGCACCTGTTGTCTATTGTCTATCATGTATCGCTACGCTGTAAAAGGCCCGATTGTAATCACGTATTGTCTTTCCGCTGACTGGTTAGCACGCAACAAAAGGTTTTCACTGTACCTCGGTGCAGGTGGCAATAGACTAAACTGAACTGAACTAAAAGCAGGGCCACTCTATAAGTGCATCGATGGAGCTGGGAGCTGCCTGGGACTGGCGTGAGCCCCACCGCGGGGCGCCGACTTAACATCGCCTGGGATCGCTCCCGCCGCAACCACCACAGAAGTCACCGTCAAGGGCTCGCAGCCTCGGGCCAGGCCGAGTCGGGAAGCTCCAACGCCGCGGAAGGTTCGACCGGCCCCGGCGCGAGGTTCGATCGCCCGGCGCGGGGGAGCTGACATCCCCCCCGATGCGGGAGCTTGTTCGCCTCGACGCGGGGGGTCCGAACGCCGCCGGCTACGGGAGTCAAGGCCGTCCCGTCAACGGGGGCTCGAGGCCCTCGACCGAGGAAGAACGAAAGGAAGAGACTTGAACTTTATTTCGCCTTCCATCACAGTGAGGAATGTGTAGGAGTCACTGTGGTGGATGTTCATGTTAAAATGTGTTTATTTGAAGTGATCTGTTGCTTTTAATTGTATGACTGACCTGGCCAATGAAATCCCTCGTACGTTGCAAAACATACTCGGTGAATAAAGTGTGATTCTGATTCCGAAATGACTCTTGCAGTGACAAGCCATTCAGGCCCTTCAGACCACCGTGAAGAGCATGGGCCTTGAACTCCAGCCAGCCCAGAGGTTACAACGGCGTGGGAGGCAGCACATTGGGTGGAAGGTTGGCCGGGCCACAGGAAACGAGGCCGACACAAACGGGGTCTTTTTTACGTTTGGCAAGATGTGAGGAGTGGTCTGCCGCAGTGATCACTGCTGGGGCCTCAATATTTTACCATTCACACTAACAACTTGCATCGAGCACTGAATGCATGGGTCATTCCTGGCATGAGGTGATTGAAGTACTAAGCTAGCTAAGATAGTTTGGGCCATTCGGCCCATCGGTCTACTCTGTCTTGAACTGCTATCTACCTCATTGGTGACCCTCGGACTATCTTCCATTGGACTTTGCTGGTTTTACCTTGCACTAAATGTTACTTATTCCCTTATTATCTATCTGTACACTGTCAACGGCTCGATTGTAATCGTGTATTGTCTTTCCGCTGAATGGATAGCACGCAACAAAAGCTTTTCACTGCACCCCGGTACGCGTGACATGGTCGATCTAACTCTCACTCCTCACCCCATTCTCCTGCCTTCTCCCCATAACCCCTGACACCCGTCCTATTGAAGAATCTATGTATCTCCTCCGCCTTAAAAATATCCCTTATTCTTAAACTGTGACCCCCTAGTTCTGGACTCCCCCAACTTCGGGGAACATTTTTCCTGCATCTAGCCTGTCCAATCTCTCAAAATGTGTGGTCAAAAGGGGGGTGGGAGGGGGGGGGGGGTTGTTGAAGGGAGTGGGATAGTGGGAGAATGGGTCCACATTGGGGTCAGGAAGGGGGGAAGAGAAAAAAATGGGGTAAAGTAGTCCCTAAAATTGGAGAATTCAACATGGCAAATCTTTGTGTGTCCTTTTTGATACGACTGTGTGGCTGATAAGTTATGATTATGATGCACAACCATTTTAAATGCCAGTAATGCATTGCTTCAGCCACCAATCCTGGCAGCGTCTTCCGGCTTCCCATCACCCTCGGTAGAGTCTCCCGGCTGCCGAGACCCGGGTTCAATCCTGACTACAGGTGCTGTCGGTACGGAGTTTGTACATTCTCCCTGTGACCCGCGTGGGTTTTCTCCTGGTGCTCTGGTTTCCTCCCGCACTCCAAAGACGTACAGATTTGCCAGCTAATTGGTTCAGTCTAGTTATAAATTGTCCCCAGTGTGCGTAGGATAGTGTTACTGAGTGGGGTTGGCACAGTCCAGTGGGCCGAAGGGCCTGTTTCCACTCTGTATCTCTAAAGTCTCAAATCTAAAGCTTGCTCCGCACATATCCTTCAAACCTTTCTCCTTAAAGCTTCCCATTATATAATTCTTCCATCCTGGGAAAATAAATTCTGACTGTCCACCCTATCCCTGCCTTTCATTATTTTATATACAATTAGGATGGACATAGATTAATGTTTGAAGATTTGAGGAAATGAGAGCTCTGGCAAAATGGCAGTGAGCAGTTGAGTTAACTTATTGGACCGTTTCTATGCTGTATAATCCAATTCAACGCCACCCAGCCCAGCCCAATCCAACCCAACTGCACCCAACCAAACTCAACTCAATCCAACCCAACCCCACCCATCCCCAACCCAACCCAACCCAACCCACCCCACCCAACCCAAACCCAACCCCCCACCCAAACCCAACCCCACCCCCCACCCAACCCTACCCAACCCAATCTAATCCCACCCAACTCAGCCCAACCCAACCCCACAACCAACCCAACCCAACCCAACCCAACCCAACCCAACCCCACCCACCCAACCCAACCCCACCCAACCCAACCCAACCCTACCCAACCCAACCCCACCCAGCCCAACCCAACCCCCACCTAAACCAACCCAACCCCACCCAACCCAATACCACCCACCCAACCCAACCCCGCCCAACCCAACCCAACCCCACCCAGCCCAACCCAACCCCACCCTAACCCAATCCAATCCCACCCAACCAGCCCAACCCCACCCACCCAACCCAACCCCACCCAGCCCAATCCAACCCAAACCAATCAAACCGATCTCAATCCAACCAAACCCAGCCTAACCATATCCACCCAACACAACCCAATCAAACTCAACTCAATCCAACTCAACCATCCAATTCCAACCCAACCCAATCCAATTCCCTCAGAGTCTTTACCCATGGGTACTTGATGCTGTCCCTCAGCATGGACGGAGAAGTTTGGATGAGGATATGAGGCATCAGGATAGTGGAGTAGACCGCCAGAACATAAACACTTCGACTGGTGGCACAGCAGTAGAGATGTTGCCTTACAGCGCCAGAGACCCAGGTTCGATCCTGACTGCCGGTGCTAACGCTGAGGTGCCCCGTCCCTTGAAGATCTCCATGGCCCTCGAGTCCTCAATCTTTCTAGCATTTGTCCACCTTCAATATATCCACGAGCACAGCTTCAAGGTGAGAGGGGGAAGTGTTTAAAGGGGGACGTTTTGTTTTTAACACAGGGAGTGATGGGTGCCACTTCTCCCCAGGTGGATTGTCACCTTGTCGTGGTGGAGAAGCTTGTGTGGACCTGAGATCCTGAGAGCGATGCCGTCTGGAGCTATCTACGCTCCTGGTAGGGCCACCCATGGCGGTAAGGTCGAGGGGGAGGTCTCTGACAAAGAGCAATCCAACCAAGACCTCAACGGTGGAACAGGCGGAGGACGATGGCTGACCTTAGTGGAGCGTCACAACGGCTGGGAAGGCGGATGAAGGCTGCGGCAGAAAAGGGTCTCCGGTCGTCTTGGACTCCATGCCACTGGATCCTGACCCAGATCTGTCAAGGACCCCACGTGGGGTGGCTGTCTGTGCGCCAGTCTCCCCACGTTAAACAAAGTCACGCACAGGCGTCCTCCAACCCTGGAGACACCCATGGTCAGCCACGAATGACCAAAGGGGGCCTAGGAAGGTGGGTGCCTGATGCATGCCGGCCATGGTTGGTGGTAGAGGCTGGTGAAGAGTCGACAGTCAGAACCATTTTACCCAGGGTGGAAACTATTGAATAGAGGGTGGAGCTTTAAGGTGAAAGGGGGGGGGGGGAGTTTAAAGGACATGTGCAAGGCAAGATTTCTCACACAAAGAATGGCGGGTTGCTGGAAGTCACTGTTGGGGACGGTAGATAAGAGATGTTCAGATCGGTACAAGGACATCCAGGGAGTGGTGGAATATGGATCACATGCGGAGAGAGATGAGTTTAACATGGCCTCCATATTCGGATATTGTGGGCTGAATGGCCTATTCCTGTGCTGTACTGTTCATAAGACCATAAGTTATAGGAGCAGAATTAGGCCATTCGGCCCATCAAGTCTACTCTGCCCATTCAATCACGGTTGATCTATCTCTCCCTCCTAACCCCATTCTCCTGTCTTCTCCCCATAACTCCTGACACCCATACTAATCAAGAATCTATCTATCTTTGCCTTAAAAATATCCACTGACTTGGCCTCCGCACCCTTCTGTGGCAAAGATTTCCACAGATTCACCGCCCTCTGACTATAGAAATTCCTCCTCATCTCCTTCCTAAAATAATGTCCTTCATAGCTGAGGCCGTGATCCTCTAGTCCTAGACTCTCCAACTGGTGGAAACATTCTCTCCACATCCACTCTATCCAAGCCTTTTGCTACTCTGTTCATTTCTGTGAGGTTCCCCCCTCATTCTTCTAAACTCCAGCGAGTACAGGCCCAGTGCCGACAAACGCTCATCATAGGTGAACCCACTCACTCCTGGGATCGTTCTTGTAAACTTCCTCCGGACCCTCTCCAGAGCCGGCACATCCTTCCTCAGAACTGCTCACAATATTCCAAATGCGGCCTGACCAGCGCCTTCTAGAGCCTCAGCATTAATGACACCCCTGTTTTTTGTATGTACGTTATCATGAAATAAATGCTAGCATTGCTGTTCCATGTTGGACGCAATGATCCAGCTACTATCCCGTCGGCAGCGAGAGTTTGAGGTAAGTCGCCCTCTGAGAGAAGAAATCTCTACTCACCCCATTTTCATACACTCCAGATTCAGGGACAGTTCATCCCCGCTGGAATCAGGAAATTGAACCATCCTATCGCCAACTAGAGAGCGGCCCTGAGCTCCCTTCTATTTCATTGGAGACCCTCGGACTTTACCTTGTACAAACTGTTATTCCTTTTATCCTGCGCCTGTACCCCGCGGGCAGCTCGGTTGTAATCATCGATAGTCTTTCCGATGACTGGATCGCACGCACCAAAAAAGATTTTCACTGAGAGGGTGGTCACAGCGGTAGAGTTGCTACCCTTTCGCTAATTCCAGCGCCAGAGACCCGGGTTCGATCCCGGCTACGGGCGCTGTCGGTACGGAGTTTGCACGTTCTCCCCGTGACGTAAGGATAAGGGGGAAGTCTTTTAGGACCGAGATGAGAAAATCGTTTTTCACACAGAGAGTGGTGAATCTGTGGAATTCTCTGCCACAGAAGGTAGTTGAGGCCAGTTCATTGGCTATATTTAAGAGGGAGTTGGATGTGGCCCTTGTGGCTGAAGGGATCAGGGGGTATGGAGAGAAGGCAGGTACAGGATACTGAGTTGGATGATCAGCCATGATTATATTGAATGGCGGTGCAGGCTCGAAGGGCTGAATGGCCTACTCCTGCACCTAATTTCTATGTTTCTATGACCTAGCGTGGGTTTTCGCCGAGATCTTCGGTTTCCTCCCATGCTCCTGAGACGTACAGGTCTGCAGGTTCACTGTCCGGGTAGAAATGGTGTGTGTGTGTGTGTGTGTGTGTGTGTGTGTGTGTGTGTGTGCGTGTGTGCGTGTGTGTGTGTGTGTGTGTGTGTGTGTGTGTGTGTGTGTGTGTGCGAGATCGCTGGTCGGTGCGGATTCGGAGGGACAGAGGACCTGTTTCCGTGCTGTATCTCTAAACTATACCAAAAAAAACCCACAATCAACTAAAACTAACTAAACAAAACGAACGTTGAAGTGGCCCCTTGTGTTGTTGTTGTCCCCTGGTCCAGCCACTGCTAGAAACATCTCAACATCTACCTTACCTCAACAGTGACCACACCTGGAGTACTGTGCGCAGTTTTGGTCCCCTAATTTGAGGAAGGACATTCTTGCCATTGAGGGAGTGCAGCGTAGGTTTACAAGGTTAATTCCCGGGATGGCGGGACCGTCATACGCTGAGAGAATGGAGCGGCTGGGCATGGACACTCTGGAGTTTAGAAGGATGAGAGGGGATCTCATTGAAACATATAAGATTGTTAAGGGCTTGGACACGCTAGAGGCAGGAAACATGTTCCCGATGTTGGGGGAGTCCAGAACCAGGGGCCACTGTTTAAGAATAAGGAGTAAGCCATTTAGAATGGAGACGAGGAAACACATTTTCTCACATAGAGTGGCGAGTCTGTGGAATTCTCAGCCTCAGAGGGCGGTGGAGGCAGGTTCTCTGGATGCATTCAAGAGAGAGCTAGATAGGGCTCTTAAAGATAGCGGTCAGGGGATATGGGGAGAAGGCAGGAACGAGGTACTGATGGTGGATGATCAGCCATGATCACATTGAATGGCGGTGCTGGCTGGAAGGGCCGAATGGCCTACTCCTGCACCTATTGTCTATTGTCTATTACCAAGACCCCTTAAGATCTTATGTGACCCAAATCCGCTCGTTGTGTGTTCCCTTAACCATGCAGCATCAACAAGAGGAAGTAACGGGCCTGTCCCACTGAGGCGGTTTTTTAGGTGACTAGGACAATGGAATTCACCGAAGTTAGCACCGGTGACAAGCTACGTCACCTGGCGACAACACCCACGACAGCATCCATGACAACCTACGACAGCCCAATTGTCGCCTGTAGTCGCCTAAATTGGACAGGCCCATAAGACGCGTTCCTCTGCAGAAACGAGTTGAAGTTAAATGAAGAATAAATTTTGCAATTGTTGGCACGGTGGAGTTGCTGCCTCACAGAGCCAGTGACCCAGGTTCAATTCTGACCACGGGTGCTGCCTGTACGGAGTTTGTGCGATCCCCCCCCCCCGTGACCTGCGTGGGTTTTCTCCAGATGATCCGGTTTCCTCCCACACTCCAAAGACCTGCAGGTTTGTAGGTTAATTGGCTGGTTATAAATGTAAATTGTCCCTGGTGCGTGGAGGGTAGTGTTAGTGTGCGGGGATCGCTGGTCGGCGCGGACTCGGTGGGCCGAAGGGCCTGTTTCCGCGCTGTATCTCTAACCGAAACTGAAACTGAACTTGGATTGACATTTTGGTAAAATGTAGGGAAGCATCATAGACTGGCATTTGAAACGGCATCCATGGCCCTTGAAGTGATATTAATTGACCTTACTTGATGATTAGGAAGGATTCCGCATTTTCCAGCCACGGGGCAAAGTCCCACCACATTAGAATGCGCAACCCCTTCATCCGTCACCGAGGCTCCAAACGTTTGGAGACTTACCACAATCTCAAGAGAATTTTCTGATAAATGTGTAGATAGTCATCTTTCTTTGAGACTGAGATTTGCATTGGATATGACAGAGATAATGCAATCTGTGCCCGGCTCCAGGGAGCTCTGAAAACGTGCATTTCCAGGCAAGATCTTTCCCAATCTCATTCACGGGATGTGCATTTAATGTCCAGCTTCAAATGACTGGGTCATATGTTCAAAGAGTGGAGCGGCTGGGCTCGTACACTCTGGAATTCAGAAGGATGAGAGGGGACCCTATTGAAACATGTAAAACTATTAATGGATTGGACACGCTAGAGGCAGGAAACATGTTCCCAATGTTGGGGGAGTCCAGAACCAGGGGCCACAGTTTAAGAATAAGGGGTAAGCCAATTAGAACGGAGATGAGGAAAAGATTTTTCACCCAGAGAGTTCTGAATCTGTTGAATTCTCTGCCTCAGAAGACGGTGGAGGCCAATTCTCTGGATGCTTTCAAGAGAGAGTTAGATAGACCTATAGACAATAGACTATAGGTGCAGGAGTATGCCCTTCGAGCCAGCACCGCCATTCAATGTGATCATGGCTGATCATCCCCAATCAGTGATCTTAAAGATAGCGGAGTCAAGGGATATGGGGAGAAGGCAGGAACGGGGTACTGATTGGGGATGATCAGCCATGATCACAATGAATGGCCTACTCCTGCACCTATTGTCTATTGTCTAACCCTTAACACCCATTCTAATCAAGAACGTGTCTATCTGTGCCTTAAAATATCCACTGATCTCTGTGGCAATGAGTTCCACAAATTACCTACCCTCTGACTGAAAAAGGTCCTCCTCACCTCCTTTCTAAAAGAGCACCCTTTAATTCTGAGGCTGTGCCCTCTGGTCCTAGACTCTCCCACCAGTGGAAACATCCTCTCCACATCCACTCCATCCAGGCCTTTCACTATTCTGTAAGTTTCAATGAGGGGTTCCCCCCTCAACCTTCTAAACTCCAGCGAGTACGGGCCCAGTGCCGTCAAACTACTAGAACGTCAATTTACTAGAATGTTGCCAGGTTTCCAGCAACTATGTTACAGAGAAAGGTTGAACAAGTTAGGTCTTTATTCTTTGGAGCGCAGAAGGTTAAGGGGGGACTTGATTCAGGTCTTTAAAATGATGAAAGGGATAGACAGAGTTGACGTGGATAAGTTTTTCCCATTGAGGGTAGGGAAGTTTCAAACAAGAGGGCATGACATGAGAATTAAGGGACAGAGGTTTTGGGGTAACGTGAGGGGGAACCTCTTTACTCAGAGGGTGGTGGCTGTGTGGAATCAACTTCCAGCAGAAGTGGTGGAGGCAGGATCGATTTTAACATTTAAGAGTAAAGTGGATAGGTATATGGACGTGAAGGGAATGGAGGGGTATGGTCTGAGTGCAGGTAGATGGGACTAGGGGAAAACAAATGGTCGGCACGGACTGGAAGGGCCGAGAGGGCCTGTTTCCGTGCTGTAATTTATATGGTTATATGGTTATATGGTTAAACGCTCATCATAGGTTAACCCACTCATTCCTGGGACCATTCTTGTAAACCTCCTCTGGACCCTCTCCAGAGCCAGCACATCCTTCCTCTAGATATGGGGCCCGAATTTGCTCACAGTACTCCAAATGCAGCCTGCCCAGCGCCTTATAGAGCCCCAGCATTACATCTCTGTATTTACCTGTACCCCTAGGTCCTTCTGCTCTGCAACACTCTACAGGGCCCTGGCAGTCACTGTGTAAGACCTGCCCTGGTTTGACATCCGAACATGCAACACCTCACACTTCACTGTATTGGCCTCCGCCAACCATTCCCCAGCCCAAACCTGCCCAAGATCCTGCTGCAATTTTTGACAACCGACTTCACTATCCATCCACAAGTTGGACAAACAATGCTGGAGAAACTCAGCGGGTGAGGCAGCATCTCTGGAGGGAAGGAATAGGAGACATTTCGGGTCGAGACCCTTCTTCAGACTGATGTTGGGGGAGGGGGGGGGGGGGCGGGGAGGGGGGGGGGGGGTTGGGGGTGGGAAAAAGAAAGGAAGCCAGCCATCGATCACCCATTGTAGACAAAACTGCTGGAGAAACTCAGCGGGTGAGGCAGCATCTATGAACTGAAGGAATTGGCATTTCAGGTCGAGACCCTTCTTCAGGGGATGGGGGCAGGACAAAGACAGTGGAACTAGTGGGAGAACTGGGAAGGGGGAGGGGATGGAGAGAGAAAGCAAGGGTTATCTGAAGTTAGAGAAGTCAATGTTCATACCGCAGGGGTGTAAACTACCCAAGCGAAATATGAGGTGCTGCTCCTCCAATTTGCGCTGGGCCTCACTCTGACAATGGAGGAGGCCCAGGATAGAGAGGTCAGATTGGGAATGGGAGGGGGGAGTTGAAGTGCTGGGCCACCGGGAGATCAGGTTGGTTAAGGCGGACTGAGCGGAGGTGTTGGACGAAACGATCGCCGGGCCTGCGCTTGGTCTCGCCAATGTAGAGATGTTGACACCTGGATCGATCCCGCCCATTTTAGTGTCATCTGCAAAACGTACTAAACGTGCCTTGCCCGAATCATTGCTGGGGATGGCAAACACCAACTGACCCAGCACCGAACCCTGAGGCACACCGCTCGTCGCAGGCCTCCATTCCAAGAAGCAACCTCCCACCACCACCCTTTGCTGTTGAACCATCCCACCACCAACCAGAGAGCAGTCCTGAACTACTATCTACCTCACTGGTGACCCTCAGACTACCCTTGATCGCTCTTTGCCGGCTTTATCCTGCACTAAACGTTATTCCCTTGTCATGTGACTCCACACAGCGGGACGGCTCGATTGTATCATGTATTGTCTTTCCGCTGACTGGATAACACGCAACAAAAGCTTTTCACTGTACCTCGGTTCACGGGACAATGAACTCAACTGAAGCTTCCTTGCATTATGCCCATTATCTATCCAATGCTTACTTTGTTGTTCAAAAGCATTTGAGATGCCCAAATTTATGAAAGGCATTTCAGTAACAGACAATAGACAATAGGTGCAGGAGTAGGCCATTCGGCCCTTCGAGCCAGCACCGCCATTCAATGTGATCATGGCTGATCATCCCCAATCAGTACCCCGTTCCTGCCTTCTCCCCATATCCCCTGACTCCTCTATCTTTCAGAGCCCTATCCAGCTCTCTCTTGAAAGCATCCAGAGAACCGGCCTCCACCGCCCTCTGAGGCAGAGAATTCCACAGACTCACCACTCTCTGTGAGAAAAAGTGTTTCCTCGTCTCCGTTCGAAATGGCTTACCCCTTATTCTTGAAATGGATTTTTTTTTTTTCTCTCTCTCTACAAAGTTTTTGCAAACAACTACGGGTAGATTTTGTTACCTTGATTTGCTTCTGTTTGGAAAGGTTGAATCTTCATTGAATGTGGATCCTCTGCTGCGCCTAAGTCTATTTTCTTGTGGAATGGACCTCCCTACATGAGCAGAAGTAAAGCTGGGAACTTCCTCAGAGTTAGATCACGGAACGTAGAAAGGTACAGCACAGTAACAGGCCATTCGGCCCGACATGGTCTGTACTGAACGTGATGCCAATGAATCTAATCTAATCTTCCAGTACATGGTCCATATCCCTCCATGTGCCTATCTGCTTAGGCCCCCTTCGGTCGTGGCTGACCACGGGTGTCTCCAGGGTGCTGTTCCCCTCATGGAGGACGCCTGTGCGTGACTTTGTTTAACGTGGGGAGACTGGTGCACAGACAGCCACCCCACGTGGGGACCTTGACAGATCTGGGTCGGGATCCAGTGGCATGGAGTCCAAGACGACCGGAGACCCTTTTCTGCCGCAGCCTTCATCCGCCTTCCCAGCCGTTGTGACGCTCCACTAAGGTCAGCCATCGTCCTCCGCCTGTTCCACCGTTGAGGTCTTGGTCGGATCGCTCTTTGTCAGAGACCTCCCCCTCGACCTTACCGCCATGGGTGGCCCTGCCAGGAGCGTAGCTCCAGATGGCATCGCTCTCAGGATCTCAGGTCCACACAAGCTTCTCCACCGCGACAAGGTGACAATCCACGGAGAACTATCGTTCCTGCCTCCGCCAGCACCCGATGGCAGCGCATTCCAGCGCACCCACCCTTTGATTCAAGAACCTGCCCCGCACATGTCATAGAAACATAGAAAATAGGTGCAGGAGGAGGCCATTCAGCCCTTCGATGTCCTTTAAACTTTGTCTTCCTCATCTTAAACCCTATGCTCTCTAGTCCTTACTTTAGACTCTGGAGATACAGCACAGAAACAGGGCCCTCGGCCCACCGACTCAAGCAATCCCTGCACACTAAGGACAATTTACAATTTTACCAAAGCCGATTAACCAACAGACCTGTCGCTCTTTGGAGCGTGGGAAGAAACGGAAGCGCCCGGGGAAAAGCCACGTGGTTACGGGGAGAACGTACAAACAGCGTATTCAAACACGCCTCAAAAGCCAGCACGGGTTTCGACCCGAAACGTTGCCTATTTCCTTCGCTCCAGAGATGCTGCCCCACCCGCTGAGTTTCTCCAGCATTTCCTGTCTACCCATGAAGAAATGTGAAATCGACATTGCATCTTGTCCGGAAACGTCACGATTTGGTTTGGGAACTGCTCTGCCCGGGACAGGAAGGCTCTGCAGAGAGTAGTGCGTTCGGCCAAACGGACTATGGGAACTACACTCGCCCCCCTGCAGGACCTATACATCAGAAGGTGCAGATCCAGAGCCAACAAGATCATGGGGGACCCCTTCCCCCCCAGCAACGGACTGTTCCAGCTGCTGCGGTCAGGCAAACGCCACCGTTGCCACGCTGTGAGAACGGAGAGGATGAGATGGAGACAGAGGCCATTAGGGCTGTAAACTCCCATCTCACCCGGGACTAACTTTACTGGACCAAGTTACTGTTGTGTGGTGTCTTTTTTAAATTGCTGTTTTCTCTTTTTTTTCCCTCCCACTAATATGCAATATGTGAATCTGTGATTCTGTTCCATTCTGTTTTGTAGTTTTGTCGCACAATGCGCGAGCATTGCCACTTTTCATTTCGCCGCACATCTCGTGTGCGTATGTGACGAATAAACTTGACTCGACAATTGGGGAACCAATGCCAAGGGCAGGAAACTCCGGCGAACCATCATCCAAGAAGGAGCTGCGACCTTCGAAGCCAAGAGATGCGCAGAATCAGACGGAAAAGAGAAGAAAATGGAAAGAGAGGCAGCAACAAGGACCCACACACCCTGGCCACACACTCATCTCCCCGACACCTTCAGGTAGAAGGTACAGGAGCCTGAAGACTGCAACGACCAGGTTCAGGAATAGCTGCTTCCCCACAGCCATCAGGCTATTAAACTCGGCTCGGACAAAACTCTGAACATTAATAACCCTTTATCTGTTATTTGCACTTTATCAGTTTATTTATTCATGTGTGTATATATTTAATTTAAGTGAAGCAAGAATTTATGTCCTATCAGGGACACGTGACAATAAACTCACTTGAACAACAACCAAAGCTCGATCTGCCATCTGGAATTACCTGTCCTGAATGCTGAAGAACTTTCGGAATTGGACTCATAAGCCGCCTGAAAGTCTATAAAAACAACAGAATGTCGACCATCCTCCTCGACCTCGAGGGATAGCCACGACCGACCGACCGGCCGGCCGGCCCCCATAGTCAGGATCGAACCCGGGACGCTGTCGCTGTACCACCCCTCGCCTTGGACATTTGCCTCCCAGGAAATTGGATCAGTCTGTCATCTATCTCTCTCACAATGGCATTTACTTCCATCCGACCTCTGGCGTTCCAGAGAAAACAATCCAAATTTGCCCAACCTATTGGGGTTTCCTCCCACTCTCCGAAGACGTACGGGTTTGTAGGTGAATTGGCTTTGGTAAAAATTGTAAAAACTGTCCCTAGTGTGTGTAGGGCGATGGGCCGAAGGGCCTGTTTCTGTGCTGTAACTCTCAACTAAACTAAAACGGAACTATTACTATAGTGATACTCTAATCCGGATGGCATTCTGGTAAACCTCTTCAACACCCTCTCAGAAGCCAGACCCCCCTCGACCTCAGTCTTCCACACCTAAGGCCAACTACGCCCAGCTACGAGTGGAAAATAATCACATGATAAAATGATATCACGTTTGCTTTTTTTTTTCTCGGGCCAGTTACCGAACTACGACTACCATCACAACCTACTACGACCTACCTACGAGTAAAAAATATCCATTTTTTGCATGCCAACCTTTTTTTTTTTAAAACTCGTGGACATTTTTTATCAGGCTGGAAAAAACGTCGCGACCTACTTGAGGCCACTCGCGAGCATGAGGAAGAGTGACCTACGACCATGCTGCGAGTATGAGTCAAGGGCAAACTCGGCAGAGGTCGTGAATTAGGTCGTGAAAGTGGGACGGGCTTTATCGAGCTGCAGCCTGACTCATATACAATGTCCTTATCAATGAAGGTGAGTATGACCAATCTATGCTAATCTATGCTAATCTATGCTAACCACTTTTAGTTTAGCATTTTTTTCTAGTTTAGAGATACAGCGCGGAAACAGGCCCTTTCGCGCCAACCTGCGATCCCCGCACATTAACACTATCCCACACCCACTCGGGACAATTTTCACATTTACCCACGCCAATTAACCTACAGACCTGCACGTCTTTGGAGTGTGGGAGGAAACCAAAGAACTCGGCGAAAACCCACGCGGGTCACGGGGAGAACGTAAAACTCCGCACAGACAGCGCCCGCAGTCATGATCGAACCCGGGTCTCCGGCGCTGCGAGCGTTGTAAGGCAGCGCCTCTTTTGTGGAACTGTTCGCTGGAAACCTTCCTCCTCGCTATTTACCTTCGCAATCTAGATCATGTCCTCGAGACCCGAGTTCGATCCTGACTACGGGTGCTGTCTGCGCGGAGTTTGTACGTTCTCCCCGTGACCCGCCTGGGTTTGCTCCGGGCGCTCCGGTTTTCCTCCCACGCTCCAAAGCCATACGGTGTTGTAGTTGTAATTGGCTTCGGTAAATTGTCTCTCGTGTGTAGGATAGTGCTAGTGTACGGGGTGATCGATGGGTGGTGCGGACTTAGTGGGCCGAAGGGCCTGTTTTCCCGTTTTCTCTCTCTAAAGTGTCAAGTGTAAAAGTCTAGAACTTTGCTTCATGTGCTATCGGGTCAAATCAGATAATAGTTTAACACAGAGACAGCAGGAGTAGGCCCTTCGAGCCAGCACCGCCATTCAATGTGATCGTGGCTGATCATCCCCAATCAGTACCCCGTTCCTGCCTTCTCCCCATATCCCCTGACTCCGCTATCTTTAAGAGCCCTATCTAGCTCTCTCTTGAAAGCATCCAGAGAACCGGCCTCCACCGCCTTCTGAGGCAGAGAATTCCACAGACTCACCACTCTCTGCGTGAAAAAGCGTTTCCTCATCCCCGTTCTAAATGGCTTACTCCTTATTCTTAAACGGTGGCCCCTGGTTCTGGACTCCCCCAACATCGGGAACAATTTAAGAGCTAAATCTAACCTCTCTCTTGAAAACATCCAGTGAATTGGCCTCCACTGCCTTCTGTGGCAGAGAATTCCACAGGTTCACAACTCTCTGGGTGAAAGTTTTTTCCTCATCTCAGTCCTAAACGGCCTTCTCCCTTATTCTTAAACTGTGGGACCCCCTGGTTCTGGACTTCCCCCAACATGGGGAACATTTTTCCTACATCTAGCCTGTCCAATCTGATATGTTTTTATAAGAATCCCGTTCTCATCCTTCTAAACTCCAGTGAATACAAGCCCAGTTCAGAAGCAGTGTAGGGTGGGAGATTGCAGCCTTCACGTGGTCCGCCCTGTTTCGACGAATGCAATCAACCCGGCGTGCACAATCAAGGAAGATCAAATAGAACAAGTTGTCCGACAACATTAGGCTGTGCACGCCAGACGCAGGGAGAAGAAGAACGGGCAGCGTGGGGTGTAGTGTGGATGGGACGTGTTGGCCGGCTTGGGCAAGTTGGGCCTAAGGGCCTGTTTCCAGGTTCTGTGGCTCTATGCGACTCCAATGTTAGAGCAGGCTGTTGCATTCACGGAGAAGAAAGAGATCCCAGGAGGGAATGGCTGGGAACAATGCGTGGAATATAACACCTCTGGGAGTGAGTGAATCCAACGGAGGAGACAATGCCGGGCAAGGACTGACCACCGCCACCCTTTGACAGCTGAAGCCTCCCACACACACCCGATGGCCTCCAAATCCCGACGGGACTCTCCTCGCATCTCCCAGTAATTGGGACTAATTGGGCGGGCGAAGGGAGGCTGGGCTAAACCACAGAAATTATCCCAAGCTGTCGTGGTGGCTGCTCACCGCGGCGATGTGAGCAGGGAGGCCAGACACAGAGGCGGCATCTGACCTGCGACTTACCGCGCTCACGTCTTGCGTGGCCCCCGGGGGGTGGGGGAACAGAGACGCCCCCAGTCTCTTTATCCTGGGCCCGAGATAAATCCCCGGGCCTGGGGAGCTGCCGGAGGGAGGTAGTTGAGGCAGGTACCATCGCCACGTTTAAGACATTTAGACAGGTACATGGATAGGACAGGTTCAGAGGGATATGGACCAAATACGGGCAGGCGGGACCTGCGCAGATGGGACGCGTTGGACAGCTTGGGCAAGTTGGGCCGCAGGGCCTGTTTCCAATCTGTGTGAGCCATTTAGAACGGAGACGAGGAAACACTTTTTCTCACAGAGAGTGGTGAATCTGTGGAATTCTCTGCCTGAGAGGGCGGTGGAGGCCGGTTCTCTGGATGCTTTCAAGAGAGAGCTAGATAGGGCTCTTAAAGATAGCGGAGTCAGGGGGATATGGGGAGAAGGCAGGAACGGGGTACTGATTGGGTATGATCAGCCATGATCACATTGAATGGCGGTGCTGGCTCGAAGGGCCAAATGGCCTACTTGGCGACCAGTCTGATGGGAAAGTTAAAATACAGGTCTAAAGGCACGACAAGAATTAATTGAAGTAAAGCTTTAATTTCAAATTTCGGATTGGATTTAAAATGTAAAAACGCTTAAGTATGAATTAAAATAAGGAGGTATTTACTTAAAACCCAAAACAGTGTGGCACTGTGGGCTGTGACACTCTAACGTTGGAGAGCGAGGGACATGGTTTGCCTGCAGAGTCAGACACATTGGTTGATTTGACTTGTGTAACTTCCAATAACCCTTGCGCTCCCTCTCTCTACCGTCCCCTCCTCCTTCCCCCTTCTCCGACCAGTCTGACCGTTCCCCCCGACTCCATTTTACCTCTCGTTTGCTTGGTTGTAACCTCCTCCCAGCTGAAGGAACTGCAGACGCTGGTTTAAACGCGAAGATGGACGCAGAAACTCAGCGGGAGGGGCAGCATCTCTGGGGAGAAGGAATGGGTGACGTTGCGGGGTCTGGTGAAGGGTCTAGGCCCGAGGCATCGCCCGTTCCCTTCTCCCCGGCGATGTTGCCCGTGCCGCTGAGTTACACTCCGCCATTTTGTGTCCGCACTTTTTGCGTCTACTACGCCTGGCGGTTTTTTTCCTCTCCTCGCCTTTTCCTCCACGCTCTGCACCCCAGGTCTGAACTCTTCACGACTAACCCTGAACCTGCAGAGAAGGGATTGGGTGACGTTTCGTGGTCGAAGCCCCCTTCTTCAGACTGATCAAGAAGGGGGTCTCCGCCCGAAACGTCGCCCATTCCTTCTCTCCACAGATGCTGCCCGTCCCGCTGAGTTACTCCAGCTTTCTTTGTACCTGTTATTGGTCAATTTTAACGTCATGCATTGGACGGGCTGGGTTAGAGAGGTGGGGAAAGGGGAAGGAGAGGGGGAGTAAAACCCCCTTTCGATGGGGCAGCGAGTTATTTTGTTTTAAAGGCCAACCGGAATGAAGTCTAACCTCAGCTGAGCTTTTTTTTTGATAATCAGCTTGCAGTGCTTTTTTTTTTTTGCAAGTATAAAATCAGCCTTGTGCATAAGAAATGAAAAGCAGGCTGCAGGCCAAATTCATACCATCTGTTGTCCTCAGTTTGTGGAGTCTTTAATTAATTAGACAAAGTAGTTACTATTGCTGGTACACTGGTAATTTGCAACTATTCCCTTTTACTTTGTGGGGTAATGACTGTAAATTGTGTTGTCTACCCTGGTAAAGAGACAGGAGGGGTTGTGGGGGGGGGGGGGGGAGAGAAAATAAATTTGTAAAAAAACAAACCTAAAAAAAAGTGATTATGGGGATATGAAATTAAAAAGTGCCGGGAACCTCGGAAGTTGCGGGAGTTTGAAAATTAATTATGTTTTTCTTCTTCTGACGTGTAAAAACTTCCAATGAAGACACAGAGTGCTGGAGTAACTCAGCGGGTCAGGCAGCATCTGTGGAGAACACGGATAGGTGACGTTTCACAGAGTGCTGGAGTAACTCAGCGGGTCACATAACATCTCTGGAGAAAAGGGATAGGTGACGTTTCGGGTTGAGACCCGTAAGGGTCTCGACCCGAGACGTCACCTATTCCTTTTCTCCAGAGATGCTGCCCGTCTGTGGAGAACGTGGATAGGTGACGTTTCACAGAGTGCTGGAGTAACTCAGCGGGTCAGGCAGCATCTGTGGAGAACATGGATAGGTGACGTTTCACAGAGTGCCGGAGTAACTCAGCGGGTCAGGCAGCATCTGTGGAGAACATGGATAGGTGACGTTTCACAGAGTGCTGGAGTAACTCAGCGGGTCAGGCAGCATCTGTGGAGAACATGGATAGGTGACGTTTCACAGAGTGCTGGAGTCACTCAGCGGGTCAGGCAGCATCTGTGGAGAACATGGATAGGTGACGTTTCACAGAGTGCTGGAGTCACTCAGCGGGTCAGGCAGCATCTGTGGAGAACATGGATAGGTGACGTTTCACAGAGTGCCGGAGTAACTCAGCGGGTCAGGCGGCATCTCTGGATAGCAGGGATGGGCGACGTTTCAGGTCGAGACCCTTCTTCTGACTAAGAAGTCTGAAGAAGGGTCTCGACCCAAAACGTCACCCGTTCCTTCTCTCCACAGATGCTGTCTGACCCGCTGAGTTACTCCAGCGTTTTGTGTCTGTCCGGGGGGGCAGACAGGGAATTGCACTGATCCCGTTTGAAATCAAGGAGCACAGACATTGCCGTTCGATTCGAAGGCTATATATACGGGCAGGTTATTCACACTTTTAAAAGCTGTGTTGGAGCAAGAGAAGATGTGATTTCTTGGGTCAGTTTGCCTGGGTTTCGTTGCCTTGATGGAGAAGCCAAGTTGCTTGTCCAGCTTGCTGCAGTAATGCAACTGGAGAGACACGGATGATGTGAAGGCAGACACAAAGTGCTGGAGTAAACTCACTGGGTCAGGCAGCATTTTAGTTTAATTTAGTTCGGAGAAACAGCGGGGAAACAGGCCCTTCGGCCCACCGAGCCCTCGATCCCCACACACAAGCACTCTCCCACACGCACTGGGGGACAGTTCACTATTATACCGAGCCAATTAACCTACAAGCCTGCATCAGGTGACAAACCTCGGCAGGTCGCGGGGAGAACGTACAAACTCCGCACAGACAGCGCCCGGGGTCGGGGTCGAACCCGCCTCTCTGGCGCTGAAAGCGCTGTAAGGCAGCAACCCCACCGCTAAGCCGTCTCTCGGGCAGAAAGGGATGGCCGATGTTTCGGGTCGAGACCCTTCTTCAGTCCGAGTGTCAGGGGAAAGGGAATCAGGTGATCTAGACGGTGATTGAATGAAAGATATGCAAATAAAAGGGAACAATGATACAGGGAAGTTTGCATATCTTTCATCCATTTGTTCCATATCTCTCTGCATTACCATATCTCCGATCTCCCCTGACTCTCAGTCTGAAGAAGGGTCTCCACCCGAAACGTCACCCATTCCTTCTCTCCAGAGATGCTGCCTCACCCGCTGAGTTACTCTGGCTTTTTGTGTCTAACTTTGGTTTAAACCAGCATCTGCAGTTCCTTTGCTACACACAGATGATGCGTAGCCCACCCTAACCTTCCCCATTCTCCCATCGCAGTTCTTGAGGCTGGATCCCCGCTAAGACATCACCTGAGCGGCCCAGAAATAAAATCAGGCGGCCATTTTGCGGCCTTGGGAGACAATCGTCATGGGGGTGGGGGGGTCAGGCGAGAGGCAGCTCCGCTTGTAGTTTAGGGCACTGTGGTTCTTCACCAGGCTCCCAGCTGCCTCCCCGAGGCCCGGGAGGGGGTCCCCAAGCGGAGATGATGATGCATCAAGGAACCTCGGAGAGTTTGTGCAGCAAATCCCTCGGACACCAATGCCATCGGAGGTTGGCGTCAAAGGTTAAAAGAGCATTCTTGTGGAGCAAGGTGACAAACGACCTCACCACCGAGCACACAGCAAGGGCAGGGGGATTCAGTGGGTTAAAAGTGCCTCCTGGCTTTTTAAAAAAAAACACCTCCTGGATTGATTAAAAATCAGCTAAAAATTCCCTTTCTCTTCCTCTTCTGCTTCACGGTGTCGCGGTTTGGGCTCCTCACGGTCGCAGAGCCACGCATCTTTCGAGGAGTCTGCAAGAGAGCGGAAGAAATGTTTACAGCAGTGTACTGACTATGTTTTTATCGAAGGTGTCCAGGAATCGAGAGAGTTTTAGACTTTAGAGAGACACACCGCGCGGAAATGGGGCCCTTCGGGGATCGCTGGTCGGCGCGGGCTCGGACCAAACCGAGCCCGCGCCGACCAGCGATCACCCCGTACACTAGCACTATCCTACGCACACCAGGGACGAGGTAACAATGCTACCGGAGCCAATTAGCCCTCAAACCTGCACGCTTTAGAGTGTGGGAGGGAACCGGAGCACCCGGAGAAAACCCACGCAGGTCACAGGGAGAACGTGCAAACTCCGTACAGACAACACCTGTAGTCAGGATCGAACATGGGTCTCTGGCGCTGTGAGGCAGCAACTCTACCACTGCGCCGCACCTGTAGACCGTATACCTGCATTACACCTAGAAGCAGTACACCATTGGTACACATATAGACAGCACACCTGTGGTATACCTGTGCTGCACTTGGAGGCAGTACACCTGTAGTACACGTGTAGACAGTACACCTGTGGTATACTTGTGGACAGTGCACCTGTGGTACACCTGGAGGCAGTACACCTGTGGTATACCTGTGCTACACCTGGAGGCAGTTCACCTGTGGTACACGTGTAGACAGTACACCTGTGATATACCTGCGATACACCTGGAGGCAGTACACTTTTGGTACACCTGTAGACAGTACACCTGTGGTATACTTGTGGACAGTGCACCTGTGGTATACCTGGAGGCAGTACACCTTTGGTACACGTGTAGACAGTACCCCTGTGGTATACCTGTGTTACACCTGGAGGCAGTACACCTGTGGTATACCTGTGGTACACCTGTAGACAGTACACCTGTGGTATACCTGTGGTACACCTGTAGACAGTACACCTGTGGTACACCTGGAGGCAGAACACCTGTAGACAGTGCTCACTGCAGTAACAATGGAAGGCGTGCAAGAACGGCCAATGAGACCACACACAGGGCAATGTTCACCCACCTGTTTTTTAACTTCGGGGCTGTCGGCAGGTGCTGGCGCCACCTCTTCCTTCTCAGTTTTGGCCGTCACCGCTTCCTCTGCTGCTCCGAGGCAGGGCTGATGCTTCTGACTGTCTTCTTCCCCTGAACATCCCAAAAAGAGTTGCAGTGGGTTACGGCTCACAAAGACCTCGCGGCAAGCCGACGGTCCATGCTGCTCATCCTTAGAAACATAGACAATAGGTGCAGGAGGAGGCCATTCGGCCCTTCGAGCCTGCACCGCCATTCAATATGATCATGGCTGATCATCCAACTCAGTATCCCGTTCCTGCTTTTTCCCCCATATCCCCTTGTTTCCGTTAGGCCCAAGACCTAAATCTAATGGGGCTGTCCCACTGTACGAGGTAATTCAAGAGCTCTCCCGAGTTTAAAAAAAAATCAAACTCGTGGTAAGCACGTAGAATGTACGTAGCGGGTACGTCGGAGCTCGGGGACGTCTCTTAGCGGCTCGTAACGCTAACGGCAGGTACCTAGGGAAACGCGGTAAGCTCGGGAAGACTCGTGAAGATTTTTCAACATGTTGAAAAATGTCCACGAGAGCCCCGAGTACCTACGAGCGGCCATTACCGTAAATCTCCGAGTTCAAATCAGGGGAAACTCGGGAGAACACTTGAATTAGCTCGTACAGTGGGACAGCCCCATAACTCTCTCTTGAAAGCATCCAGAGAATTGGCCTCCACCGCCCTCTGAGGCAGAGAATTCCACAGACTCACAGCTCTCTGGGCGAAAAAGTGTTTTCCGCGTCTCTGTTCTAAGTGGCCGACCCCTTATTCCTAAACTGTGGGCCCCTGGCTCTGGACTCGCCCAACATGGGGAACATGCTGACCTCTCAGGTTGAGACTCCTGTCCAGACGCAGACCCTGGAGGGATTCTAGATGATATCAAGTCAAGTTTTATTCGTCAAGTCAAACATTCAGCGCTGGGGTGGAACGCACAAAGACTGGCCAGTCCTCCTCCATTTTCCCCCGTGGTCGGGACCTCAACCCTCGGCAGTCGCTGCTGCGGATGTCCAGATGTTCAGACAAGGTAAGTGTCGAGACATGGTGTGTCGAGAGGGTGAAATAGAAACACAGGAACGTAGACAATAGGTGCAGGAGGAGGCCATTCGGCCCTTCGAGCCTGCACCGCCATTCAATATGATCATGGCTGATCATCCAACTCAGTATCCTGTACCTGCCTTCTCTCCATACCCCCTGATCCCTTTAGCCACAAGGGCCACATCCAACTCCCTCTTAAATATGGCCAACGAACTGGCCTCAACTACCTTCTGTGCCTGAGAATTCCACACATTCACCACTCTCTGTGTGAAAAATGTTTCTGTCATCTCGGTCCCAAAAGACTTCCCCCTTATCCTTAAACTGTGACCCCTCGTCCTGGACTTCCCCAACATCGGGAACAATCTCCCTGATGGTCTCATGAGTGGTCTCGCCTACCGGGCAAAGGTGGCATACACATCCCAGCGACTGAGATGGATCCTGGTCAGAGGGCAGTCGCTTGCGGGCGGAGCACCAAGGCAACTTCCTTGCATGTGAATACTTGACAAATAAGCGTGATAAATGAATGAACTAATTAATTCGTTCATTATAGGCACCTGCCGGTCTTGTCAAAGGATATCAGTGCGATTTACCACCGCCCCGAAACATATCGCACATTTATCAACAGCCTCGCTACTGTAAGCAGACGATCACTTGGTCCCATTTTGATTAACCGATCCCAAGCGTAGGGCTCTAGAACCAAATAATAGGTGTGGAGCCTAGGAGCATATGGTGGTTAAATGGCTGGACTGACATCAGGCGGCCTGGGCCATTGAGACACGAGTTTGACCACAACATCTGGGGAATTTGCATTCTAGTAATTAAATGAGACGCTTGGATCGGTTTATTAATAATGATGGCTCCACAAAACTACTTACTGAATGACTGCGTAAACCTATCAGATTCATTTGGAGAAGGAAGCCTGTCGTCCTTTCCTGATAGGTTTTATTTCAGTTTAGGGGTCATACAGTGCAGAAACAGGCCCTTCAGCCCTCCGAGTCTGCGATCCCCATACACTAATACCAGATCTCACACACTGGGGGACAATTTTACAACCTACAGAAGCCAATCAACCTACAAACCTTAAGAAAGCGAACGGTATGTTAGCATTCATAGCAAAAGGATTTGAATATAGGAGCAGGGAGGTTCTACTGCAGTTGTACAGGGTCTTGGTGAGGCCACACCTGGAGTATTGCGTCCAGTTTTGGTCTCCTAATCTGAGGAAAGACATTCTTGCCATACAGGGAGTACAGAGAAGGTTCACCAGACTGATTCCTGGGATGTCAGGACTTTCATATGAAGAAAGACTGGATAGATTTGGCTTGTACTCGCTAGAATTTAGAAGATTGAGGGGGGATCTTATAGAAACGTACAAAATTCTTAAGGGGTTGGACAGGAAGATTGTTCCCGATGTTGGGGAAGTCCAGAACAAGGGGTCACAGTTTAAGGATAAAGGGACCGAGATGAGAATTTTTTTTTCAGAAGAGAGTGGTGAATCTGTGGAATTCTCTGCCACAGAAAGTAGTTGAGGCCAGTTCATTGGCTATATTTAAGAGGGAGTTAGATGTGGCCCTTGTGGCTAAAGGGATCAGGGGGTATGGAGAGAAGGCAGGTACGGGATACTGAGTTGGATGATCAGCCATGATCACATTGAATGGCGGTGCAGGCTCGAAGGGCCGAATGGCCTGCTCCTGCACCTATTTTCTATGTTTCTATGTAAACCTGCACGTCTTTGGAGTGTGGGAGGAAACCGGAGCACCCAGGGAAAACCCGGGGAGAAGGTACAAAAACTCCGTACAGACAGCACCCGTAGTCAGGATCGAACCCGGGTCTCTGGCGTCGTGAGGCAGCAGCTCTACCCGCTGCGCCCCCGTGCCGCGCTGACCTTCTGACCTTCATCTGACACCGGACCCATTCCCTTCAGTGGCTCAAAGGTTGTTCATTGTCACGTGGACACAAGTACATGAACTGCTACGTACCTCATCGGCGACCCTCGGACTACCCTTGATCAGACTTTCCCGTGCGCTAAACGTCATTCCCTCATCATGTATCTGTACATTGTAAATGGCTCGATTGTAATCCTGCGTTGTCTTTCCGCTGACTGGTTAGCACGCAACAAAGGCTTTTCACTGTACCTCGTTACACGTGACAATAAACTCAACTGAAAACCGTAGCACAGTGAAATGCTTATTTTTGCACACACGTCACACCCAAGCCCCTGATCCCCGATTAGTACAAAGTGGATAGAAATAGTCCACTCAGACCTGACGCTGAAGCCCGTCTCCGGCGCTGTACGGCGGCAACTCTACCGCCGCGCCGTCCCTTATCTTCGGACGCCCCGTGCGTCGGGGGAGAGGGCAGGGCCGAGGGTGTCCTGGTTGGGCTGCTCTTGGGCCTGGCCAAGCTGGCCATCCAGCGAGTCACGGCACCAGGCGGAAGAGGGCCCTGCCCGAGACGGGGGTTTACATCCGAGCCCGGGTGAGGGCCTACGCTCCGTCCACGGGCACCCTGCGGGGTTTCTGGGACCGCTGGGCACAGCGGGGGGTTGAATGCATCCTTGACAAGGAGTGTAACATCGTTGTGTACCAGTTTATCGTTGGTCGTGCTTTTTTTTTAAAATCTTGTTTTTCTGGGTGTCTAAATTTTTAGTTAATTAAGTTATTACATCGGATGGAAGCTGCGGACCAAATCTCATAGAAACATAGAAAATAGGTGCAGGAGGAGGCCATTCGGCCCTTTGAGCCAGCACCGCCATTCATTGTGGTCATGGCAGACCGTCCCCTATCACTAACCCGTGCCTGCCTTCTCCCCATATCCCTTGATTCCACTAGCCCCTAGAGCTCTATCTAACTCTCTCATAAATCCATCCAGTGACTTGGCCTCCACTGCCCTCTGTGGCAGGGAATTCCACAAATTCACAACTCTCTGGGTGGAAAAGTTTTTTTCTGACCTCAGTCTTAAATGACCTCCCCTTTATTCTAAGACTGTGGCCCCTGGTTCTGGACTCGCCCAACATTGGGAACATTTTTCCTGCATCTAGCTTGTCCAGTCCTTTTATAATTTTATATGTTTCTATAAGATCCCCCCTTTCATCTTTCTAAACTCCAGTGAATACAAGCCTAATCTCGCTATACCTCTGTGCAATGACAATAAAATATATTATTATTATTATTATTATTATTATTATTATATTATTATGGTGGGTTCCGTTTTGTATTTTGAATCTTCTGCATATATATTATTTTAATATTTTAAACAATATTTTTGATTTTTTTTTAAAAACCGTGCCATCCCTTGGCTCCAGCCTGCCTGTTGCAGCCGGTGTGTTTCTTCGAGCGATGAACAATACAGACCCCAGGGTTGCCGCAAGGAACTTCTGAGCCGTAACCCACTGAACTAAAGTATGGATCAACTGGGCTTGTACTCACTGGAATTTAGAAGGATGAGAGGGAATCTTGTAGAAACGTGTACAATTCTTAAGGGATTGGACAGGCTAGATGCAGGAAGAATGTTCCCCATGTTGGGAGAGTCCAGAACTAGGGGTCACACAGTTGAAGAATAAGGGGTAGGCCATTTAGGAATGAGACGAGGAAACACATTTTCACCCAGAGAGTAGCAAATCTGTGGAATTCTCTGCCACAGAAGGCAGTGTAGGTCAATTCACTGGATGTTTTCAAGAGAGAGTACATTTGACTTTTCTAATTTCAGGTAGTCCTTACTTTCTCCTCCACTTCTCAGCTCTCCCTCAGCACACTGGCTCCGCCTCTTCCTTTCTTCTTCCCCCCCCCAACCCTCACATCAGTCTGAAGAAGGGTTTTGGCCTAAAACTTTGCCCATTTCCTTCACTCCATAGATGCTGCCTCACCCGCTGAGTTTCTCCAGCATTTTTGTCTACGTTAGATATAGCTCGTAGGGTTAACGGAATAAAGGGATAAGGGGGAGAAAGCGGGAGTTATTCTGACGTGCGGTTTTGCCACAGTTCCAGGAGCAGAATTAGGACATTCGGCTCGTCAAGTCCACTCCGTCATTCAATCCTTCCTGCCTTCTCCCCATGACCTCTGACACCCTTATTAATCAAGAATCTGTCAATCTCCACCTTAAAAATATCCATTGACTTGGCCCCCACAGCCATCTGTGGCAATGCATTACACAGATTCACCACCCTCTGACTAAAGAGATCCCGTCCCATCTTCTTTCTCAACATCCGTCCTTTTATTCGGAGGCTGTGACAAACCCGCACGTCATTGGGATGTGAGAGGAAACCGGAACACCCGGAGGAAACCCACGTGGTTACAGGGAGAAGGTACAAACTCCGTACGGACAGCTCCTGTAGTCAGGATTGAGCCCTGGTTCCCGGCACTGTGAGACAGCAACTCCAGTCCTTCCGCAGTTGTACAGGGCCCTAGTGAGACCACACCTGGAGTATTGTGTTAAAGAAGGAACTGCAGATGCTGGAGAATCGAGGGCACACAAAAGGCTGGTGAAACTCAGCGGGTGCAGCAGCATCTAAGGAGCGAAGGAAATAGGCGCCTATCTCCTTCCCTCCTTAGATGCTGCTGCACCCGCTGAGTTTCTCCAGCCTTTTGTGTACCCGGGAGTATAGTGTGCAGTTTTGGTCTCCAAATTTGAGGAAGGACATTCTTGCTATTGAGGGAGTGCAGCGTAGGTTCACAAGGTTAATTCCCGGGATGGCGGGACTGTCATATGCTGTGAGAATGGAACGGTTGGGCTTGCACACTCTGGAATTTAGAAGGTTGAGAGGGGATCTTAATGAAACATATATGATTATTAAGGGTTTGGACACGCTAGAGGCAGGAAACGTGTTCCCGATGTTGGGGGAGTCCAGAACCAGGGGCCACAGTTTAAGAATAAGTGATAAGCCATTTAGAACGGAGACGAGGAAACACATTTTCTCACAGAGAATTGTGAGTGTGGGATTCTCTGCCTCAGAGGGCGGTGGAGGCCGGTTCTCTGGATGCTTTCAAGAGAGAGCTAGATAGGGATCTTAAAAATAGCGGAGTCAGGGGATATGGGGAGAAGGCAGGAACGGGGTACTGATTGGGGATGATCAGCCGTGATCACATTGAATGGCGGTGCTGGCTGGAAGGGCCGAATGGCCGACTCCTGCACCTATTGTCTATTGTCTATTGTCTCTACCGCTGCCTCACCGTGCCACCGTCCGTACACTTCCAACGTCGACTCGCGTTGCGTGCTGTAAGCACCAGCTGCTGGAACGCAGGTCGTTGCCGCCTACCTGAACTGTGCCTTCTTTTGCGACTTGCTTTGGCCGCCATTATGGTGGTGTAGAGGTTTTGGAGCTCGGGGTTAAACAGTCTGCCATCGTGCAGGTCATCAGCCTCGGTCAGACTCTGCAACAGAAAGGATCCACAAAGTTTAGTTTATGTGACAAATAAAATTGACTTTCACTTTGCCTTAATACCTTTTGTGTAAAATGTTACATATAAACCAGCAACTGCAGTTCCTTGTTTCTAGAAGCCCATGGCCCCCCTAAACCATTCCTACCCTGTACCAGTACCTGTCTTCCTATAACCAACGACACCCTTACTAATCAACTCTACTCCGCCTTTCAAACATGGCTGATCTATCGCTCCTTCCTAACCCCATTCTTCTGCCTTCTCACCATAACCTCTGTCACCCGTACTAATCAGTAGACAATAGGTGCAGGAGTAGGCCATTCGGCCCTTCGAGCCAGCACCGCCATTCAATGTGATCATGGCTGATCATCCCCAATCAGTACCCCGTTCCTGCCTTCTCCCCATTTCCCCTGACTCCGCTATCTTTAAGAGCCCTATCTAGCTATCTCTTGAAAGCATCCAGAGAACCGGCCTCCACCACCCTCTGAGGCAGAGAATTCCACAGACTCCCCACTCTCTGTGAGAAAAAGTGTCTGTCTGTCTGTCTGTCTGTCTGTCTGTCTGTCTGTCTATCTATCTATCTATCTATCTATCTATCTATCTATCTATCTATCTATCTATCTATCTATCTATCTATCTATCTCTATCTATCTATCTATCTATCTATCTATCTATCTATCTATCTATCTATCTATCTATCTATCCATCCATCCATCCATCCATCCATCCATCCATCCATCCATCCATCCATCCATCCATCCATCCATCCATCCATCCATCCATCCATCCATCCATCCATCCATCTATCTATCTATCTTTCTAACAAGAATCTATCTCTGCCTTGAAAACATCCATCGACGGCCTCCACAGCCTTCTATGGTAATGAATCCCACAGATTCACCACCCTCTGGCTAAAGACACCCCTCCTCGTCTCCTTCCTAAAGGTACGTCCTTTAATTCTGAGGCTGTGGCCTCTGGTCCTGGACTCTCCCACTAGTGGAAACATCCTCTCCTCGTCCACTCCATCCAGGCCTTTCACCATTTCACACCCTTCCTGACGGTCATAAGGTCATAAGTGATAGGAGCACAAATAGTAAAGTAAGTAAGTTTATTGGCCAAGTATTCACATACAAGGAATTTGCCTTGGTGCTCCGCCCATATAGGCCATTCGGCCCATCAAGTCCATTCCGCATCCAATCATGGTTGATCTATCTCTCCCTCCTAATAGCCCTGTCCCACAGTACGAGTTCATTCCAAGAGCTCTCCCGAGTTTAAAAAAAAATCAAACTCGTGGTAAGCACGTTGAATGAACGTAGCGGGTACGTCGGAGCTCGGGGGCGCCTCTTAGCGGCTCGTAACGCTAACGGCAGGTACTCGGGAAGACTCGCCAACGGCAGGTAAGCTCGGGAAGACTCTTGAAGATTTTTCAACATGTTGGAAAATGCCCACGAGAGCCCCGAGTACCGACGAGCGGCCATTACCGTCAATCTCCGAGTTCGAATCAGGGGAAACTCGGGAGAGCTCTTGGAATGAGCTCGTACCGTGGGACAGGGCTTTAACCCCGTTCTCCTGAGTTCTCCCCATCACCCCTGACACCAAAGGAACCTCCTTTAATTCTGAGGCTGTGGCCTCTGGTCCTGGGACTCTCCCACTGATGGAAGCATCCTCTCCACATCCACTCCATCCAGGGCTCGACATAACCTTCTGCGATGGAGGATTTTGTTACCTGGTCCGGCGGACGCAGCGGTTCGAGGAGCCGTATTTGCAGATAAGCAGGCGAATTAAAAACAGCCTGGTCAATGTTTATCCTCCAGCCAATGTCACTAATGCAGATTATTTGACCTTTTTATCTCTGCTTATGAAGTCTAGCGGTGGACAAACAGGGCAGCAGGTTTCTCAACATTAAAACGGCGACCGCTTTGAAAATGATTAATAATTTGTGCGTTTTAGGGCGTGCTGAGGTAATAAAATTTTCTGCTTAACGCAAGAATGCTCCTTCATTTCCTTGAACGGGCAAGATGTGTCTCGAAAACCTGCATAAAGTAACTTATCTACAGCAGGATTGCAAGTGTGCAGGTGCACAGTAAAAAAAAAATTTTTTTTTAAAAAATAAATCAATGCACTCCTTCAGTACTCAACGGGATTTTCTTTGCAGATAAGGTGGCAAAGGTTCTTCATAATTGACGCTGATACTCTCTCTCACACACCCCTGGGTGCGGGAGAGCAGAGAGCGCTGGCCGTTCCGCTGGACTCCTCCATCGCAGCGGCCCAGACAGGTCAGACAGGCCAATATCCATGGGAGTTTGGTTCAGGTCAGAGACGCAGCGCGGAAACCGGCCCCCTTCCGCCCAGATCAGCGATCCCTACATGCTAACGCTATCCTATACACACACACACTAGGGACAATCTACAATTCCAATAGACAATAGGTGCAGGAGTAGGCCCTTCGGCCCTTCGAGCCAGCACTGCCATTCAATGTGATCATGGCTGATCATCCCCAATCAGTACCCCCATTCTCAATCAGTACCCCAATCCAGAACCAGGGGCCTTAGTTTAAGAATAAAGGGTAAGCCATTTAGAACGGAGATGAGGACAAAAAAATTTCACACAGCGGGTTGTGAGTTTGTGGAATTCTCTGCCTCAGAGGGCGGTGGAGGCCGGTTCTCTGGATACTTTCAACAGAGAGTTCGATAGACCTCTTAGGGATAGCGGAGTTAAGGGATATGGGGAGAAGGCAGGAACGGGGTACTGATTGTGGATGATCAGCCGTGATCACATTGAATGGCGGTGCTGGCTCAAAGGGTTGAATCACCACCTACTCCTGCACCTATTGCCTATTGTCTACACCAAGCCAATTAACCTACAAACCTGTAGCTGCACACGATGTTATACAGCTCGATAAGATCACCCCTACCATAAGATGTACCTCTATAAGATATACACCTCAGAACACCTCTTTAGTTCAGAGATGCAGTGCAGAAACGGGTCCACCAAATCTGCACCGACTAACAATCCCCGCACACACTAACACTATCCTACACACACTAGGGATGATTTACAATTACACCAAGCCAATTAACCAACAAACCTCTGGGTCTTTGGAGTGCGGGAGGAAACCGAAGATCTCGGAGAAAACCCGCGCAGGTCACGGGGAGAACGTACAAACTCCGCACAGACAGCGCCCGTAGTCGGGATCGAACCCGGGTCTTTTGTGTAAAAGACTAAACACTCCATGTGGACATGGAACACAGGCTCTTCCAGCCCGCAGACGTGGCAGGTGGCTGGCAACCGTGTGAACCGCCTCAGGAATTGGTTACAGGTGAAGGGGAAAAGATTTAATAGGAATCCGAGGGGTAACTTTTTCCACACAAAGGGTTTAAGAAGGAACTGCAGATGCTGGAAAATCGAAGGTAGACAAAAGTGCTGGAGAAACTCAGCGGGTGCAGCGGCATCTATGGAGCGAAGGAAATAGGCAACGTTTCGGGCCGAACCCCTTCTTCAGACTTATGTAGGGTGGGGTGGGGGTGGGGGAGAGAAGAAAGGAGAAAGGAAGAGGAGGAGCCCGAGGGCTGAGGGAGAGCTGAGAAGGGGAGGAGACAGCAAGGGCTAACGGAAATTGGAGAACTGAATGTTTATGCCACTGGGGTGCAGACTGCTCAAGCGGAATATGAGGTGCTGCTCCTCCAATTTCCGGTGGTGCTCACTCTGGCCATGGAGGAGGCCCAGGACAGAGAGGTCGGATTCGGAATGGGAGGGGGAGTTGAAGTGCTGAGCCACCGGGAGATCAGGTTGGTTAATGTGGATTAGAGCAGGGCCCGTAATCCGAAATCATCCGGCCCGCAGACGTATTTTTTTCCCCGTAATTATCCGGCCCGCAGACGTCCGTCATCTCCGGCACCTCCCAGGCTCGAGGCGGTGACATCCAGGCGCGGTGGCGCAAGGAGGCCTGCGCAGGCGGCCACAATGGCAGCAGCAAGCACCGGGCAGCGCCGAGCTCTGGCTGTACCGTGTCCTGCGCAAAGCCGCCGGCACGGACGCGCACCTTCTGTGTCTGGGCTTCACTGTTGGGATCGGGGTTGTCAATAGGCAGGGGATGGTTGAGTGTGAGTATTTGAGCCACCGCCTTCAGGACAGAGCCAAGGCAATGGCCCGTATCTAGGGACGCCATGTTGGTGAGCGCCCGTAACTAGGGACGCCGTGTTGGCGAGCGCCCGTAACTAGGGACGCCATGTTGGCGAGCGCCCGTAACTAGGGACGCCATGTTGGCGAGCGCCCGTAACTAGGGACGCCATGTTGGCGAGCGCCCGTAACTAGGGACGCCATGTTGGCGAGCGCCCGTAACTAGGGACGCCATGTTGGCGAGCGCCCGTAACTAGGGACGCCATGTTGGCGAGCGCCTAGTTCTCAATAAGTAAGTAAGTAAGTTCATTAGCCAAGTGTTCACATACAAGGAATTTGGCTTGGTGCTCCGCCCACAAGTAACAACATGACAGACAGTGACAGTTACGAATGACTCAGAAAACACTAAACATTAATAATAATAAAACATTAATGATAAAACACCATTGATCAAGCATGTGAACCAACAAAATACCAGATCAAAGGGAGGCTACAGATTTTTAATCTCCCCATAAGATCCCCTCTCATCCTTCTAAACCCCAGAGTGTACAAGCCCAGCCGCTCCATTCTCTCAGCACACGACAGTCCCGCCATCCCGGGGATTAACCTGGAGAACCCACGCTGCGCTCCCTCTTGACTTTGGGTGTTGGGAAGGTGACCTCCAGTGTTGACACTTACCCCTTGATATCAGTAAAACGAGTTTTCAGTTTCTGGTGATGATCATAAAGAGCATAATCTCCATTTTCGATGAGGCCAAAGGAACACATGTTGATACCAGTTTGCAATTAACCCCATCATAGTTATTAATCTATAAATAAACTGTCAAAATATCTCTGCTGGATTTCAGACTCTGACCCATTCCCAGCTTTCGATTGAGCCATTCATAAATCACCGGAATATCTTGATCACATTCCTGAGCGCAACGCACTCTGAATACAAGGCAATTAAGTGACAGGCGCAGAATTAGGCCCTTCGGCCCGTTAAGTCTACTCCGCCATTCAATCACGGCCGATCTATCTCTCCCTCCCAACCCCATTCTCCGGCCTTCTCCCTGTAACCCCTGACATCCGTACTGATCAAGAATCTATTTATCTCTGCCTTAAAATATCCATCGACCTGGCCTCCGCAGCCTTCTGTGGCAAAGAATTCCACAGATTCACCACCCTCTGACTAAAGAAATTCCTGTTTCCCCTCTGTATCTCTAAACTAAATGAAAAATCTAACAGTCCTATCCTGCCGGGTTGCCTAATTGTTCTCTGAGACCTCTCCCCTTTATTATCCTCCTTCAATATAAAGGTCATAAGTTCATAAGGAATAGAATTAGGCCATTCGGCCCATCAAGTCTACTAGGCCATTCAACCACAGCTGGACACAAAATCCCGGAGTCACTCAGCGGGACGGGCAGCATCTCTGGAAAGAAGGAATGGGTGACGTTTCAGATCGAGACCCTTCTTCAGACTGAAGAAACGTCACCCATTCCTTCTGTCCCCGCTGAGTTACTCCAGCATTTTGTGTCCACCTTTGATCTAAACCAGCATCTGCAGCTCTTTCCCCCACATCCAACCAGGGGACCGATCTATTCGGATCAGTCGGGTTCAGGTTCTCCGCGACCAATACCGATTGCAGTGGAAGTGGTCAGTTTTCCCACCAAAGAATAAAATGTTTGCAGCGGAAAGCTGACGGGTGCCGAACAAGCGCTCCCGGGCAGGAGGGAGGGAGCGAAGGAGTGGAGTTTCCTGATGTCCCCACAGATAAAGGTGCCCGGCAGCACATTGCAGGAAGCAAGCCAGGCAGAGACGATGGCTGCCCGGGTCACACAGTCAGGGCGGGCAGCCGAGCAGAGCGACACACCCCGGTTCACAGCTGAGCACTCCGAGTTACTGCACCGAGCTGAGCTGCCTGTTCACAGAGCCCTTCCTCCGCATAGAATGTAGAACAGTACGCCATAGGGGCAGGCCCTTCGGCCCACAAGGCCTGTGCTGGACCTGACGCCAAGTTCAACTCATCTCCTCCGCCTGCACTTGATCCGTAGCCCTCCATAAGATTAGAAAGAAACATAGAAAATAGGCAGGAACAGGCCATTCGGCCCTTCGAGCCAGCACCGCCATTCAATATGATCATGCCTGATCATCCCGAATCAGTACCCCGTTCCTGCTTTCTCCGCACATCCCTCGATTCCGTCAGCCCTAAGAGCTGTAGGTATGTCAATAGACAATAGACAATAGGTGCAGGAGGAGGCCATTCAGCCCTTCGAACCAGCACAGCCATTCAATGTGATCATGGCTGATCTTCCCGAATCAGTACCCTGTTCCTGCTTTCTCCCCCTATCCCTTGATTCTGTCAACCCTAAGAGCTTCAGGTATATCCAACTCTCTCTTCAACTCTGAATATTCAACTCTGAAGAAGGGTCTAGACTCGAAACGTCACCTATTCCTTCGCTCCATAGATGCTGCCTCACCCCGCTGAGTTTCCCCAGCATTTTTGTCTACCTTCCAGCTCTCTCTTGAATGCATCCAGCGAATCGGCCTCCACCGCCTTCTGTGGCAGAGAATTCCACAGATTCACGACTCTCTGGGTGAAAAAGTTTTTCCTCATCTCAGTCCTAAATGGCCGCCCCTTTATTCTTAAACTGTGACCCCCTGGTTCTGGACTCCCCCAACATCGGGAACATGTTTTCCTGCATCAAGCCTTCCCAATCCCTTAATAATTTTAAATGTTTGGCAATGTTTAGATGGGCAAGATTGTGCACCTGTAGAAGTTCACGAGATTGATCCCTGGGATGGCGGGACTGTCATATGAGGAACGATTGAAAAGACTGGGCTTGTATTCACTGGAGTTTAGAAGGATGAGGGGGATCTTATAGAAACATATAAAATTATAAAAGGACTGGACAAGCCAGATGCAGGAACAATGTTCCCAATGTTGGGTGAGTCCAGAACCAGTGGCCACAGTCTTAGAATAAAGGGGAGGGCATTTAAGACTGTAGGTGAATTGGCTTAGCATAAATGTAAAAATCGGCCCTAGAGTAGGCAGTTGTTAAGTCAAGTCAGGAGAGTTTATTGTCAGTTACACAAAAAGCTGGAGAAACTCAGCGGGTGCAGCAGCATCTAAGGAGCGAAGGAGATAGGCGACGTTTCGGGTCGAGACATGTGTCCCAGACAGGACACTGAAATTCTTGTAAATGTGCGGGGATCGCTGGTCAGTGCAGACTCGGTGGGCTGAAGGGCCTGTTTCCGCGCTGTATCAGAACCAGGGGCCACAGTCTTAGAATAAAGGGGAGGTCATTTAAGACTGAGGTGAGAAAAAAACCTTTTCACCCAGAGAGTTGTGAATTTGTGGAATTCCCTGCCACAGAGGGCAGTGGAGGCTAAATCACTAGATGGATTTAAGAGAGAGTTAGATAGAGCTCTAGGGGCTAGTGGAATCAAGGGATATGGGGAGAAGGCAGGGTTAGGGTTAGGGTTAGGGTTATTGATTGGGGACGATCAGCCATGATCACAATGAATGGCGGTGCTGGCTCGAAGGGCCGAATGGCCCCCTCCTGCATGTATATTTTCTATGTTTCTATGTCTAAGTTCAATGACACAAACTAACCTCCCTTCCATTGACTCCATCCGCAGCTTATGCTGCCTCAGCAAGGCCAGCAGCAGCATCATCAAGGACGAACCTCATCCCGGTCCCTTCTCAGGATACCGGGAATGACGTTCAGAGCAAGATAAAAGTCCAGTCAAGTCCAAATACAGTCTGAGCGTCTCCAATGAGATAGATAGATGATGCTCGGGACCGCTCTCTAGTTGGTGAGAGGACGGTTCAGTCGCCTGATAACAGCCGGGAAGAAACTGTCCCTGAATCTGGAGGTGTGCGTTCGTTTTCACACTCCTGTACCTCTTGCCCGGTGGGAGAGGGGAGTAGAGGGGGTGGCCGGGGTGAGACTAGTCCTTGGCCTGCCTGTATGCCTGCGTTTAGCCTACATACCACCAAATCTTTCCTATCCCTGTACCAAACCCCTGACGCGCATTCTGGTTGAAGGGTCTCGACCTGAAACGTCACCCATTCCTTCTCTCCAGAGATGCTGCCCGACCCGCTGAGTTACTCCAGCATTTAGTGTCTACCTTTGGCTTAAACCAGCATCTGCAGTTCCTTCTTACTCAAATGTATTTTAACCTTGGTTAAGGTTGACCTGTGTTTGAGAGAACGTGGACTTGCGTTTCCTTTCCCTCACACTTCAAAGCTGAGAACAAAAAAACGAAGTGCATGTATATATAGCATCTTTCACAATCACTAGATGTTTAAGAACTTGCAAAACACTTTGAGGCACATGCTTCATGGCAGTGTGGTAATGTTCTGCGCGGAGCAGGCCCTCACACGCTGCAGTGTGGCGTTGAACAGATAACATTTTTATTAGACAATAGACAATAGGTGCAGGAGTAGGCCATTCGGCCCTTCGAGCCAGCACCGCCATTCAATGGGATCACGGCTGATCATCCCCAGTCAGTACCCCGCTCCCGCCTTCTCCCCATATCCCCTGACTCCGCTAT
This sequence comes from Okamejei kenojei, assembly GCA_035221665.1. Lineage (NCBI taxonomy): Eukaryota > Metazoa > Chordata > Chondrichthyes > Rajiformes > Rajidae > Okamejei > Okamejei kenojei. The sequence continues at coordinate 5,088,999 of CM069137.1, read as the reverse complement.
TTGTAAGAGCCGCTATCTAGCTCTCCCTTGAAAGCAGGCGGCATCTCTGGAGGGAAGGAATAGGTGACGTTTCGGGTCGAGACGCTTCTTCAGACCGAGAGTCAGTGGAAAGAAAACGAGAGATATGGACAGTGAGGTAGAGAGATACGGAACAAATGAATGAATGATATGCAAAAGAGTAATGATGGTAGAGGAAACAGGCCATTTTATAGACACAAAAAGCTGGAGTAACTCAGCGGGCCAGGCAGCATCTCTGGAGAGAAGGAATGGGTGACGTTTTTCGGGCCGAGACCTTTCTTCAGACTTCTGCAGTAACTTCAAGTATATCTCGTTGACACCTTCCCCGAGCTAACAATGACCTATTCTACATTTTCCTTGAACGTTGTCACCTTTGATCTCTCAGTTTCACACCTCACCCTTCCGCATCTCTGCATCTCCCTCTCCCCTGACTCTCACTGAAGAAGGGTCCCGACCCGAAACGTCACCCATTCCTTCTCTCCAGAGATTTAAACCAGCATCTGCAGTTCCTTCCTACACAAATGACTGAAAGATATTGCCTATTGTCTATTGCCTATTGAAAACAGTGGCTATAGTGGCTGACAGCCAGAGTAAGACTGGGCTTGTATACCCTGGAATTTAGAAGGATGAGAGGGCATCTTATTGAAACATTATTAAGGGATTGGGCACGCTGGAGGCAGGGAGCATCTTCCCAATGTTGGGGGGAGTCCAGAACCAGGGGCCACAGTTTAAGAATAAGGGGTAAGACGATAGACAACAGACAACAGGTGCAGGAGGAGGCCATTCAGCCCTTCGAGCCAGCAGCACCATTCAATGTGATCATGGCTGATCATCCCCAATCAGTACCCCGTTCCTGCCTTCTCTCCATATCCCCACTAAGCCATTTCGAACGGAGATGAGGAAAAACAGATTCTGATAAATGTATTAAAGAAGGAACTGCAGATGCTGGAGAATCGAGGGTACACAAAAAGCTGGAGAAACTCAGCGGGTGCAGCAGCATCTAAGGAGCGAAGGAGATAGGTGACGTTTTGGGTCCGAAGAAGGGTCTCGACATTCCTTCTCTCCAGAGATGCTGCCCGTCCCGCTGAGTTAAGGGGATGTCCCACTTGGGCGTCACGCAGATGGCACGCGAAGATTTTGTACACCCCGAAATCCTGGGGCGCCGAGAGCGACCGCTCATCACCGCACGCCATGCGTGCGCAATGTGCACCATGCGCTGCATCACGTGCGTCGTGGCGCGTAAATGATGCCGCACAGATGACGCCCAAGTGGGACTGGCCCTTTACACCGCAGGATTTGTGTGTTTAAGATCAGCGGATAGATTATGCTTTGCCCTCATCTCCAATTCTCAGCTGTGCCCTTGGTGAATTCCAGAGAGTCTCTGGGGCGTGGGCCACAGCTTCTAAGACCTTGCCGACGATTTCTTATGGCCTCAATGTTCTTCAGATGAACCCAGTTAGGGTCCCATAAAATGCTCTCAGCCGTCCCCTCATGATGAACATCAAACTAACTAGTCCATAATTCCGCTATTAATGTCCCATTCCCTTTTTCAATATTGTGTAAGTATTAACTGCAGTCCAGTCCTCAGGCACAGCTGCTTCAAGTGAGGGACTATATATTATTACACGGCACACTTTTTGTTTAGTGTAGCTGGGTTTAGAGATTCAGGGGGGAAACAGGCCCCTTTGGCCCACGGGGTCCGCGCTGACCAGCGATCCCCGCACATTAACGCTATCCTACACCCACTAGGGACAGTTTTTCACATTTACACCAAGCCAATTGACCTACAAACCTTTGGAGTGTGGGAGGAAACCGAAGATCTCGGAGTAATCCCACGCAGGCCACGGGGAGAACGTACAAACTCCGTACAGACAGCGCCCGTAGTCGGGATCGAACCCGGGTCTCCGGCGCGCATTCGCCGCGAGGCAGCAACTCTACCGCTGCGCCACCGTGACCGCCATCTTAGTTCATAAAGTTTGTGGTTCTGAAGGCCTCAATTAAATTCCAGTCGGTTTCCCATTGTTTGTAATTCAGGACAGCACAGACGCAGAGCTGCTGCCTCACAGCGCCGGAGACCCGGGGTCGATCCTGACTACGGGCGCTGTCTGTACGGAGTTTGCGCGTTCTCCCCGTGACCTCCGTGGGTTTTCTCCGGGCGCTCCTGTTTCCTCCCACACTCCAAAGACGCACAGGTCCGTAGGTTAATAGGTAAAAGTGCAAATTGTACCTTGTGTGTGGGTGGGGAATAGTGTTAGTGTTCGGAGATCACTGGTCAGTGTAGCGTTGGCTGAAGGGCCTGTTTCTGCGTTGTATCTCTAAACTAAACTATACTCTGTATAAACTATGAACCTCTGCATTAGACTTCTGCCTGCAACTCCCTTCTGTATTGTGTAAGAAAGAACTGCAGGTGCTGGTTTAATTCGGAGCAAGACACAAGAAGCTGGAGTAACTCAGCGGGACAGGCAGCATCTCTGGAGAGAAGGAATGGGCGACGTTTCGGGTCGTGACCCTTCTCCAGACGTCGCCCATTCCTTCTCCCCATAGATGCTGTCTCACCCGCTGAGTTACTCCAGCATTTTGTGTCTCATAGAAACACAGAAAATAGGTGCAGGAGGAGGCCATTCGGCCCTTCGAACCAGCACCGCCATTCATTGTGATCATGGCTGATCGTCCCCAATCAATAACCCGTGCCTGCCTTCTCCCCATATCCCTTGACTCCACTAGCCCCTAGAGCTCTATCTAACTCTCTCTTAAATCCATCCAGTGACTTGGCCTCCACTGCCCTCTGTGGCAGGGAATTCCACAAATTCATAACTCTCTGGGTGAAAAAGTTTTTTCTCACCTCAGTCTTAAATGGCCTCCCCTTTATTCTAAGACTGTGGCCCCTGGTTCTGGACTCGCCGAACATTGGGAATATTTTTCCTGCATCTAGCTTGTCCAGTCCTTTTATAATTTTATATGTTTCTATAAGATCCCCCCTCATCCTCCTAAACTCCAGTGAATATTGGAGGTCTCCCTCTGGTATTGTCTACGTCAGCCTGAGACTGGTGACTGGAGTTGAACCGATAGAGGCGCACGTTTGGCGATCGCTTCGCCCAACACCTCCGCTCGGTCCGCAATAACCAACCTGATCTCCCGGCGGCTCAGCACTTCAACTCCCCCTCCCATTCCGAATCTGTCCTGGGCCTCCTCCATGGCCAGAGTGAGTCCCACCGCAAATTGGAGGAGCAGCGCCTCATATTCCGCTCGGGCAGTCTGCACCCCAGCGGTATGAACATTGACTTCTCCAATTTCAGGTAGTCCCTGCTTTCTCCCTCCTTCCCCTCCCCTTCCCAGCTCTCCCACAGCCCACTGTCTCCGCCTCTTCCTTTCTTCTTCCCCCCCTCCCACCCCCACATCAGTCTGAAGAAGGGTCTCGACCTGAAACGTCACCTACTCCTTCGCTCCATAGATGCTGCCTCACCCGCTGAGTTTCTCCAGCACTTTTGTCTACCTTCGATTTTTCCAGCATCTGCAGTTCCTTCTTAAAGATTTCATCGACGTTACAAACACACGCGCCTCACAATGGAATGAACGTAGCATACAGCAATATGCACATCAGTGAAAATATTGAATGTAGTTCTTTTCTTTATTAGTTTATTATTGTCAGGCGTACCGAGGTACAGTGAACAGTTCATAAGTTCATAAGGAGCAGAATTTGGCCATTCGGCCCATCAAGTCTACCCCGCCCTTCAACCACGAGGAACCTATCTTTCCCTCTCGACCCCATTCTCCTGCCTTCTCCCCGTAACCCCGTACTGATCAAGAATCAATCAATCTCCGCCTCTAGAATATCCATTGACGGCCTCCACAGCCGCCTGTGGCAAAGAAAGGCTTTTCTGTTGCGCGCTATCCAGTCGGCAGAAAGGCGATACGCGATTACAATCGAGCTGTCCACAGTGTACGGATCCAGGATAAAGGAATAACCATTAGTGCAAGGTAAAGTCCAGTACGCTCGGATTAAAGTTAGTCCGGGGGTCTCCAATTAGGTAGATATTAGTTCAGAACCGCTCTCTAGTTGGTGAGGGGATGTTTCAGTTGCCTGATAACAGCTGGATAATACATTTGGCCCACCAAACCCGCACTGACCAGCGATCACGGCTGCCCTACACACACTAGGGACAATTTTACATTTATGCCAAGCCAATTAACCTGCAAACCTGTACGTCTTAGAGCAGGGATTAACGGGTTAACTTTGGGTGGCACAGTGGCGCAGGTGGCAGAGCTGCTGCCTCATGGAACTGGAGACCCGGGTTCGATCCTAGCCTTTGGGAGCTGTCTGTACGGAGTTTGCAGGTTTCTCCCTGTAACTGCTTTGGTTTTCTCCGGGGTGCCCCGGTTTCCTCCCGCACCCCAACTACGCGTTGGTTTGTAGGTTAATTGGCTCCCGTAAATTGCCCCTAGTGTGTGGGGAGTGGATCTGAAAGCTGGATAATTCATTAATTAATCAAATAATACTTTATTGATCCCCTCAGGGAAATTCAGAACGTGGAACTGGTGTGAATGGGTGATCGAAGGCCAGCATGGACTCGGTGGGCCGAAGGGCCTGTTTGCTCATGCTCTGTGGAATGAGTGCACTAGCTTGGACAGGTACATGGATAGGAAAGGTGGAGATGGACACAGACCAAACGTGGACCAAAGGTACTAGATATAACGGGGCATGTTGGCCGGCGTGGGCAAGTTGGGCTGTACCTTGTTTCCATCCCGTAGGACTCAGTGGCACGGCGGCACAGCGTTAGAGTTGCTGCCTCACAGCGCCGGAGACACGGGTTCGATCCTGACGACGGGCCCTGTCAGCACGGAGTTTGTCCGTTCTCCTCGCGACCCGCGTGGGACTTCTCCCGGATCTCCCCTTTGTTCCCACACTCCAAAGGCGTGCAGGTCTGTCGGTTAATTGACTTGGTGTCATTGTAAATGGTCCCTAGTGTAGCGTAAGGTAGCGGTAGTCTGCGGAGATCGCTGGTCGTCGCCGACCCGGTGGGCCGGGTGGGCCTGCTTGCGCTCTGTATCTCCAAACTAGACTCCAAAATGGATAAATGCTAGTCAGTCCGGACCCGATGGGCTGAACGGCCTTATTTCTATACTGCAACTCGATTTACATTCAGGTAGTTCCTTTGCATTTCCAAAGAGTACGTGGCCTGTGGAACATTTTGCAAGTGGAATCACATACATGTCGGAAAAACATTGATGATGATCAGTGTGGAGAATCATCCCGGAGATAATCGAGCAACAAATTAAAAATCACTCGCTTTTTGAAATGTGGAATAGAAAAATGAAGATTGCCTGCAGAACACAGAGGAGAACGCCCCAGCTCTTTTTCCAACAATGCTGTCCCTTCTTTTGTCATTGTCTATTCTCTAAAATTGGCAATTCATTGGCAAATCATTGGCAATTTTATAAAATGATTCAGACAATCCAGTCCTCGTTGAGGTGCTGATCATCAGGCTGGCTTGATCTCAAGGGCATTTTGACGGGCAAGTCTAAACAAGCCCTGCTAAATGTGTACAGTTCACAACTTAACAGTTCCGCCTGTGTATCCGTGGTCGATAAACAACGCCGCCAGGGGCGGCCTGGTTGAGGTCTCCCGCAAAGACACACGAGTTTGGTAGGTGGACAAAAGGGCTGGAGAAACTCAGCGGGTGCAGCAGCATCTAAGGAGCGAAGGAAATAGGCAAAACCCCTGGGTTTGAAGGAAATAGGTAACGTTTCGGGCCGAAACCCTTCCGGGTTTCGGCCCGAAACGTTGCCTATTTCCTTCGCTCCACAGGTGCAGCTGCACCCGCTGAGTTTCTCCAGCACTTTTGTCTACCTTCGATTTTCCAGCATCTGCTGTCCCTTCTGAAACCTTTGGTAGATTAGATGTACAGATTTAGCCGTTAGAGGTACAACGCTGAAGCAGACCCTTCCCCCCAACGTGTCGGTGGGCTGAAGGGCTCCGTTTCCACGCTGCACCTTCAAAGTCAATAGACAATAGGTGCAGGAGTAGGCCATTCGGCCCTTCGAGCCAGCAGCGCCATTCACTGTGATCAGGGCTGATCATCCCCAATCAGTACCCCCCGTTCCTGCCTTCTCCACATATCCCTTCATTCCGTTAGCCCTTAGAACCGCATAAATCTAACTCTCGCCTGAAAACGTCCAGTGAATCGGCCTCCACTGACAATAGGCAATAGGTGCAGGACAATATCCCCCGACTCCGCTATCTTCAAGAGCCCTATCTAGCTCTCTCTTGAAAGTGTGCAGAGAACCGGCCTCCACCGCCCTCTGAGGCAGAGAATTCCACAGACTCACCGCTCTCTGTGAGGAAAAGTGTTTCCTCATCTCCGTTCTAAATGGCTTTACCCCTTATTCTTAAGACACGCGAGAATGAATATGGAAAGAATAGTTAAATGTCCCTATTGCGCACGAGAGTGCTAGTATTACGGGGTGATCAGTGGGCTGAAGGGCCTGTTTCCGCATTGTATCTCTAAACCAAACTACACTACCGGTAAACTAAAAGGAGCTGAATTTTAACTCGCTGTTTTTCCCCTAACCTGTGAATAATCTTTTGACATTTGGGCAGATTTTTCTCCCCCTTCAATTTTTGATCTAAATTAGTCATTAGTAAGACAACAGACAATAGGTGCAGGTGAAGGCCATTCGGCCCTTCCAGCCGGCACTCGAGCAAGACATTGAACATTTCTCAACTAATCTAAAAGGTGGTAGAGTTGCCTCCTTACAGCGCAGGAGGCCCAGGTTCGATCCTGGCTCAGGACGCTTGCCGGTACTGAGTTTGTACGTACTCCTCATAAGCTTGCGTGGGTTTTCCCTGCGGACTTCTGTTTCTTCCCGCATTCCAAAGACGTGACGTTTTTGTAGGTTAGATCCGAAAAGCTGGAGTGACTCAGGGCTACAAAGCTTTTTGTGTCTATCTTCGGTTTAAACCAGCCACTGCAGATCCTTCCGACAGGTTTGTAGGTCAATTGACTTGGTATAAATGTGAAAAATCTGTACCCTTGTGCAGTGTCAGTGTGCGGGGATCGCAAGCCAGTACGGACACGGTGGGCCGAAGGGCCTGTATCTGTAGACTAAACGATACTGAACTAAAGAAGGAGGGAGAGGGGGAAAAAAATGGAGCTTCGTTCCAGCTATGTAATTGATCCTTTGGGTTTTCATTTCTGATTAGGACGGACAGGGAAACCGATACTGATAGACGCACGTTTTGTCAGTCGACACCAGGCTAATAACCATTCTTCGGACTGGAGACAGCTTCGCTTTGTCACCGCGTTCGAAAGATGTTTGAACAGGTCGTTACAATCGAGCAGCGTGCCTCTAAATCTCCCTTCGGCAGCTGCCGCACGCCCTGGTCATCCCTCGGTGAGTGTGGAATGAAGGCCCACTCCCCCCCCCCCCCACCCTGGCTGGAGTAAGTCGTCTGGCCATTCAGACTGTCACACAAGAGGCTGCCTGACAAACACGAACGACTTCACCAGGTTCTGGTCGCTTTGAGCTCCCCACGCCCTCCCTGTTCAAGCACTTTGAGATTTTTAAACTGAAGGTCACTTCAGAACAAGGCCAGGAATTCGCAAAGGCATTCCTGCAGATAGGCAAACAAAAACGTTTTGATTGATTGAGTACCATTAACAATCAATTATCCCCCCCCCCCCAGTTAATTCACGATGTCACGTACGAGGTCTCCGGCAGAGAAGCGCTTCCCTGCTCAACTTTAGGAGATGTGGAGCAGAAACAGGCCCTTCAGCCCACTGAGTCCTCCCCAAACAGCGATCCGCCAGCACTACCTTACACACTCGGGACAATTTACAATTCGTGCGGGAGGGAACTGCAGGTGCTGGTTTAGACCCAAAATAATGGACACAAAAAAAGCTGGAGTATCTCAGCGGGTCAGGCAGCATGTCCGGAGAAAAGGAATGGGTGACGTTTCGGGGCTGAGACCCTTCTGCAGACTCTCAATCAGGGGGAAGGGAAACGAGAGTTATAGACGGTGATGTAGAGAGATGCAGGGCAAATGAATGAGAGAGATGCAGAAAAGTATCGCCGATAAAGGAAACAGGCCATTGTTCGGGGGATAGGCCATTTACAAAGGAGATGTGGAAAAACGTTTTCACCCAGAGAGTTGTGAATCTGTGGAATTCACTGCCTCAGAAGGCGGTGGAGGCCAATTCTCTGGATGCTTTCAAGAGAGAGTTAGATAGAACTCTTAAAGATAGCGGAGTCAGGGGATATGGGGAGAAGGCAGGAACGGGGCACTGATTGGGGATGATCAGACATGATGGCATTGAAAGGCTCAAAGGGCCCAATGGCCTACTCCTGCACCTATTGTCCAGTGTTTTACAATTTTACAGAGTTCGCAATTCTCTCCATAAGCACTCTCGCATGTTCTTACTCTATTCTAGGTATATGGAACGGGCAGCCAGAGGAGGTAGTTGAGACAGATTCATTAACACCATTTAAAAAGCACTTGGACAGGTAAGTGGATAGGAAAGGTTTAGCGGGACATGGGCCAAACCTAGAGGAATGGGACAAGGGTGGATGAGGCCTGGTCAGGTTGGGCCGTGTTACAGAGGCTAGAGGCAGACAGTGTGGAAACAGGCCCTACAGCCCAACGTGCCTGCCCCGACCACCCACACTAGTCCCACCTGCTTGTGTGTGACCCACATCCCTGGATCATCAGTCCCTAGTGTTCGTAGGCTGGTGTTAGTGTGCGGGGATCGCTGGTCGGCGCAGACCCGGAGGGCCGAAGGGCCTGTTCCCGCTCTGTATCTCGAAACTAAACTAAACTAAACTAAATCAATGCCAGTTTGAGCTGGGAGAGGACATTTTGGGTCCCATCCCGGCTCCTGGATTCTTTGAATTTATCCGCAAAAAAACAAGCATTGAGACTAACCAAAACCATAGGCCGATCGACTTGCATTTATGTGGCATCTTCACTACCTCAGACGTCGTACGACAAATTATAGCCATTGAAATAGTTTGGTCGTGAAAGGTTGGCATTCATTTTGAGAGGACTATATTGGAGGAATCGAATATAGGAGCAAAGAGGTCCTTCTGCAGTTGTACAGGGCCCTAGTGAGACCACACCTGGAGTATTGTGCGCAGTTTTGGTCCCCTAATTTGAGGAAGGACATTCCTGCTATTGAGGGAGTGCAGCGTAGGTTTACAAGGTTAATTCCCGGGACTGTCATATGCTGAGAGAATGGTGCGGCTGGGCTTGTACACTCTGGAGTTTAGAAGAATGAGAGGGGAACTCATTGAATCATATAAGATTGTTAAGGGCTTGGACACGCTAGAGGCAGGAAACATGTTCCCGATGTTGGGGGAGTCCAGAACCAGGGGCCACACAGTTTAAGAATAAGGAGTAAGCCATTTAGAACGGAGACGAGGAAACACATTTTCTCACAGAGAGTGGTGAGTCTGTGGAATTCTCTGCCTCAGAGGGCGGTGGAGGCCGGTTCTCTGGATGCTTTCAAGAGAGAGCTAGATAGGGCTCTTAAAGATAGCAGAGCCAGGGGATATGGGGAGAAGGCAGGAACGGGGTACTGATTGTGGATGATCAGCCATGATCACATTGAATGGCAGTGCTGGCTCGAAGGGCCAAATGGCCTACTCCTGCACCTATTGTCTATTGTCTATAAGAGCAGGGTTGTAAAGCTGAGGCTGTATAAGTCGCCGGTGAGGCTGCATTTCTTTTTTGTAATGTCATGACTGTAGGAATGACATTTCGTTCAAACCTTGTCTGTTTGAATGACAACAAAAGGCTATTCTATTCTATCCCATTCTATTCTATTTACAGGATTGTGAGCAGCTTTGGGCTTCATACCTGAGGAAGGTTGCGCTGGCGTTGGAGAGGCTCCCGAGGAAGTTTACGGAAATGATCCCGGGGATGACTTGGGTCAACATATGATCAGTCTTTGATGGCACTGGGCCCCTTGATTCACTGGCAGCATCGAGTCTGCCTTGCCATTTGATTGCGGCTGATCGATTTCTTTCCCCTCTCAACCCCATCCCTCGGCCTTCTCGCCGTAACCTTTGACGCCCTTGCCAACCAAGAGCCTACCAACCTCCGCCTTTCAAATACCCACCACAGCCGACTGTGGCAATTAATTCCACGGATTCACACCACCCTCTGACGAAATCCATTTTCTAGAGGTATGTCCTTTTATTCCGACTTTAGGCCCTCTTGTCCTGGACTCTCCCACTGGTGGAAACATCCTCACCACATCCACTTTATCCAGGCCTCTCACTATTCGCCAAGTTTCAATGAGGTGTCCCCCCCCCCCCTCCCCCCCTCGCATCCGTCTAAACTGAAGAAGGGTGACACAAAGAAGGAGGGCGGCGCAGCAGTAGAGTTGCTGCCTCACAGCGCCAGAGACCCGGGTTCCATCCCGACCACGGGTGCTGCCTGCCTGCGCAGAGTTTGCACGCTCTCCCCGTGACCTCTCCTCCGGGTACTCCGGTTTCCCTCCCACACTCCAAAGGCGTTCAGGTTTGTCGGGGATCGCTGGTCGGTGCGGTCTCGGTGGGCCTGAAGGTGGGCCTGTTTCTGCGTTGTACCTCTAAACCAAACTAAACTAAAGGGGCCACAGTTTAAGAATAAGGAGTAAGCCACTTAGAACGGAGATGAGGAAACACTTTTTCTCACAGAGAGTGGTGACTCTGTGGAATTCCCCGTCTACTGTCTAAACGTGGGGTTGTGTGAAGATTTAGACATCAGGAGGAGAATTTTAAAAATGGAGGAACAATAGACAATAGGTGCAGGAGTAGGCCATGCGGCCCATCGAGCCAGCACCGCCATTCACTGTGATCGTGGCTGATCATCCCCAATCAGTACCCCGTTCCTGCCTTCTCCCCATATCCCCTGACTCCGCTATCTTTAAGAGCCCTATCTAGCTCTCTCTTGAAAGCATCCAGAGAACCGGCCTCCACCGCCCTCTGAGGCAGAGAATTCCAACAAGCCGGATGAAGTGGCCTACAGAGGAAAGGATTCACACCATGGGATTTTTAGCTTAGTTTGTCATTACCTCAAAGACTAATCTTTTCTGAGAAGGAAAAAAAAATGCAAGCCTCCGATGGTGATATTCAAATTCACAACCTTTGCAACGTAATTGATCATTTTGAGCTTTCAGCTGAACAAAGTCCTGAGGTAATTTGCATCCTTTGGAAGCATTCTCTCATAGTTGGCTGTAGTCACTTAAGACGGAACGGAACTGGTGTCCCACATTGTGTAACAAATTCAGTTAGAGGCTCTAACTATTCACCGGTAATAATTTGACCTTCACTCTCACCATTACAACACTGCACACTCTGGAGTTTAGAAGGATGAGAGGGCATCTCATTGAAACATATAAGATTGTTAAGGGCTTGGACACGCTAGAGGCAGGAGACTTGTTCCCGATGTTGGGGGAGTTCAGAACCAGGGGCCACAGTTTAAGAAAAGGAGTAAGCCATTTAGAATGGAGACGAGGAAACACTTTTTCTCACAGAGAGTGGAGAGACTGTAAAATTCTCTGCCTCAGAGGGCGGTGGAGGCCGGTTCTCTGGATGCTTTCAAGAGAGAGCTAGATAGGGCTCTTAAAGATAGCGGAGTCAGGGGATATGGGGAGAAGGCAGGAACGGGGTACTGATTGGGGATGATCAGCCATGATGACATTGAATGGCAGTGCTGGCTCGAAGGGCCGAATGGCCTACTCCTGCACCTATTGTCTATTGTCTACTGCATCTCTCCGTGGCCACATTTGGAGTATTGTGAGCGATTTCGGGCCCCACAGCTGAGGAAGGATGTGCTGGCTCTGGAGAGGGTCCAAAGGAGGTTAAACGGGAATGATATTGAAAATGACTCTGGCAAACTTCGACAGGTGCTCCGCAGAAAGCATACTGTTGGGTTGGTTTGGGAAGAAAAGGGTTCGGAATAGGTTTACGAGGACGTTGCCAGGACTAGAGGGTGTGAGCTATAGGGAGAGGTTGAGTAGGCTGGGTCTCTATTCCATGGAGTACAAAATCGCAGCACAGTTTAAGGATGTAGAGGGAGATACACATCTTATAGAGAGAGGTGTAGGAACAAAATTTTCACACAGATGAGAGGAATAGGATCGGGTAGATGGACAGGCATGGATACAGGGTTTAAGAAGAGATCTGCCATCTACTCCATCTACACTTCAGATGTTGGGTAGATACACAGTCTCTTGCCCAGAGTAGAGGAATCGAGGACCAGAGGACATAGGTTCAAGGTGAAGGGGGAAAAGATTAAATAGGAATCCGAGGGGTAACATTTTACACAGAGGGTGATGGGTGTATGGAACGAGCTGTCCCCAGACAGGCAACCCTAAGGTAGTTGTCCAGATCTGCTGGGACTACTCTTTTAAACCCCATTGTTTAAGCCATGACTGAATGGCCCGAATGGCTAATTCTATTCCTATTTCTTATGACCGCTACTCTAACAGCAGCATATTTTATTTTAACTCTGCTCTTCGTAATCCATTTAATTTATCCTGTGTCTGTACCAAGATGCCCCATTTGCTAGTCCCATTTACAAGCTTTTGGCCCATATCCCTTTCCTATCCATGTCATAAGGTCAAATCTGATAGGAGTAGAATTAGGCCATTCGGCCCATCAAGTCTACTCCGCCATTCAATCATGGCTGATCTACCTCTCCCTCCTAACCCCATTCTCCTGCCTTCTCCCCATAACCCCTGGAACCCGTACTAATCAAGAATCCATCCCTGCCTTAAAAATATCCAGTGACTTGGCCCCCACAGCCTTCTGTGGCAAAGAATTCCAACAAATTCACCACCCTCTGACTAAAGATATTTCTCCTCATCTCCTTCCTAAAAGAACATCCTTTAATTCTGAGGCCGTCACCTCTAGTCCTAGACTCTCCCTCACTAGTGGAAACATCCTCTCCACATCCACTCGATCCAAGCCTTTCCCTATTCTGTACGTTTCAATGAGGTCCCCCCCCCCCCCTCATTCTTCTAAACTCCAGCGAGTGCAGGCCCAGTGCCGACAAACTCTCATCACAGGTGAACCTGCACATTCCTGGGATCATTCATGTTCCTGTCACGGAGGCGCGGCGGTAGAGTCGCTGCCTCACAGCGAATGCAGCGCCGGGGACCCCGGTTCGATCCCGACCACGGGCGTTGTCCGTACGGAGTTTGTACGTTCTCCCCGTGACCTGCGTGGGTTTTTCTCCGAGATCTTCGCTTTCCTCCCACACCCCAAAAGACGTGCAGGTTTGTAGGTTAATTGGCTCGGTACAAATGTAAAAATTGTCCCTAGTGGGTGTAGGATGGTGTTAGTGTACGGGGATCGCTGGTCGGCGCGGACCCGGTGGGCCGAAGGGCCTGTTTCCATGCTGTATCACCAAAACGAAACTAAGCTAAACTAAAAGTCCTGGCCTGCTCAGCCTCGCACTGTAAGCTTAGCTCCTCAAGTCCTGGCAAACATTTGGCTCCATCCTCTTCACTCTTTTTCCAATTGAGGGGGAGGGGGGTGGACACCAGAGTTACAGGAGAAGCCCACGGGGGGAGGGGGGCAAAGATTTCACCTGACGAACTGCAGCAGACACTTTCCAAACTTTCAATTGATCGTGCACTCTACCAGTTAATTATTGATCACGATTGGTGATGAAACCACTGCGGTCACGTTGCTTTACTTTAGCCTGGCCCATGAGGCAATGGAAATTAAAATGGCAAAATAAGCACAAATGAAACCCTACCGAGAGTAGGAAACAGGGAGAGAAGGATGGCGCAGCTGGTAGAGCTGATGGCTCACAAGAACAGAGACCCAGGTTCAATCCTGACCTCGGGAGCTGACTCAGTCAAGGTTTTCCTTCATTAGAACGGGTGTTGAGGGATTATGGGGACAATAGACAATAGACAACAGGTGCAGGAGTAGGCCATTCGGCCCTTCGAGCCAGCACCGCCATTCAATGTGATCATGGCTGATCATCCCCAATCAGTACCCCGTTCCTGCCTTCTCCCCATATCCCCCGACTCCGCTATTTTTAAGAGCCCTATCTAGCTCTCTCTTACACGGTCTACTCCTGCACCTATTGTCTATTGTCTATTGATTGTATTGCGAGATCGCAGATCCACTGCTGCGACCAGCACACAAAGAGTCGCCTGGGTTGGGGTGCCACCTTCAGTGTACCTGGAGTACATGGACAGGTGACGTTTTGGGTCGGGACCCTTCTTCGGACAAGAATTAGGTGCCGGCGTTACCCCTCAGACCAAGAGGGCTAATTCTGGGCGTGCATTATTTCCGAAGATCTTTCCTGGACCCAGCACACTGATGCAATTATAAAGAAGGCACATCAGCGCCTCTACTTCCTGAGAAGATTACGGAGATGTGAAAGAGCATTCTCCTGAACTCCTACAGGTGCACAGTAGAGAGCGTACTGACTGGTGGCATCGCGGCCTGGTTCGGCAACTTGAACGTCCAGGAGCGGGAAAGACTGCCGAAAGTTGTGACCACTGCCCGGTCCATCACCGGCTCTGACCTCCCCACCATCGAAGGGATCTATTGCAGTCGAGACCTGAAACGTCGCCTATCTCCTTCGCTCCTTAGATGCTGCTGCACCCGCTGAGTTTCTCCAGCCTTTTGCGTAACCCTCGATTCTCCAGCATCTGCAGTTCCTTCTTTAAGAATTTCATTGTCCTATCTGGGACACGTGACAATAAAACGCTCTTGACTCTTGAGAGCAAAGTGTAACAGGACACAGAGCATGTACAACAACAGGCGGAAGCAGGTGAACACAGCGGCAAGCTTTCAATGGGAGTTTAACCATGGATCACATTTCTTCTGCGTAAAGTCGAGAGGGAGAGAGAGAGAGAGGGAAAGAGAGAGAGAGAGAGAGAGAGAGAGTATAATGAGAAATGCGTGGAAACAATTTCATTCAGAACTACTGAGAAAGATGACGGCGAATAAACAGGATGTCAAGAATGAGTGGGTTAACCTCTGATGAGCGTTTGACAGCACTGGGCCTCAGGTTGAACAAGATGGGTCTTTATTCTTTGGAGCGCAGAAGGTTAAGGGGGGACTTGATAGAGGTCTTTAAAATGATGAGCGGGATAGACAGAGTTGACGGGGATAAGCTTTTTCCATTGAGAGTGGGGAAGATTCAAACAAGAGGGCATGATTTGAGAATTAAGGGACAAAGGTTTCGGGGTAACATGAGGGGGAACTTCACTCAGAGGGTGGTGGCTGTGTGGAATGAGCTTCCAGTGGAAGTGGTGGAGGCAGGTTCGATTTTAACATTTAAAAATAAATTGGAGAGGTATATGGACGGGAAAGGAATGAAGGGTTATGGTCTGAGTGCAGGTAGATGGGACTAGGCGAGAGTAAGTGTTCGGCACGGACTGGAAGGGCCGAGATGGCCTGTTTCCGTGCTGTAATTGTTATATGGTTATATACTCGCTGGAGTTTGGAAGAGTGAGGGGGGGGGGGACCTCATTGAAACGTTGAAAATGTTCAAAATCTTTTGGCGACACTGATATGACACCGGCAGTCGTCGAAAAAAAATCACCAAATGGGACAGGCCCTGGATGGGGGGGCCGGTGGGTAGCTTGCTGTAGACATTGTCGTGGGGGGGGGGGGGGGTCCAGTCGCCGGTTTTTCGGCGACCTGCTATGCCTGTGACAGTCGCCGGCAGTCGCCCGAAAAACTCGCCCAAGTGGGACAGGCCCTTTAATCTTTAACTGCCCCGTGGGGCATGTTGCACAACTCAACACAAGGGAAGATGAAATATTTAATCAACATCTTCATGTCACTAGACTGTGATAATGAAGCTGTGACTCAGCAGATAGCACTTTGGCCCAAAGATCCTATAGCGGAGCAAGATAGACCACTCCTGCTAAATGCAACGGGCTGACGCGTAGTACGCAACGGAGCGGAACGTGGGCCTTTTTTTCATCCATTTCAGTAACCGGACCCGACCCGACCCGACCCGCAGTGGAATCAACGTTGCGGGGGAACAGTTTGTGTTAATAAATTAAATTTCTGAAAATGAGGAGAAGATTTTTACCAAAGAACGTTGATTTTTACGAGGATGTTTCCGTAACCGGATTCCGTCTCCGCACTAGTTATCTTTCGCTCCGCTGCGATGGGATCTTTGGTGCGGAGACGGAAGCCGGTTACGGAAATGGGGCCGGAAATTACTCCGCGAATCTGCCCATGACCGTACTACGTATTTTTCGTCGAGTGGACTATCTCGCTCGCCGTAGGGTCTTTGCTTTGGCCATTTGGTCAAATGCTGCGGATTTAGGCTCCAGACAACAAAGTTAAGGGCCCTGTCCCACTTGCCGATTTTTTTGGCGACTGCCGGCATCATTGACTGGCGTGTCGGGTCACCGAAAAAGTCGCGGTGAGACAACGCATCGACGAGCGGTGTCTCCTCGGACGTCGCAATATTTTTTTTGTCGCTGTTGGATTTTTAAATGTTCAAAATCTTTCGACCACCCTGTCACGTCAGTCAATGACGCCGGCAGCCGCCGAAATAAAAACAAATCGCCATGTGGGACAGGCCCTAAAGGTAGATACAGCTTCAACACCACCAGGAACTGCAGATGCTGGTTTAAAGCGAAGATAGACAGGGCGGCACGGAGGCGCAGCGGTAGAGTAGCTGCCTAACAGCGCCAGAGACCCGGGATCGATCCCGACCACGGGCGCTGTCTGTACGGAGTTTGTACGTTCTCCCCGTGACCTGCGTGGGTTTTCTCCGAGATTTTCGGTTTCCTCCCGCGCCCCAAAGGCGTACAGGTTTGTAGGTTCATTGGCTCGGTGTAAATGTACAAATTGTCCCCAGTGGGTGTAGGATAGCGTTAATGTGCGGGGGTCGCTGGGCGGGACAGGCCCTTTATACTTCAGTTCTGTACACAAGGCTGTCTGAGACGTCAGGCTAAATCAAGGAGCCATCTGCATTTGCAGGTAAACATGTTAAACTAAATGGAGATATAAGGGGTTGTAGACTGTTCCAGCCTTCTCCTACCTAATACAATGAATACGAAGAAAGATCCCTTATCGTAAGTTCACAAGTTAGAGGAGCAGTATAAAGGGCCCGTCCCACTTTCACCACCTAATTCACGACCTTTTTCACTCGTGGACATTTTTCATCGGATTAGAAAAACGCCCCGACCTACTTGATGCCACGAGTACCTACGACTGGCGTCACGGCCTGCTACGACCTAACTACGACCTACCTACGACCTCGTGACGGCCATGCTGCGAGTATGAGTCAAGGGCAAACTCGGCAGAGGTCGTGAATTAGGTCGTGAAAGTGGGGCAGGCCCTTGAGTCTGAAGGAGGGTCTCGACCCGAAACGTCACCCATTCCTTCTCTCTAGAGATGCTGCCTGTCCCGCTGAGTTAGTCCAGCATGTTGTGTCCATCTAATCAGAATTAGGCCATTCGAGCCCATCAAGTCTACTCCGCCATTCGATCATGGCTGATCTATCTAGCCCTCTCAACCCCATTCTCCTGCCTTCTCCCCATAACCTCCTGACACCCGCACTAAGCAAGAATCTGTCAATCTCCGCCTTAAACGTATCCAATGACTTGGCCTCCACAGCCGTCCGTGGCATTGAATTCCACAGATTCGCCGCCCTCTGGCCAAAGATATTTCTCCTCATCTTCCTCCATTGTCAGAGTGAGGCCCAGCGCAAATTGGAGAAACGGCACCTCATATTTCGCTTGGGCAGTTTACACCCCAGCGGTATGAACATTGACTTCTCTAACTTCAGATTGCCCTTGCTTTCCCTCTCCATCCCCTCCCCCTTCCCAGTTCTCCCACTAGTCTTAAGGGCGTGTCACGCAGATGGCGCGCGAAGATTTTGAACACCCCAAAATCCTGGGGCGCTTCGCGTGCGACCGCGCCCATTGCCTACGTCGCCACGCACCATGCGCACACCACGTGCGTGCTACGACGCGCGCGTCGAAAGTCGTGACGCGTAAATCATGTCGCCTAAATTACGCGCAAATGACGCCCAGGTGGGACAGTCCCTTTACTGTCTCCGCCTACTTTCTATCATTGTCTCGCCCCCTCCCCTGACATCAGTCTGAAGAAGGGCCTCGACCCGAAACGTCGCCCGTTCCTTCTCTCCAGAGATGCTGCCTGTCCCGCTGAGTTACTCCGGCGTTTTGTGTCAACCCAAGTCAGTGGGTATCTTTAAGGCAGAGATAGACAAATTCTTGATTAGAACGGGTGTCAAGTTATGGGGAGAAGGTAGGAAAATGGGATTAGGAGGCAGAGATCGGCCACGATTGAATGGCGGAGTAGACTCGATGGGCCGAATGGCCTAATGCTACTCCTATAACTTGTGAACCTGTGAGATCAACAGGAATGACAGCGGGGGGAGCGGCGAGGATGGGTCTCCCATCAGGGAAAGGAGGCAAACCTTTTCGGAGTAGGTCTCGCAGAGGGTTAGGAGACATAAGGAACTGCAGATGCTGGAATTCTAAGTAAAACACAAAGTGCTGGAATAACTCGGCGGGTCAGGCAGCATCTCTGGAGGGAATGGACGGACGAGTGACAATTCGGGTCGGGATCCTTCCTCAATAGACAATAGGCGCAGGAGTAGGCCGTTCGGCCCTTCGAGCCAGCACCGCCATCCAACGTGATCGTGTACAATCAGACTGATTGTAGCGGGGAAATGAAAGCTGGAAAAGAGGTGGGTGCGGGAGAAAGGCTGGCCGATGACAGGTGAAGACCGGTCTCGGCCCGAAACGTCACCTGTGTCTTTTCCGACAGAGATGCTGCCCGTCCCGCGGAGTTACTCCAGTTTTTTTGTGTCTCTCTTCGGTTTGAACCAGCATCTGCAGTTCCTTCCTTTGTCGGCCAGTACTGGGTCCGGCAATATTTTCAAAAGAATGTACCTGCCGCAATCTATACTTCACACTCAACATGCACCAATAAAACAATTATCTAGTCATTAACACACCTCTGTGGAAGCTGGCTAGTGTTACAGGGTTTAGTTTAGTTTCGTTTAGTTTAGAGATACAGCACGGAAACAGGCCCTTCAACCCCACACGTCCCTGCTGACCCTGATGTCCCATCTAAGCTCGACCCGTTTGCTCACGTTTGGCCCACATCCCTCTAAACCTGTTCCTAGGCTTGTACCAGCCCAAATATCTTTTAAATCTTTTAATTCGCGGGATGGCGGGGCTGTCATATGTTGAAAGGATGGACTTGTATACGCTTGAATTTGGAAGGATGAGAGGGAATCTCATTGAAACATATAAGATTGTTAAGGGTTTGGACACGCAAGAGGCAGGAAACATGCTCCCAATGTTGGGGGAGTCCAGAACCAGGGGGCCACAGTTTAAGAATAAGGAGTAAGCCATTTAGAACGGAGACGAGGAAAAAACATTCTCACACAGAGAGTGGTGAGTCTGTGGAATTCTCGGCCTCAGAAGGCAGTGGAGACCAATTCTCTGGATGCTTTCAAGACAGAGCTAGATAGGGCTCTTAAAGATAGCGGAGTCAGGGGATATGGGGAGAAGGCAGGAACGGGGTACTGATTGGGGATGATCAGCCATGATCACATTGAATGGCGGTGCTGGCTCGAAGGGCCGATCGTCAACTGATCATCCCCAATCAGTACCCCGTTCCTGCCTTCTCCCCATATCCCCTGACTCCGCTATCTTTACGAGCCTTATTTGGCTCTCTCATGAAAGTCGCCCATTCCTTCTCTCCGGAGATGCTGCCTGAGCCGCCGAGCTGCTCCGGCATTTTAGTGCCTGTCTCCGGCTGAACGCAGCATCCGCTGTCCCTCCCCGCGCGTTCTTCCCTCTGGTGGCCGCAGCTCGGATGCCTACGAGCCACCCCAGTAAACCAACTGCCCGCTGGCCCTCGCTGGCATCGCCCCGGCCAACATCAGACGAGAAGCAGCCAGGCTGGCCCTCTCTCGGAAGGCACAGACCAGTGAATCCCGCCTCCTCCATCAGATCGTCACAGAGACACCTCGACGAGTGCGCCTCAAGTCACGGCGCCCCTTTGCCACGCGAGCCCCAGAGCTGCTCCGCACAACACCGGCTGACGCTTCTAAGGGTCAAGACGAGACGGAGAGACCAGTGGAAGTCAGCGGAACCATCTAGGCTACACCATTACATCGATGACCCCATGGACGGCCCAGGCCAGGACCTGCCCCGAAAGCAGTGGACAACCCTCAACCGCTTGAGGACAGGCGTCGGACACTATGGAGTAGCGATGAAGAGGTGGGGCCTCGTGGACCAGCCAGCGCCTCCTGCGAGCGTGGGGAACCCAACACAGACAGTGGAGCACACAGTCACCAGTTGCCCCAAACACCGGCCACTGAATGGTGAACGAGGTCTGATTGACCTGGACGATGACACGTTGGCCTGGCTCGCCTCAACGGAGCTGCAGGTCTAAAAGACACACGACAGAAGAAGAAGACTAGTACGGGTGTCAAGATTTATGGGGAGAAGGCAGGAGAGTGGGGTTGAGAGGGAAAGATAGATCAGCCACGATTAAATGGTGGAGTAAACTTGATGGGCCTAATTCTGCTCTTCTAACTTTACGAACATATTTTAGTGGGAATAGCAGTCACCGTTGGGAGACATCATATTGTGCCATAAATTGGAGGTCATAGCTTCAGAATTAAAGGACGTTCTTTTAGGAAGGAGATGAGGGGAAATTTCATTAGTTGGAGGGTGGTGAATCTGTGGAATTCTTTGCCACAGACGGCTGTGGAGGCCAAGTCAGTGGATATTTTTAAGGCGGAGATAGATAGATTCTTGATTAAACATTAGACAATAGACAATAGGTGCAGGAGTAGGCCATTCGGCCCTTCGAGCCAGCACCGCCATTCAATGTGATCATGGCCGGACGAAGACACGTTTGGCCAGGCTCGCCTCGACGGGGCTGCAGGTCTAAAAGACATACGACAGAAGAAGGAGCAGCCAGAAGAAACAAAGGAGAGATGAAATTTGTTTTAAAAAAAAAGGCGCTTGCTTTCTGCTGACTGGATGGCTCCTGTTCGGGCTCGGTTCCGCAGTTTCGAGGCAGCTTTCTGGCGGACACAAGCCGGCAACACTTAATACATCTGATTTGGCACCAGATTAACAAACCTATTCACGGCAGCCACAACATGCCTATTGTACGGGGGTCTCGCAGTCGTGGCCGAGGCGAATTGGCGGAGTGGAGCAAGGGAAATTTAATCTGGCCTATTATAGGGGAGTTACATCTAACCGTGTTACACCTGACCCAGGAGAACTCCACACCATCGCCAGAGGCCCCAGAAATTCCACAGACCAGAGAGGTAGTTTTGTTCCCGCTGTTCACAGTCAATTTCTCGCTCTTTGCGCTTCAGGTTTCCAGGTTTAAAAAAAAAAAAAAAAACGCGACTTGCGATTCATTCACGCCTTTGCCTTTTGCCTCCCGGAGTCTCGGAGCGGTGCAGGGCACGGGCAAGCTGCCACAGACAAGTAAACACAGCATCAGATGGTGGACACTGCCCCCGGTCCATCACGGGGACTCCCCTCCCCACCCCACCATCGAAGAGATCTACCGGAGTCAATAGACAATAGACAATAGGTGTAGGAGTAGGCCATTCGGCCCTTCGAGCCAACACCGCCATTCAATGTGATCATGGCTGATCATCCCCAATCAGTACCCCGTTCCTGCCTTCTCCCCATATCCCCTGACTCCACTATCTTTAAGAGCCCTATCTAGCTCTCTCTTAAAAGTATCCAGAGAATTGGCCTCCATTGCCTTCTGGGGCAGAGAATTCCACAGACTCACAACTCTCTGGGTGAAAAAGTTTTCCCTCTAAATGGCTTACCCCTTATTCTTAAACTGTGGCCCCTGGTTCTGGACTCCCCCAACATCAGGTACATCCTTCCAGCTTGTCTAATCCCTTAATAATCTTATATGTTTCAATAAGATCCCCTCTCATCCTTCTAAATTCCAGTGTATACAAGCCTAGCCGCTCCATTTTTTCAACATATGACTGTCCCGCCATCCCGGGAATTAACCTTGTGAACCTACACTGCACTCCCTCAATAGCAAGAATGTTCTTCCTCAAATTAGGGGACCAAAACTGCACACAATACTCCAGTTGTGGGCTCACTAGGGCTCTGTACAACTGCAGAAGGACCTCTTTGCTCCTATATTCAACTCCTCCTCCAAAATGTTGCCGATCTACGCAAGGTTCCAGCATCTGCAGTTCCTCGTAACTCAATGTTCTTCCTTTTCCAGCTGGCAGAGGTGCTGCCTAAGCGGAGTTACTCCAGCATTTTGTGTCTGTCCTTAGCATAAAACCAGCGTCTGCAGTTCCTTCCTACCCCTTTACACAAACTTTTACTAATGAGATGTCCTCATCCTTTAGGGAACAGGGGTTCCCTTCTTCGACTTTCGATGAGGCTCTCACCAGGGTCTCTTCTATACCCCGTGACTCTGCTCTCACTCCCCATCCCCCCACTCTCAACAAGGGCAGAGTCCCCCTTGCCCTCGCCTTCCACCCCACCAGCCGTCACATACAACAAATAATCCTCCGGCATTTTCGCCACCTCCAACGTGATCCCACCACTCGCCACATCTTCCCATCTCCTCCGCCGTCTGCTTTTAGCGGAGACTGCTCCCTCTGTAAGTCCCCGGTCAATTTGTCCCTTCCCACCCGCAATACCCCCTCTCCGGGCACTTTCCCTTGCAACCGCACGAAATGCTACACTTGTGCCTTTACCTCCCCCCCTTGTGTGTGTCGATACTATATATATTGAATGACTGAATAGGTTTATTGGCCAAGTATTCACATACAAGGAATTTGCCTTGGTGCTCCGCCTGCAAGTGACAACGACATACAGTGACAGTTAGGAATGACACATAAAATATTAAGCATTAATAATACAACATTATTGATTAAACATGTGAATTAAATAAAATACCAGAGCAAAAGGAGGCTACAGATTTTTGGCTGTTGAGTAGAGCAACTACTCGTGGATAAAAACTGTTTTTATGTCCGGCGGCTGTGGCAGCTTTGACAGTCCGGAGTCGCCTTCCAGAGGGAAGTGATTCAAAGAGTTTGTGGCCAGGGTGAGAGGGGTCAGAGATGATCTTGCCCGCTCGCTTCCTGGCCCTTGCAGTGTACAGTTCATCAACGGAGGGAAGGTTGCAGCCAATAACCTTCTCTGCTGATCGGCCGATTCGCTGCAGCCTCCGGGTGTCGTGCTTGGTGGCTGAGCCAAACCAGAGCATGATGGCGAAGGTGAGGACAGACTCTACGATGGCCGTACTACCATACAGATTATGCATGCAGCACATTCCTTATTCTTTTCCCGTTGCTCCTACCACGGTCGAGACCCAATCCCATGGGTCAGCGACTGGGGCAATCGCACCCACACTCACCATTCTGTCGTGTTCACTCTGTACACGATCCCGCATAGCATGGGGAATCTGGTGTGACAGACACACAACTGGGAGTAGCTCGCGGTCAGTCCTGATTGTGTACTAGACAGGCAACCTGCCCAGCTTGTCGTCAAGCTTGTCTCCATAAGGAATGTGCAGCATGTGTAATCTGTGCAGTAATGTATATATATATATATATATATATAGTATCGACACACTAGTCAATAGACAATGGACAATAGGTGCAGGAGTAGGCCAGTCGGCCCTTCGGCCCTTCAAGCCAGCACCGCCATTCAATGTGATCATGGCTGATCATCCCCAATCAGTACCCCGTTCCTGCCTTCTCCCCATATCCCCTGACTCCGCTATCTTTAAGAGCCCTAACTAACTCTCTCTTGAAAGCATCCCGCCTCCACCGCCCTCTGAGGCTGAGAATTCCACAGACTCACCACTAACTCTCTGTGAGAAAAAGTGTTTCCTCGTCTCCGTTCTGAATGGGCCTACTCCTTACTCTTAAAATAAGGCGTGAGCCATTTAGAAGGGAGACGAGGACATCTGCAGAGAGAAACAATAAAATGGTTGAGCAGAGGAGGGTGACAGGTTTGCTTTCTTGCGGAGTATCTGTGAAGGCGCAGGGGTAGAACTACTGCCTCACAGCGCCTGAGACCCGGGTTCGATCCTGACTGCGGGAGCTTGCCTGTACGGAGTTTGTAAACGAGATCAGAATCAGAATCACGCTTTATTCGCCATGTATGTTTTGCCACATACGAGGTGTTTCATTGGCCAGGTCAGTCATACAATTAAACAGATCACTTCAAAAGCGCATTTTAACATTCTTTTTCTCACAGAGAGTGGCGAGTTCTGTGGAATTCTCTGCCTCAGAGGGCGGTGGAGGCCGGTTCTCTGGACGCTTTCAAGAGAGAGCTAGACAGGGCTCTTAAAGATAGCGGAGTCAGGGGATATGGGGAGAGGGCAGGAACGGGCTACTGATTGATCACATTGAATGGCGGTGCTGGCTCGAAGGGCCGAATGGCCTACTCCTGCACCTGTTGTCTATTGTCAAACATGAACATCCACCACAGTGACTCCTCCACATTCCTCACTGTGATGGAAGGCGATTTTTTAAATGTGCTACATAAATAAATGTGACTTGACTTGACTTAAAGTTCATGTCATAGAAACATAGAAAATAGGTGCAGTATTATGTACCACCTTTGCCACCCTGTATAACTATGTCACCATTTTCAGGCATCTGTATACTTAGGCCCCTTGGTCACAGAAACATAGAAACATAGAAAATAGGTGCAGGAGGAGGCCATTCGGCCCTTCGAGCCAGCACCGCCATTCAATATGATCATGGCTGATCATCCCCAATCAGTACCCCGTTCCTGCTTTTTTTCCCCATATCCCTTGATTCCGTCAGCCGATTAGAGATTCCAGAGCTCTACATAACTCTCTCTTGAAAACATCCAGTGAATTGGCCTCCACTGCCTTCTGAGGCAGAGAATTCCACAGATTCACAACTCTCTGGGTGAAAACGTTTTTCCTCAACTCAGTCCTAAATGGCCGACCCCTTATTCTTAAACTGGGACCCCTGGTTCTGGACTCCCCTCCCCCCAACATGGGGAATATTTTTCCTGGAAGGATGAAGTGCTTCTTGCACAGAAACATAGAAAACAGATGCAGGAGGGGGCCATTCGGCCCTTTGAGCCAGCACCGCCATTCATTGTGATCATGGCTGATCGTCCCCTATTAATAACCCGTGCCTGCCTTCTCCCCACATCCCTTGACTCCACTAGCCGCTAGTGCTCTATCTAACTCTCTCTTAAATCCATCCAGTGATTTGGCCTCCACTGCCCTCTGTGGTAGGGATTGCGGATTATGGATTGTGTGGGGGGGGGGTGGCGGCAGTTTCAAGCGCGCTCGATGGTGTGGACTGGTGGTGGATCTTTCTTTGGGCATGATGCTTCCAATTTTGGAAACAAGGAACTACAGATGGGGGTGACACGGTGGCGCAGAGGTACAGTTGCCGCCAGAGAGCCGGGTTCGATCCTGACTGCGGCTGTTGTCTTTACGGAGTTTGTTTGTTCTCCCAGTGATTGCATGGGTTTTCTCTGGATCCCTCCACTGCCTGCCTTACGATGTTTGGACTAGTGATGAACGTAAAGGCCCTGTCCCACTCTACGAGGTCTCTTGAGTTAAAAAATATATAATCAAACTCACGGCAAGCACGTAGAATGTACGTACGTCGGAGCTCGTGGACATCTCGTAGCGGCTCGTAACGCTATCGGCAGGTAGTCGGGAAACGCGGTAAGCACGGGACGTTTTTACACCATGTTGAAAAATGTCCACGGGAGCCCCGAGTACCTACGAACAGCTATTACCGTAATTCTCCGAGTTCGAATCAGGGGAAACTCGGGAGAACTCTTGAATTACCTCGTACAGTGGGACAGCCCCTTTATACTCCAAATAGACAATAGACAATAGACAATAGACAATAGGTGCGGGAGTAGGCCATTCGGCCCTTCGAGCCAGCACCGCCATTCAATGTGATCATGGCTGATCATCCCCAATCAGTACCCCGTTCCTGCCTTCTCCCCATATCCCCTGACTCCGCTATCTTTAAGAGCCCTATCTAGCTCTCTCTTGAAAGCATCCAGAGAACCGGCCTCCACCGCCCTCTGAGGCAGAGAATTCCACAGACCAAATGTAGCCTGACCAAAGTTTTCACAAGTGACAGGAGCAGAATTAGGCCATTCGGCCCATCAAGCCTACTCCGCCATTCAATCGTGGCTGATCTATCTCTCCCTCCCAACCCCATTCTCCGGCCTTCTCCCCATAGCCCCTGACACCCGTAGATTTTTTTTTCTTGAAGTCAAATTTGACACAGCGGTCGCTCCTTGTACCTATCTGCAAGATTCCTCATTTTGCTGAGTCCACATTTGTTTTTCACCCCAGACGTGTGCGCGCTTGTGAAATGTGCCGAGGTCATGGTGCGGAAACGAGAGACTTTCAACCCAACAGCCTTGACTGCATCACAGAAATGACGAGGCAAAAACTGCCATGAAAGTAAGCGTTATAAACCGCAAGGCTGGTTTATGATCATTGCTCAAGTCTCAAGAGTTCACACCGACTTTATGGTGTGAAGGGCTTCATTTAAGTAATTTAATAATCCCTCCACCCGGTCGATTTGCATTAATTAGCGGCCAAGACCTGCACAGATAATTTACGCGGACACTTAGTGACGGGCGGGCGGTGAGTCAATGGGTAGGGTTGCTGCCTCGCGGTGCCAGAGGCCCGGGTTCGATCCTGACCACGGGTGCTGCCAGCACGGAGTTTGTACCTTCTCCCCGTGACCTGCGTGGGTTTCCTCCGGGTGCTCCGGTTTCCTCCCACACTCCCAAAGACGTACAGGTTTGTGGGTTAAATGGCTTTGGTTAACAAATTGTCAGTGAAGTGTATTTTGTTTAGTTTAGAGATACAGCGCTGAAACAGGCCTTTTGGCCCCCCGATCCCCGCACACACTAACATTATCACACACACACACACACACACACACACACACACACACACACACACACACACACACACACACACACACACACACACACACACACACACACACACACACACACACACACACACACACACACACACACACACACGACAAGTTTACATTCACACCAAGACAATTATCCTACAAACCTGTACGTCTTTGGAGTGTGGGAGGAAACCGAAGATCTCGGAGAAAAAACCCACGCAGGTCATGGGAGAACGTACAAACTCCGTACAGACAATAGACAACAGGTGCAGGAGTAGGCCATTCGGCCCTTCGAGCCAGCACCGCCATTCAATGTGATCGTGGCTGATCATCCCCAATCAGTACCCCGTTCCTGCCTTCTCCCCATATCCCCTGACTCCGCTATCTTTAAGAGCCCTATCTAGCTCAAATTATTGATGTGGCGGCGCCTAACAGCAGCGGCTCGACTGCAGTCCGTCTGTCTTTTTTTAAATTTTTGTCTCGTTAAATGTATGTTTTTGATTCTAATTTTTATTATTTTTTAGCTGTGTATATGTGGGGGATGGGTGGGTTTAATCTATTCCCTGTACGGGGACCCAACTTTTTCCCTGTCGGGTCTCCGGTGTCGTTGGGCCTACCATCGTGGAGCCGGCGGCAGCCTCCGGCCGGGACCAACCTGAGGGCTCCAGTCGCGGAGCCTGCGGACTCGCCATCACGGAGCTGGCCGACTTCGGAGCGGGAGGAGCTGCGGTGGCGCGCGGCTGCGACCCGACTTCGGAGCTTCGGAGGCTCCGGCCGCAGGCCCGGTGGACAGGAACATCGGGAGCTCGCAGGTCCCTGGTGGGAGACCGCTTTTCGGCGACTTCTCCCACTGGAATCGCGGGGTTTAAATGACTTGGAGCGGGGCCTAACCATATAACCATATAACAATTACAGCACGGAGACAGGCCCTCTCGGCCCTTCCAGTCCGTGCCGACCATTTGTTTTCCCCTAGTCCCATCTACCTGCACTCAGACCATACTCCTCCATTCCCTTCACGTCCATATACCTATCCACTTTACTTTTAAATGTTAAAATCGATCCTGCCTCCACCACCTCTGCTGGAAGCTCATTCCACACAGCCACCACCCTCTGAGTAAAGAAGTTCCCCCTCACGTTACCCCGAAACCTCCGTCCCTTAATTCTCATGTCATGCCCTCTTGTTTGAATCTTCCCTACCCTCAATGGGAAAAGCTTATCCACGTCAACTCTGTCTATCCCTTTCATCATTTTAAAGACCTCAATCAAGTCCCCCCTTAACCTTCTGCGCTCCAAAGAATAAAGACCTAACTTGTTCAACCTTTCTCTGTAACATAGTTGCTGGAACCCTGGCAACATTCTAGTAAATCTCCTCTGTACTCTCTCTATTTTGTTGACATCCTTCCTATAACTAGGCGACCAAAATTGTACACCATACTCCAGAATTGGTCTTACCAATGCCTTGTACAATTTTAACATTACTTCCCTACTCCTATATTCAATGCTCTGATTTATAAAGGCCAGCACACCAAAGGCTTTCTTTACCACCCTATCTACATGCGATTCCACCTTCAGGGAACTATGCACAGTTATTCCTAGATCCCTCTGTTCCACAGCATTCCTCAATTCCCTACCATTTACCATGTATACCCATGTATAACATCGCCCGGCGTGGCTTAAACGGCCGTGGGACTTGCCATCGCCCGCCGGGGGCTTTAACACCGTGAGCCCCAGTCGCCTCGACGCTGCAGTTGGACTGCTGGACCGCGGGAGAAGAACAAAGGGAAGAGATAAGACTTTTGCCTTCGCTCACAGTGAGGAGGTGTTGGAGACTCACTGTGATGGATGTTTGTGTAAAGTGTAAAGTGACTTGCTGGGCCGAAGAGCTTGTTTCAGCGCTGTGTCCCCCAAAACTAAAAGCTAAAGAAAGAAAGCAATGCATTGAATGACCGGCGATCATGTGGTTTTTGGTAGTTTCCAGGAACATTGGTCCAGGTTAGTGGGAATACCAGCTGCCACGCTTTGAGCCACACCATGAAATCTTGAATGTCTACGTAAACAGATAATCGAGACTGAGTTTAACGCTTCCAGCAACAGGGCACCGTCTCACTGCTACGCGGAGAAGTCAAGGCAGGATTATATTGCGGGACTGGATGTCAGAATGCTTCTTTCATTGACAGGGTGATGCAGTTGAGAGCAAGGTCAGCATTTAACGTAATAATTGTGCTCTGGAAGTTGACGGTGACCTCTTTCGTCCCCAGGGCCGTCCACGGGGAGAGGGTGTGGGGGAAGCAACTGCAGATGCTGCTTTACGCCCAAAGGCGGACAAAAAATGCTGGTGTAGCTCAGCGAGACAGGCAGCATCTCTGGAGAGAAGGAACGGGTGACGATTCGGGTCGAGACCCTTCTTCAGGGGAGAAGGGAGATGGAGAGATGTGGAAGGGTAATGGGCTGAAAACGAGAGTTGAAAGGAGATGCAATGGAAGGAAAATGTAGAATTAGACAATAGACAATAGGTGCAGGAGTAGGCCATTCAGCCCTTCGAGCCAGCACCGCCATTCAATGTGATCATGGCTGATCATCCCCAATCAGTACCCCGTTCCTGCCTTCTCCCCATATCCCCTGACGACGCTATTTTTAAGAGCCCTATCTAGTTCTCTCTTGAACGTATCCAGAGAACCGGCCTCCACTGCCCTCTGAGGCAGAGAATTCCACAGACTCACCACTCTCTGTGTGAAAAAGTGTTTCCTCGTCTCCGTTCTAAATGGCTTAACCCTTATTCTTAAACTGTGGCCCCTGGTTCTGGACTCCCCCAACATTGGGAACACATTTCCTGCCTCTAGCGTGTCCAAACCCTTAACAATCTTTTATGTTCCAATAAGATCCCCTCTCATCCTTCTAAATTCCAGAGCGTACAAGCCCAGCCGCTCCATTCTCTCAGCATATGACAGTCCCGCCATCCCGGGGATTAACCTTGTAAACCTACGCTGCACTCCCTCAATAGCAAGAATGTCCTTCCTCAAATTAGGGGACCAAAACGGCACACAATACTCCAGGTGTGGTCTCACTAGGGCCCTGTACAACTGCAGGAGGACCGGGCTGATCATCCAAAATCAGTATCCCGTTCCTGCCTTCTCCCCATATCCCTTGATTTTCCGTTCGCCCGAATCAAGTCTAAAGTCTCTGGAACCGAGGGTGCCGGAAAATCGGCGGAGGACCTGAACCTTTGTCGCGCAAATAAATCTATCGATCTGAGAAGTAAAACGTTGCGCATGCTTTTATTTGTTACAGGAAACAGCGCAATATTTAATGACTATGTGGACTCAATAGATGGTACCTTTTATCATTTACTGATTTCTTCTGGCAAAATTCCCGGCCTAAGTCTATCGGTATTTCAAGATCACATCCAAGTGTTCTCTTGGGTTACTTCCAGCAGTTCCTACCTCTGTATCCCTGTCTTGAGACTCTGCTTTACCAGTTGGCCTCCGAGCTAGTGAATGCCAGAGTCGTACAGTGTGGAAACAGGCCCTTCGGCCCAACTTGCCCAAGCCGACCCATCCACACTTGGCCCACCTGCCTGCGTTTGGCCCACATCCCTCTAAACATTTGCTATGCAAGTACCTCCCCGACTGTTTAGTTTAGTTTCGAGATACAGCGCGGAAACAGGCCCTTCGGCCCGCTGAGTCCGCACCGACCAGCGATCCCCGCACGCCACCGCTAGCCTACACACACTGGGGACAATTTACAATTAACGTACAAACCTGTACGTCTTTGGAGCGTGGGAGGAAACTGGAGCTCCCGGGAAAAATGCCTACGCGGTCGCGGGGAGAAGGTACAAGCTCCGGACGGACGGCACTAAAGGCCATGATCGAACCTGGACCTCTGGCGCTGTAAGGCAGCAACTCTGCCGCAGCGCCTCCGGGCAGCGTCTTCTATCCGCTGCTCAGCTCCCTCCGCTGGAAACTCATTCCGCACACCAATCATTCTTTGTGTGAAAAAGTGGGAGGAAAAGTCTCCGCAGGCTCTTATTAAATCTTTCCCAAGAGCCAGGAGTCCAGAACCAGTGGCCACAGTTTAAGAACAAGGGGGAGGCTATTTGGAACGGAGATGAGGAAAAACTTTTTCGCCCAGAGGGTTGTGAATTGGCGGAATTCTCTGCCACAGAGGCTGATTCGCTGGATGCTTTCGAGAGAGAGTTAGGTAGATTTCTTAAAGATAGCGGAGTCAGGGGATATGGGGAGAAGGCAGGAACGGGGTACTGATTGGGGATGATCAGCCATGATCACAGTGAATGGCGGTGCTGGTTTCAAGGGGCCGAATGGCCTGCTACTGCACCTATTGTCCATTGTCTATTGCTTCCCCTCTCACCTTAAACCTATCTGCCCTGGATTTTGATTCCCCTACTCTGGGTAAATGACTCGGTGGGTCCAAGGGCCTGTTTCCGCGCTAAAAATAATTCACCCTACCTATTTCCCCCCGTGATCTTGTACACCTCTATAAGATCGCCCCCTCATCCTCCTGCGCTCCAAGGAATTCGAGACCTAACCTGCTCCACCTCTTCCTGTAGCTCAGGCCCTCGAGTCAATAGATAATAGACAATAGGTGCAGGAGTAGGCCATTCAGCCCTTCGAGCCAGCACCGCCATTCAATGTGATCGTGGCTGATCGTCCCCAATCAGTACCCTGTTCCTGCCTTCTCCCCATATCCCCTGACTCCGCTAGCTATAAGAGCCCTATCTAGCTCTCTCTTGAAAATATCCAGAGCACCGGCCTCCACCGCCCTCTGAGGCAGCGAATTCCAAAGACACAACTCTCTGTGAGAAAAAGTGTTTCCTCGTCACCGTTCTAAATGGCTTATCCCTTTTTCTTAAACTGTGGCCCCTGGTTCTGGACACCTTGATTGTAATCAGGAGTAGTCTTTCCGCTGAGAGGATAGCACGCAACAAAAGCTTTTCACTGTACCTCGTTACACGTGACAATAGACTAAACTAACTCTGGACTCCCCCAACATGGGGAACATGTTTCCTGCCTCTAGTGTGTCCAAGCCCTTAACAATCTTACATGTTTCAATGAGATCCCCTCTACATCCTTCTAAACTCCAGAGTGTACAAGCCCAGCCGCTCCATTCTCTCAGCGTACGACAGTCCCGCCATCCCGGGAATTAACCTGGTGAACCCACGCTGCACGCCCTCAATGGCAAGAGTCCTGGCAACTCGAGTGTGTCAGCTAAATCTAGAAACCAGGTTAATGTGGGTAATATGCCACGTCACGGCACCACGACAGATCAATGTGACAAAATCCTGCAACGCATCGCTGGTAATGGTGTTAATTATCACCCTGAGCTGGTTGCCCTTACAAAAGGTGAACGTGTACAGGTTGTGACATATCTAAGCCGTGGGCAAGAGAGAATCAGGATATTGGGTGCTTTTAGCAAGGTGAATGCAATGATAAGTTGTAAAGCCCAGCAGAGCGGCTTAGCTTAGTTCAGAGATACAGCGTAGTAACAGGCCCTTCGGTCAATAGACAACAGACCTTCGAGCCAGCACCGCCATTCAATGTGATCATGGCTGATCATCCCCAATCTCCCCATATCCCCTGACTCCGCTATCTTTAAGAGCCCTATCCAGCTCTCTCTTGAAAGCATCCAGAGAACCGGCCTCCACCGCCCTCTGAGGCAGTGAATTCCACAGACTCACCACTCTCTGTGTGAAGAAATCTGCCGACCAGCGATCCCCACACTACTAACACTATCCCACACACACTGGGAACAATTTACATTTAATCCAAGTAGTTTAACCTCTAAACCTGTACGTCTTTGGAGCGTGGGTGGAAACCGGAGATCTCGGAGAAAAACCCACGCGGCCGCGGGGGGAGTACGTGCAAACTCTGCACGGGCAGCGCCCGTGGACAGGGATATAATACGAATCTGAGGGGTAACTTGTTCAATCAAATCAAACAAATCCACTGACTTGGCCTCCACAGCCTTACGTGGCAAAGAATTCCGCAGATTCACCACCCTCGGACTAAAGAAATTCCTCCTCATCTCCTTCTTACAGGAATGTCCTTTAATTCCGAGGTTGTGGCCTCTAGTCCCAGACGCTCCCACCAGTGGAAACGTCCTCTCCACATCATTGAAGGTGACTCTTGTGTACGTGACTGGTGTACTCACTGCCAGTGATGTGAGCGAGTGGACAGGTCCTGTATCACCCCCCCCCCCCCCCCCTTATGGAGTGGGTCTGCTGCGGTCTCCGATGATGATTACGACTTTTTGGAAAGGGATTGAGACGGCAAGGATTAGAGCAACACTGTTATCTGTGCTGCTGCAGACTGAATAAGCCACACTCATGGATCAGTAAATAAGTAAATCTCCCCAAAGCTTCCCGGCTCCAATCAACCTGAAGTCAGTGCGGATATCAATAAGTGACAACCTCCTTGCAGATGGACACCAGGCCACTTGTTAATGGGGACATAAGAGACTGCAGGTGCACCTATTTAAGGTGAGGGGAGGGGGGGGAGGGAGGGAAATATTTAATAGGAATCTGAGGGGTAACTTTTTTTACACAAAGGGCGGTGGGTGTGTGGAACAAGCTGCCAGAGGAGGTAGGGACAGGGACTAGCGGGCAGCACAGCGGCAGTGACCCGGGTTCGATCCCGGTGACGGGTGCTGCCTGTGCGGAGTTTGTGCGTTCTTCCTGCGTCCACGTAGGATATCTCCGGGATCTCCGGTTTTACCCCGCACTCCAAAGGCGTACAGTCCGTAGGTGGGTTAACTGGCTCGGTAAAATGGTAAAGTGTCCCCTAGTGTGCGTAGAACAATGTCAGTGTACGGGGATCGCTGGTCGGCGCGGACTGGGGCCTGAGGGCCAGTTTCAGCGCTGTACCTCTGAAGTAAACTATCGCAATGTTTGTGACACATTTGGACGGGTGCATGGAGAGGACGGGATTAGAGGGATGCACGCAGGTGGGACTAGTGGAGATGGGGCATGTTGGCCGGCGTGGGCGTGTTGGGCCGAAGGGCCTGTTTCCACACTGTATGATTCTACGCTGCAATGGACAATAGACAATAGGTGCAGGAGTAGGCCATTCGGCCCTTCGAGCCAGCACCGCTGTTCAATGTGATCATGGCTGATCATCCCCAATCAGTACCCCGTTCCTGCCTTCTCCCCATATCCCCTGACTCCGCTATCTTTAAGAGCCCTATCTAGCTCTCTCTTGAAAGCATCCAGAGAACCGGCCTCCACCGCCCTCTGAGGCAGAGAATTCCACAGACTCACCATTCACTGTGAGAAAATGTGTTTCCTCATCTCCGTTCTAAATGGCTTACTCCTTATTCTTAATCTGTGGCCCCTGGTTCTGGACTCCCCCAACATTATTAAGGGTTTGGACACGCTAGTGGCAGGAAACATGTTCCCGATGTTGGGGGAGTCCAGAACCAGGGGCCACAGTTTAAGAATAAGGGGTAAACCATTCAGAACGGAGACGAGGAAACACTTTTTCTCACAGAGAGTTGTGAGTGTGTAGAATTCTCTGCCTCAGAGGGCGGTGGAGGCCGGTTCTCTGGATGCTTTCAAGAGAGAGCTAGATCGGGCTCTTAAAGATAGCGGAGTCAGGAGATATGGGGTGAAGGCAGGAACGGGGCACTGATCGGGGATGATCAGCCATGATCACAATGAATGGCGGTGCTGGCTCGAAGGGCCGAATGGCCTACTCCTGCACCTATTGTCTATTGTCAGAATCAGAATCACACTTTATTCTCCAAGTATGTTTTGCAACATACAAGGAATTTCCCTCGTCAACCTCTCTTTTCCAGCTTCTATTCCTGTAATGATTTTTTACACCTCTATAATGTCACCCCTCATCCTCCTGTGCTTCAAGGAATAGAGAGACCCAGCCTGCTCAGCTTCTCAGACTCTCGAGTCCTGGCCACATCCATGTAAATCTTCTCTACACCCATTCCAGCTTGTCCCGTTTATCCCACTATAAATATAACCTATAGGCTGAACATCTATTATTACACACTCTCCTAATTGTCTCTTTCAACATTAGACTTTATAGATACAGTGTGGAAAACAGGCCCTTCGGCCCATTGAGTCTGTGCCGACCAGCGACCGTCCCTTTCACTCGCACTATCCTACACACACGAGTGACAATTTGCAATTTTACCAAAGTCAATCAGCCTACCAAGCTGCACGTCTTTGTGGTGTGGGGGGAAGCCGGAGCACCCGGAGTAAAACCCCACGCGTCACGGGAGAACGTACAGACAGCACCCGTAGCCAGGATCGAACCAGGGTCTCTGGCGCTGCGAGGCGGCAACGCTCCTGCTGCGCCACCGTGCCGTGACAAAACTAAACCAAACTGAACCAGAGGTGGACAAGAATGCTGGAGAAACTCAGCGGGTGAGGCAGCGTCTACGGAGCGAAGCAACTGTACGGAGTTTGTACGTTCTCCCCGTGACCGGCGTGGGTTTTCTCCGAGATCTTCGGTTCCCTCCCACACTCCAAAGACGTACGGGTTTGTAGGTTAATTGGCCTGGTAAATGTAAAAAAATGTCCCTAGTGGGTGTAGGATAGTGTTAGTGTGCGGGGATCGCTGGTCGGCGCGGACCCGGTGGGCCGAAGGGCCTGTTTCCCCGCTGTATCTCTAAACTGAACTAAACTAACCTAATGATAAGGGAATTGTTTAAGAAAGGACTGCAGACATTGGAAAAATGGAAGGTAGACAAAAATGCTGGGGAAACTCAGCGGGTGAGGCAGCATCTGTGGGGCGAAGGAAATAGGAAACGTCATAGATGCTGCCTCACCCGCTGACTTTTCTCCAGCATTTTTGTCCACCTTCAATTATTCCAGAATCTGCAGTTCTTTCTTAAACAAACTAAACGAGAATACTTTGTGGTTGCCGCATTCCTGCAGGCTGCAAGTCGGCACGGATAATATGTCCCATCTTACAGCAGTGGGTGCATTGAGGAAGTATTTCACTGTGTGTGTGTGTGTGTGTCTAAAGTGCTTTGGTATATCCTTAAGTTATGCCGGGAATTAAAGATGCCTTTCTTTGAACTGCATGCATTTGAACCCTCGTGAGGATTGCACCTGCGTAATATTATAACGGAAGAAATAATAAGGATAGAGACACAAGGAACTGAAGATGCTGGAACCTTGCGCAAACACTACCCCCGTGCTAGAAGAACCTCAGTGGTTCGAGCAGCATCTGTGGAGGGAATGGACGGGCAGCTCAGGACCGTTCTTCAGGCTGATGAAGAGTCCTTGCCCGAAACGTCGCCTGCCCATCTCGCTCATCGGGGGGGCACGGTGGCACAGCGGGTAGAGTTGCTGGCTTAGAGCGCCAGAGACCCGGGTTCCATCCTGGCCATGGGTGCTGCCTGCAGGGAGTTTGTGGATTCTCCTATACGTGACCGCCTGGGTTTTCTCCGGGTGCTCTGGTTTCCTCCCACACTCCAGAGATGTACAGGCTTGAAGGTTAATTGGCGTCATTTGTGTCATGCATTGCAAACTGTCCCTGGTGCCGGCGGGCAGGTGTAGGATAGAGCTAGAGTATGCGGATCGCTGGTCAGCGGGTGGACTTGGTTGGGCCGAATGTTTGGCTGGGCCTGTTATTTTCTACTTGGCCCTGTGTATGTCTAAACTAAACTAAGATGGTGGGGGGGGGGGGGGGGGGGGTGGAGGAATTATTGGCAGATGGGAGGACAAAGGCGAGAGATGAAAATACAAGAGGGAGTGAGATAAGGAGAAAAGATGTGCGAAATGTGAAGCTGGAGGAAACAATGTAGGTAGAAGTGGTCGGGAAGAAGGGGTGGGGGCAGGATATTGGGAGATATGGGTCATATCTCCCAATCAGAATCATAGAGTCTTACAGCGTGGAAACCGGCCCTTCCGCCCAACTTGCCCACACCGGCCAACACGTCCCATCTACACTGGTCCCACCTGCCTGCATTTGGCCCGTTTCCCTCCAAACCTGTCCTATACATGTCGCACGTTCTCTTCACAAAGGCATTTAGAAAATCCCATTGATCTCGTTCGAGTTGCTCTCGACATTCTATTTATCTAATGCAGTCACAGAAGAATTATTAACACTCCAAGGAGCTCTTCACTCAAGGCATTCAGTAGCATTACGTCCCATGACTTTCATATCACTGATATTCAGCTCTGAACCACATAGACTATTATTGTTATTGGAGCGGCTGGGCTTGTACACTCTGGAGTTTAGAAGGATGAGTGTGGATCTTATTGAAACATGTAAGATTATTAAGGGTTTGGACACGCTAGAGGCAGGAAACATGTTCCCGATGTTGGGGGAGTCCAGAGCCAGGGGCCACAGTTTAAGAATAAGGGGTAGGCCATTTAGAACGGTGACGAGGAAACACTTTTTCACACAGAGAGTTGTGAGTCTGTGGAATTCTCTGCCTCAGAGGGCGGTGGAGGCTGGTTCTCTGGATACTTTCAAGAGAGAGCTAGATAGGGCTCTTAAAAATAGTGGAGTCAGGGGATATGGGGAGAAGGCAGGAACGGGGTACTGATTGGGGATGATCAGCCATGATCACATTGAATGGCGGTGCTGGCTTGAAGGGCCGAATGGCCTACTCCTGCACCTATTGGCTATTGTCTATTGCACTATTATATATATATATATCTATTTAGGATAGACACAAAATGCCTTAGCAACTCAGCGGGACAGGCAGCATTTCTGGGGAGAATCGTCTCCAGAGATGCTGCCAGTCCTGCTGAGTTACTCCAGTATTTTGCGTCTACCTTCGATTTAAACCCGCATCTCAGTTTCTTTGTGTAAGAAAGAACTGCGGATGCTGGTTTAAATCTAAGGTAGACACAAAATGCTGGAGTAACTCAGCGGGTGAGACAGCATCTCTGGAGAGAAGGAATGGGCGACTTTTCAGTCTGAAGACAGGTTTCGACTCGAAACGATGCCCCTTCCTTCTACACTTGTCCCACTTGCCTGCGCTTGGTCCATATCCCTCCAAACCTGTCCTATCCATGTACCTGTCCAACTGTTTCTAAAATGTTGGGGCATTCCCAGCCTCAACTATTTCCTCTGGCAGCTCGTTCCATACACCCACCACCCTCTGTGTGAAAAGGTTACCCCTCAGATTCCTATTAAATCTTTTCCCCTTCACCTTGAACCTGTGTCCTCTGGACATAGACTTTCAACCCCATTCTCCTGCCTTCTCCCCATAACCTCCGACAGCCTTACTAATCAAGAATCTGTCATTCTCTGCCTTAAAAAATGCTCACTGACTGGCCTCCACAGCCGTCTGTGGCGATGAATTCCACAGATTCACCATCATCTGGCTAAAGAAATTCCTCGTCATCTCCATTCTAAAGGTACGCTTTTTAATTCTGAGGCAGCACAGACACGATGGGCCAAATGGCCCAATTCTGCTCCACTGTCAGATGGACCTCAGGTCCTAGGCTCCTCCACTTGTGTGAAACATGTAAGATTGTTAAGGGTTTGGACACGCTAGAGGCAGGAAACATGTTCCCGATGTTGGGGGAGTCCAGGACCAGGGGCCACCGTTTAAGAATAAGGGGTAAGCCATTTAGAACGGAGACGAGGAAACACTTTTTCTCACAGAGAGTGGTGAGTCTGTGGAATTCTCTGCCTCAGAGGGCGGTGGAGGCCGGTTCTCTGGATGCTTTCATGAGAGAGCTAGATAGGGCTCTTAAAGATAGCGGAGTCAGGGGACATGGGGAGAAGGCAGGAACGGGGTACTGATTGGGGATGATCAGCCATGATCACATTAAATGGCGGTGCTGGCTCGAGGGGCAGAATGGCCTACTCCTGCACCTATTGTCTATTGGCTATTGTCTACAACATCCACTCCACATCCATTCAAAGCCTTTCATTATTCAGTAGGTTTCAATGAGCTCATCTGTCTAAACTCCAGTGAGTACAGGTCCAGAGCTATCCAAACACTCATCATACATTAACCCAGTCGTCTCCACCTACGCTGGACCGCGTCCAATGCCCGCCCGCACATCCTTCCTCAGACACGGTGCCCAAAACGGCTCGCAATATTACCAAACGTAGTCACTCCAGTGCAAATGCGATTCTCTCCAGATTGCCGCGCCTGCGGTTCCTCTCGTCCTCATTGCGGTTCCTACACCGACGGTGGAACTAATTCCTGGAATTCTCCGCACAACACCACTGGAGTGCTGCGCAGTTGAGAAGTGTGGCTCACTATCGCCTCCACCAGGGCAGTTAGGGAAAGGGCAATCAATGGCAACTTCGCCGATAATATCCACATCCCCCAAAAAAAGGAAAACCAAAGTAAAAAAGGAGCAGCACAAACATTTACTAAAAAACACCAATGAAAACATTTTTTTTTAGAAGGAACTGCAGATGCTGGAAAATCGAAGGTAGACAAAAATGCTGGAGAAACTCAGCGGGTGAGGCAGCATCTATGGAGCGAAGGAATAGGTGACGTTTCGGGTCGAGACCCTTCTTCAGACTGATGTGGAGGTAGGGGGGGGGCGGGAAGAAGAAAGGATCAGGCGGAGACAGTGGGCTGTGGGAGAGCTGGGAAGGGGAGGGGAAGGAGGGAGAAAGCAGGGACTACCTGAAATTGGAGAAGTCAATGTTCATACCGCTGGGGTGTAAACCGCCCAAGCGAAATATGAGGTGCTGCTCCTCCAATTTACGGTGGGACTCACTCTGGCCATGGAGGAGGCCCAGGACAGAAAGGTCGGATTGGGAATGGGAGGGGGAGTTGAAGTGCGGGAGACCCGGTTGGTTATCGCGAACCGAGCGGAGGTGTTGGGCGAAGCGATCGCCAAGCCTGCGCTTGGTCTCACCGATGTAGAGCAGTTGACACCTAGAGCAGCGGATGCAGTAGATGAGGTTGGAGACCTCATTTTGAAATGAAAACATTTGTTCGATTTTGTGGAGACACAGGTCCTTCGGCCCACCGAGTCCGTGCCGACCAGCGATCCCCGCACACTCGCATTGTCCCACGCACCAGGGGCAATTTATAATTGGGACGGAAGCCAATTCACCTACAAACCTGTACCTCTTTGGAGTGCGGGGAGGAAACCGGAGCACCCGGGGAAAACCCACGCGGGCACGGGGAGAACGTGCAAACTCCGTAAAGAAAGCAACAGTAGCCAAGATCGAACCTGGGTCTCTGTTAAGCAATACCAGCGGGGTTGCCCCGGATTATGGCATTATAATATACCAGATTATTAAATTTGTTATTCACTGCTAACAAATATAACATTCTTGCCATAGCGTGAGTACAGAGAAGGTTCACCAGACTGATTCCTGGGATGGCAGGACTTTCACATGAAGAAAGACTGGATAGACTCGCCTAGTACTCGCTAGAATTTAGAAGATTGAGGGGGGATCTTATGGAGACTTACAAAATTCTTAAGGGGTTGGACAGGCTAGATGCAGGAAGATTGTTCCCGATGTTGGGGAAGTCCAGAACACGGGGTCACAGTTTAAGGATAAGGGGGAAGTCTTTTAGGACCGAGATGAGGAAAACATTTTTCACACAGAGAGTGGTGAATCTGTGGAATTCTCTGCCACAGAAGGTAGTTGAGGCCAGTTCGTTGGCTATATTTAAGAGGGAGTTGGATGTGGCCCTTGTGGCTGAAGGGATCAGGGGGTATGGAGAGAAGGCAGGTACAGGATACTGAGTTGGATGATCAGCCATGATCATATTGAATGGCAGTACAGGCTCGAAGGGCCGAATGGCCTACTCCTGCACCTATTTTCTATGTTTCTACGTTTCTAAATTTAATAATCTGGTTCACAGATGATTTATTATTTCAATTTGCTGGAATCTTTATATAACAGTTCTTGCCGCCCGGATTTCTAAACATTGATGAGGAAAGGATAACAGCACAGGCTACTTTGTTGGAAATGTTAATCGATTGTTAGAGTTACCAATAATTAGACATTGCATCGTTCGCAGTAAGCGACTGTTCAGATCAAAGTGCACAAGCCAAATTTTGTTTTGAAACAATGAATCATTAATCATAGCCATTGCTGATAAGATAATGGACATCAAAGGGGGATTACAGCTCGATAGTCCCCTCCCTCAATCTACCACCTCTTAGCACCTTCTCTGGAGGTGACTGTCATAGAGGCCTACATTACAGGAACAGGCCCTTCAGCCCAACCAGCCCATGCCGACCAACATGCCCCATCTACACCAATCCCACCGAAGGTCATAAGTGATCATAGACAACAGACAATAGGTGCAGGAGTAGGCCATTCGGCCCTTCGAGCCAGCACCGCCATTCAATGTGATCATGGCTGATCATCCCAATCAGTACCCCCGTTCCTGCCGCCTCCCCATATCCCCTGACTCCGCTATCTTTAAGAGCCCCATCTAGCTCTGTCTTGAAAGCATCCAGAGAACCGCCCTCTGAGGCCGAGAATTCCACAGACTCGCAACTCTCTGCGAGAAAAAGTGTTTCCTCGTCTCCGTTCTAAATGGCTTTACCCATATAACCATATAACCAAATAACAATTACAGCACGGAAAGAGGCCCTCTCGGCCCTTCCAGTCCGTGCCGACCATTTGTTTTCCCCTAGTCCCATCTACCTGCACTCAGACCATACCCCTCCATTCCCTTCACGTCCATATACCTATCCACTTTACTTTTAAATGTTAAAATCGATCCTGCCTCCACCACTTCTGCTGGAAGCTCATTCCACACAGCCACCACCCTCTGAGTAAAGAAGTTCCCCCTCACGTTACCCCTAAACTTCCATCCCTTAATTCTCATGTCATATTATTCTTAAACTGTGGCCCCTGGTTCATAAGTGATAGGAGTAGAATTAGGCCATTTGGCCCATCATATTGACTGCCGTGGCTGATCATGGCTGGTCTATCTCTCCCTCCTAACCCCATTCTTGTTCCTGCCTTCTCCCCGTATCCTCTGACACCCGTACTAATCAAGAATCTATCCATCTCTGCCTTAAAATTATCCACAGAAGCAGGTCTACAACTTTTAAATCTATTCGACCACAGCAACATTTCTTACTGTAACTGCACGCTTCAAATTCTTAAGGGCCTGTCCCACTTTCGCAACCTAACTCACGACCTCTGCCGAGTTTGCCCTTGACTCATACTCGCAGCATGGTCGTCACGAGGTCGTAGGTAGGTCGTAGTTAGGTCGTAGCAGGCCGTGATGCTAGTCGTAGGTACTCGTGGCATCAAGTAGGTCGGGGCGTGTTTTCAACATGATGAAAAATCTCCACGAGTGAAAAAGGTCGCGAATTAGGTCGTGAAAGTGAGACGGGCCCTTAACTAAATATTATTCACGTTATTTCCTTTATCCTGTATCAGTACACTGTGTAAGGCTCGATCGTAATCCTGCATTGTCCTTTCGCTGGCTGGTTAGCACGCAACAAAAGCTTTTCACCGTCCCTCCGCACACGTGACAATGAACTAGCCTCTAAAGCTACGCTCTACGGTACTGAAGTAGGCCCCGTGGCCCACCCTGTCCCTGATAGCCAAATTGACATTTAGATCCATTTGCCTGCATTTGGTCCCCAGCCAACTAAAGTGAGCATGCAGGTACAGCAGGCAATGAAGAAAGATAATGGCATGTTGGCCTTCAGAACAAGAGGAGTTGAGTACAGGAGCTAAGAGGTTCTTCTGCAGTTGTACAGGGCCCTGATGAGACCACGCCTGGAGTATTGTGTGCAGTTTAGGTCTCAAAATTTGAGACCTAAAGGACATTCTTGCTATTGAGGGAGTACAGCGTAGGTTCACGAGGTTAATTCCCGGGATGGCGGGACTGTCATTTGTGGATAGAATGGAGCGGCTTGGCGTGTATTCTCTGAAATTTAGAAGGATGAGAGGGGATCTTAATGAAACATATAAGATTATTAAGGGACTGGACATGCTAGAGGCAGGAAACATATTCCCCATGTTGGGGGAGTCCAGAACCAGGGGCCAC
Organism: Okamejei kenojei; assembly: GCA_035221665.1. Lineage (NCBI taxonomy): Eukaryota > Metazoa > Chordata > Chondrichthyes > Rajiformes > Rajidae > Okamejei > Okamejei kenojei. The sequence continues at coordinate 5,046,116 of CM069137.1, read as the reverse complement.
AGTTTAAGAATAAGGGGTAAGCCATTTAGAACGGAGATGAGGAAAATCTTTTTCACCCAGAGAGTTGCGAATCTGTGGAATTCGCTGCCTCAGAGGGCGGTGGAGGCAGGTTCTCTGGATACTTTCAAGAGAGAGCTAGATAGAGCTCTTAAAGATAGCGGAGTCAGGGGATATGGGGAGAAGGCAGGAACGGGGTACTGATTGTGGATGATCAGCCATGATCACATTGAATGGCGGTGCTGGCTCGAAGGGCCGAATGGCCTGCTCCTGCACCTATTGTCAATTGTCTTGTCTATTCGGTAGAGCTGAGCAAGAGATTACTGTACAGCCTGATGACTAGATATTTTACGCATGTCAGAAGCATCAGATTAACCTCTCGGCCCCTGGCGACTGGATAGATCCAGTGTCACCTGGCAGGGAGCAGCCCGCAGCTAAATGCGCAGAGGTTCCGCTCGCCCCATGAATCAAAGCTTGCGACGGGAAGCCAGAGTGTCCGGTTGGGAGGAGCGGTTAAACGCAATGGAGGGAGCTGGAGGCAGACGGTCGAGGGGGGGTAGGGGGAGGATAGACGCGGACACACTGCCTTACAGCAAAACGCCGCGCCGGGGACCCGGGTTCGATCCCGACTACGGGCGCTGTCTGTACGGAGTTGTGCACTTTCTCCCCGCGACCTGCGTGGGTTTTCTCCCAGATCCTCGGTTTCCTCCCACACTCCAAAGACGTACAGGTTTGAAGGTTAATTGGCTTGGTAAAAATGTAAAATTGTCCAAGTTGGCGATATGCAGAGCACTGCCCTGCCGACTACACAATTCAGAAGGTTCACAAGGATAATAAGGGAGGAGACGGCAGCAAGGAGGACAGCGAGGGTGAAATAACGGGCAAGAGTTCATGAAGGGGGGAGCTGGAAAGAAGGGAGCGGGTTCAGACAGTGGTGACACTGAGCGTAGCCCATCGAACGTGACCCCTTCGCAGTGAGACGAGCGACAAGGAACCGGGAGCATCGGGTTACCGCGGGCACAGAGGCACCTGCTCTCCATAAACCATCTTACGTCACTGACATCGGATCCAGGGGTGAGAGAGAAAACGTTGCGAACACAAATCAAAACGTGAATGAGCTCGAAAAACCCTGGCTGAACTCCAGATCACCCCTCGCCAGACCCTTCTCCTGTGTCTCTTCGCTTCTAGTCACCGTTGCTCAGACCTGAACTACTCATCTTCAGGCAAGAGGATGGAAGGCCCTGGCTTGATCTGAGGTGCTGAACTGTGGACGGGTGCAAGGCAACTGATAGGGACGGGAAAAGGCACCAATAGACAATACAGGGGGAGATACAGAGTGCAGAATATAGTTCTCAGCTTTGTAGCGCATCAGTTCCACAGACAGAGTCCAATGTCCGCAATGGGGTAGAGGTGAGTCAGACAGTGGACAATATGGAAGGGCTGTTTTGCTCCGCTGCTATCAGGCTTCTTAATGGGCCTGTCCCACTTACGCGACTTTTTAGGCGACGACAGGAGACTACGAGTTGTTTCAGAGAGAACTGCAGATGCTGGAAAAATCGAAGGTGGACAAAAATGCTGGAAAAACTCAGCGGGTGAGGCAGCAGCGATGGATGTCCGTAGATTATGCCACCTCACCCGCTGAGTTTCTCCAGCATGTTTGTCCACAGGAGAGTGTGAGGTCGTCACAGGTTGCCGGGGTGACGCCTGCATGATGGTGAGTCGTTGCCGCGTTCTCGTAACTAGTCGCGGCTTTGTTTTGGTCGCCGCTAATATTTCGACATGTACCCCGCCTGCATAACTGGTTGGTGAAGGAAGCCATGTGTGTGTGTGTGTGTTCGTTCCACTCTGACAGTCGCCGTTCCAGTCGCCTGAAACATCGCCCAAGTGGGACAGGCCCATAAGGCTCCTGCCATAAGCTTGTGCACTGTCCGATTCACCTCTACCCCATTGCGGACATTGGACTCTGGAACGGATGAGCTACAATGCTCAGAACTATATTCTGCACTCTGTATCGTCCCCTTTGCTCTACCTTTTTTGTACCAGCGTAATCAGGGTCGAGTCACACCCTGGCCACTCCCTCTTCTCCCCTCTCCCATCGGGCAAATAGCACAGAAGTGTGAAAACGCACACCACCTCCAGATTCATGGACAGTTTCTTCCCAGCTTATTATCAGTCACCAACTAGAGAGCAGTCCTGAACTACTATCTGTCTCATTTGGAGACCCATGGACTATCCTTGATTGGACTTTACTGGCTTTGGACAATAGGCAATAGACAATAGGTGCAGGAGTAGGCCATTCGGCCCCTCGAGCCAGCACCGCCATTCAATGTGATCATGGCTGATCATCCATAATCAGTACCCCATTCCTGCCTTCAGCCCATATCCCCTGACTCCGCTCTCTTTAAGAGCCCTATCTAGCTCTCTCTTGAACGTTTAGTTCAAGGCTTTACAATAGACAATAGACAATAGGTGCAGGAGTAGGCCATTTGGCCCTTCGAGCCAGCCAATGTGATCATGGCTGATCATCCCCAATCAGTACCCCGTTCCTGCCTTCTCCCCATATCCCCTGACTCCGCTATTTTTAAGAGCCCTATCCAGCTCTCTCTTGAAAGCATCCAGAGAACCTGCCTCCACCACCGGAGGCAGAGAATTCCACAGACTCACAACTCTCTGTGAGAAAAAGTGTTTCCTCATCTCCGTTCTAAATGGCTTACTCCTTATTCTTAAACTGTGGCCCCTGGTTCTGGACTCCCCCAACATCGGGAATATGTTTCCTGCCTCTGGCGTGTCCAAGCCCTTAACAATCTTATGTGTTTCAATGAGATCCCCTCTCATCCTTCTAAACTCCAGACTGTACAAGCCCAGTTGCTCCATTCTCTCAGCATATGACAGTCCCGCCATGCCGGGAATTAACCTTGTAAACCTACGCTGCACTCCCTCAATAGCAAGAATGTCCTTCCTCAAATAAGGGGACCAAAACTGCACACAATACTCCAGGTGTGGTCTCACTAGGGCCCTGTACAACATCGTGGCTGATCATCCCCAATCAGTACCCCGCTCCTGCCTTCTCCCCATATCCCCTGACTCCGCTCTCTTTAAGAGCCCTATCCAGCTCGCTCTTGAACGTTTAGTGCAAGCTAAACGTTATTCCCTTTATCCTGTACACTGCGAACGGCTCGATTGTAGTCATGTATTGTCTTTGTGCTGACTGGTTAGCGCGCAACAAAAAGCTTGTCACTGCACCTCGGTACACGTGACGATAAACAAAACTGCCGTAATGGAGTTTGACTCGATGGTATTTATCTGCTTGGGCAGCAGGCGAAACAAAGCTTGTCACTGTATCTCGGCGCACGTGACGATAATAAAATGCGACCTAACACAGTCTCGGCCGACAGACCGCCCCCCTCGCGGAGCCCTGTTGGCCCGCCATTGAGTCTTCGCCACCACCGCCCAACATCAACTCGCCCAGTTCAGTCTTTGACGTTCACAGGCACTTGGGTGGCGTTAGAACATAAAAAAATATTGTTGGAAAAAAACCCAAAAATATTGTTTTACACACTTCAAACGCAAAACGTATTCTCACATTTAAAAAAAAGTTAATTTTAAACGTTAAAAATAACCTGCATGAATAATAAAAGCATCGGCTGGCAGATGATGACTTCCCACTCGCCCGGGTGGGGACTGATGTACTTGCAACGTGCTTCAGCCGCGCGCCAACCCATTGGGGACCCTCCGGTCAGCCGAGGAGAGTGTGAAAGGCTGCAGTGTGTCTGCCACGGAGCGAAGATCTTGTAGATACATTTTGGGAAACAGATGGGGATCTTATAGAAACATATAGAAACTGTACCTCTAAACTAAAATGGGGATCTTATAAAATCTTATAGAAACATATATGGGCATTCACGGGTGTGCAGCGTTGGAGGTGCTGCCTTACAGCGAATGCAGCGCCGGAGACCCGGGTTCGATCCCGACTACGGGTGCTGCCCGTACGGAGTTTGCACGTTACTTAAGAATAAGGAGTAAGCCATTTAAAACGGAGACGAGGAAACACTTTTTCTCACAGAGAGTTGTGAGTCCGTGGAATTCTCTGCCTCAGAGGGCGGTGGAGGCCGGTTCTCTGGATGCTTTCAAGAGAGAGCTAGATAGGGCTCTTAAAGATAGCGGAGTCAGGGGATATGGGGAGAAGGCAGGAACGGGGCACTGATTGGGGATGATCAGCCATGATCACATTGAATGGCGGTGCTGGCTCGAAGGGCCGAATGGCCTACTCCTGCACCTATTGTCTATTGTCTATTGTTCTCCCCCTGACCTGCGTGATTTTTTCCGAGATCTTCGGTTCCCTCCCGCACTGCATGGACATGCAGGTCTGTAGGCTAATTAGCTTGGTAAATGTAAAAATTGTCCTTAGTGTGTGTAGGATATGTGCGGGGATCGCTGGTCAGCACGCAAGGGCCTGTTTCCACACTGTACCTCTAAAATAAAATGGGGATCTTATAAAATCATAGAAATATATAAAATTATTAAGGTATTGGAAACATAGAAACATAGAAATTAGGTGCAGGAGTAGGCCATTCAGCCCTTCGAGCCTGCACCGCCATTCAATATGATCATGGCTGATCATCCAACTCAGTATCCCGTACCTGCCTTCTCTCCATACCCTCTGATCCCCTTAGCCACAAGGGCCACATCCAACTCACTCTTAAATATAGCCAATGAACTGGCCTCAACTACCCTCTGTGGCAGAGAGTTCCAGAGACTCACCACTCTCTGTGTGAAAAAAGTCTTTCTCATCTCGGTCTTAAAGGATTTCCCCCTTATCCTTAAGCTGTGACCCCTTGTCCTGGACTTCCCCAACATCGGGAACAATCTTCCTGCATCTAGCCTGTCCAACCCCTTAAGAATTTTGTAAGTTTCTATAAGATCCCCTCTCAATCTCCTAAATTCCAGAGAGTATAAACCGAGTCTATCCAGTCTTTCTTCATAAGACAGTCCTGACATCCCAGGAATCAGTCTGGTGAACCTTCTCTGCACTCCCTCTATGGCAATAATGTCCTTCCTCAGATTTGGAGACCAAAACTGTACGCAATACTCCAGGTGTGGTCTCACCAAGACCCTGTACAACTGAAGTAGAACCTCCCTGCTCCTGTACTCAAATCCTTTTGCTATGAAAGCTAACATACCATTCGCTTTTTTCACTGCCTGCTGCACCTGCATGCCTACTTTCAATGACTGGTGTACCATGACACCCAGGTCTCGCTGCATCTCCCCTTTTCCTAATCGGCCACCATTAAATAATAGTCTGCTTTCCTGTTTTTGCCACCAAAGTGGAATAACCTCACATTTATCCACATTATACTGCATCTGCCAAACATTTGCCCACTCACCCAGCCTATCCAAGTCACCTTGCAGTCTCCTAGCATCCTCCTCACAGCTAACACTGCCCCCCAGCTTAGTGTCATCCGCAAACTTGGAGATATTGCCTTCAATTCCCTCATCCAGATCATTAATATATATTGTAAATAGCTGGGGTCCCAGCACTGAGCCCTGCGGTACCCCACTAGTCACTGCCTGCCATTGTGAAAAGGACCCGTTTACTCCTACTCTTTGCTTCCTATTGGACAGGTTAGATGCAGGACAAATGTTCCCCATCTTGGGGGAGTCCAGAACTAGGGGTCACAGTTTAAGAATAAGGGGTCGGCCATTTAGGACTGAGATGAGGAAAACCGTTTTCACCCAGAGAGTTGTGAATCTGTGGAATTCTCTGCCACAGAAGGCAGTGGAGGCCAATTCATTGGATGTTTTCAAGAGAGAGGTAGATTTAGCTCTTAAGGCTAACGGAATCAGTGGATATGGGGAGAAAGCAGGAACATAGAAACATAGAAACATAGAAAATAGGTGCAGGCGTAGGCCATTCGGCCCTTTGAGCCTGCACCGCCATTCAATATGATCATGGCTGATCATCCAACTCAGTATCCTGTACCTGCCTTCTCTCCATACCCCCTGATCCCTTTAGCCACAAGGGCCACATCTAACTCCCTCTTAAATATAGCCCAATCAACTGGCCTCAACTACCTTTTGTGGCAGATAATTCCAGAGACTCACCACTCTCTGTGTGAAAAATGTTTTCCTCATCTCGGTCCTAAAGGAATTCCCCCTTATCCTTAGACTGTGACCCCTTGTTCTGGACCTCCCCGACATCGGGAATAATCTTCCTGCATCGAGCCTGTCCAACGAGGAGCGAGGTACTGATTGTGGATGATCAGCCATGATCATATTGAATGGCAGTGCTGGCTCGAAGGGCTGAATGGCCTAGTCATGCACCTATTTTCTATGTTTCTAAGAAGGCGGCACCAAGGCACGGCAGGTAGAGCCGGGGCCTGACAGCGCCAGAGTCCCGGGTTCGATCCTGACCTCGGGTGCTGCCTGCGTGTGGAGTTTGCACATTTTCTCTGTGACCCGCGTGGGTTTTCGTGGCTCGAAGGGCCGAATGGCCTACTCCTGTACCTATTGTCTATTGTCTATTGAGTCAATGTGAGGGAGGTTGGCTGAAAGGTAGCCTGAGGGACGATTTCTTTAGCAGATGGAGTGTATTTGGAGTGACCTTCAGAAACAGGTACTGTGGTCGAAACAGAGACGTGAACATGAAAGGTTGAGAAGTGGTCAGCTTAATTAGTCACAGGTACATGTACAGTAAAAGGTTTTGTTTTGCACGCTATTCAATCAGATCAGATAATACTATACATAAATACAAACAAGCCAGACTCACGTACGATGGGTAGAGCAAAGGGGGAGATACAGAGTGCAGAATACAGTTCTCAGCATTGTAGCGCATCAGTTCCAGAGACAAAGTCCAATGTCCGCAATGGGGTAGAGGTGAATCGGGCAGTACCCTAACTTGTGGAAGGAGCCTAATAACAGAGGGGGAGAAGCTGTTCCTGAGTCATAGAAACATAGAAAATAGGTGTAGGATTGGCCATTCGGCCCTTCGAGCCAGCACCGCCATTCAATATGATCAATAGACAATAGACAATAGGTGCAGGAGTAGGCCATTCGGCCCTTCGAGCCAGCACCGCCATTCAATATGAGCAATAGACAATAGATGCAGGAGTAGGCCATTCGGCCCTTCGAGCCAGCACCGCCATTCAATATGAGCAATAGACAATAGATGCAGGAGTAGGCCATTCGGCCCTTCGAGCCAGCACCGCCATTCAATATGATCATGGCTGATCATCCAAAATCAGTACCCCGTTCCTGTTTTCTCCCCATCTCCCTTTAGCCCTGAGAGCTATATCTATCAGTCTACATCCATCAGTCTGAAGAAGGGTTTCAGCCCCAAACGTTGCCTATTTCCTTCGGTGCAGGGTGGGTCAGTTCGGGATGAATGGGAGGATCAGTGCAGTACGAAATGCATAAGAGCTTCGGCCTGAAGCGTTGCCTATTTCCTTTGCTCCATAGATGCTGCCGCACCCGCTGAGTTTCTCCAGCACTTTTGTCTACCTTCGATTATCCAGCATCTGCAGTTCCTTCTTGAACGGCTATATCTAACAGTCGGGTGGGGTACGCACTTTTAATCTTCTGAATCTTCTGATGAAAGGGATTGGGGAGAAGAAGGAATGACCTGGGTTGGGAAAGGTCTTTCGTTGACCTTGGCTGTTTTGCCGAGACAGTATGGATTTGGGCCAAAGACAGGAACTAGCCCCACTCCAAAGCCTGGTCGGTGTGGACGTTGGTTTTGGCCTGTTTCCGGGCTGTTTCACTATGGCTCCATGTGGTCCTTGGATGATACTGGTGACATTGGGCTGGTATAGTCCACTTCCCTCTTGAGGCAGAGAGTCATCGGGTGATACAGCGTGGAACCAGGACCTTCGGCCCAACTCACCCACGCCCACCAACATGTCCCACCTACTCTAGTCCCACCTACCTGCCTTTGGCCCATATCCCTCTAAACCTGTCCTAAATCCATGTACCTTTCTAAACTTGTCCTAAATGTTGCGATACTACCTGCCTCAACTACCTCCTCTAGCAGTTCGAGGTTCACCTGCACCTCCTCCAACCTCATCTACTGCATCCGCTGTTCCAGGTGTCAACTTCTCTACATCGGCGAGACCAAGCGCAGGCTCGGCGATCGTTTCGCCCAACACCTCCGCTCAGTCCGTCTTAACCAACCTGATCTCCCGGTGGCCCAGCACTTCAACTCCCCCTCCCATTCCCAATCTGACCTTTCTGTCCTGGGCCTCCTCCATTGTCCGAGTGAGGCCCAGCGCAAATTGGAGGAACAGCACCTCATATTTCGCTTGGGTAGTTAACACTCCAGAGGTATGAACATTGACTTCTCTTAACTTCTCACTCCATCTCCTTCCCCTTCCCAGTTCTCCCACCAGTCTTACTGTCTCTGCCGACATTCTATCTTTGTCCCGTCCCCTCCCCCCGACATCAGTCGACCCGAAACCATCGCCCATTCCTTCTCTCCAGAGATTCATCCTCACCAGATGAGTTACTCCAACATTATGTTCTCTGGATCTCGATTCCCCCTACTCTGGGCAACAGACTCTGCGTTTTTACCCAATCTATTCCACTCATAGAAACATAGAAACATAGAAAATAGGTGCAGGATTAAGCCATTCGGCCCTTCGAGCCTGCACTGCCATTCAATATGATCATGGCTGATCATCCAACTCAGTATCTTGTACCTGCCTTCTCTCCATACCCCCTGATCCCTTTAGCCACAAGGGCCACATCTAACTCCCTCTTAACTATAGCCAATGAACTGGCCTCAACTACCTTCTGTGGCAGAGAATTCCACAGATTCACCACTCTCTGTGTGAAAAATGATTTTCTCATCTCGGTCCTAAAAGACTTCCCCCTTATCCTTAAACTGTGACCCCTTGTTCTGGACTTCCCCAACATCGGGAACAATCTTCCTGCATCTAGTCTGTCCAACCCCTTAAGAATTTTGTAAGTCTCTATAAGATCCCCCCTCAATCTTCTAAATTCCAGCGAGTACAAGCCGAGTCTATCCAGTCTTTCTTCATATGGAAGCCCTGCCATCCCAGGAATCAGTCTGGTGAACCTTCTCTGTCCTCCCTCTATGGCAAGAATGTCTTTCCTCAGATTAGGAGACCAAAACTGTACGCAATACTCCAGGTGTGGCCTCACCAAGACCCTGTACACCTGGAGTAGAACCTCCCTGCTCTTGTACTCAAATCCTTTTGCTATGAATACCAACATACCATTCGCTTTCTTCACTGCCTGCTGCACCTGCATGCCTACTTTCATTGACTGGTGTACCATGACACCCAGGTCTCGCTGCATCTCCCCTTTTCCTAATCGGCCATCATTCAGATCACGATTTTGATCACCCCTTGTCCTACTGACCTTCAAGGAATAGAGTCCCAGCCCCAGGTCCTTCCGCAGACTCCCTGCCTCCTCCCCACTGACCTGTCGCTCCACCCAAATCTTCCCAATCGCCCACAAACTTGGCCACGCCGCCTTGAGTTTCCCCGTCCGAACCAGTGATATCGTGAGCGTAAATTCCACTGGAGGAAGATAAAGAACTCCATTCACGGGCCGGTTAAACTGTGGAAATTGCTCAGGCAGGAAGTCGCTGGAGGTGAATAGTTGAGATGGCTTTGAAGTGAAATGGAACGAGTGGATGGGACGAGACGATGAAAGGCTGAGACGAGGCAGATGGGATGGGAGGGGACTCCCGCGGTTACTGGTATAAAGGGCCGATTCTAGGGCAAATATTCTATACTGTGCACACCAAGCTTTATATGACCACAGAATATCACAAAGTACTCAGCAACTAATAAAGTGCTTCTGAAGATTAACCGCTGCGCATTATAGGAAAAACACAACATTAACTTGTTGGAAGTTCCTGCAAATAATCTGTTTTTTTGATGATTTATTTGAATGTAAATATTGGTCAGGATATCAGGTGTAACTATCCGGCACTTAGACATGTTTGAAAAAGGAGAGGTGAACAGATGCACAGAGTCTCTTGCCCAGAGTAGGGGAGTCGAGGACCAGAGGACACGGGTTTAAGGTGAAGGGGTAAGGATTTAATGGGAATCTGAGGGGGGTGGGACCTTTTCACACAAAGGTCGGTGGGTGTATGGAACGAGCTGCCGGAGGAGGTAGTTGAGGCTGGGACTATCACAACGTTTGAGAAGCAGTTAGACAGGCACGTGGCTAGGACAGGTTTGGAGGGATGCTGGCAGGTGGGACTAGTGTAGCTGGGACGTGTTGGCTGGTGTGGACAAGTTGGGCCGAAGGGCCTGTTATGAAGGGCCACGCTTTGACTAAGGGCTGAGTGGGACAGGCAGCATCTCCAGAGAGAGAAATGGGTGACGTTTCAGGTCGGGACCCTTCTTCAGACTGAAGAACAAGTCTCGATCCCGAAACGTCACCCGCTCCTCTCCACAGATGCTGCCCGTCCCGCTGAGTTACTCCAGCATTTTGTGTCTAGCCTTGGTGTAAATCAGCATCTGAGCTTAGTTGAGTTTAGAGATGCAACGCGGAAACAGGCCCTTCGGCCCACCGGGTCCGCGCCGACCAGCGATCCCTGCACATCGACACTGTCCTGCACCCACTGGGGCCAATGTTTACACTTACACCAAGCCAATTAACCTACAAACCTGCACGCCTTTGGAGTGTGGGAGGAAACCGAAGATCTCGGAGAAAACCCACGCAGGTCACGGGGGGGGGGGACGAGCAAACTCCACAGAGACAGCACCCGTGGTCGGGATGGAACCCGGGTCTCCGGCGCTGCATTCGCTGTCAGGCAGCGACTCTAACCCTCAATCTACTCTACCGCCGCGCCCCCGCGACCGCCCTCGTATCTACTGCGTATCTACACACTGTAAATGGCTCGATTGTATTCATGTATTGTCTTTCTGCCGACTGGGGAGCGCGCGACAAACGCTAAGATCAAGCGAGGAAACACAACGAGGTGCCAGAGGAGGCAGTTGAGGCGGGGACTATCGCAAGGTTCAAGACACATTTAGACAGGTGCATGGATAGGACAGGCTTAGAGGACGATGGGCCAAAAAGCAGGCTGATGGGACACGTGTAGATGGGGCATGTCGGTCAAGAGAGGGCCAGATGGGGCCCTTAAAGAGAGCGGAGTCAGGGGATACGGGGAGAAGGCAGGAACGGGGTGCTGATCGGGGATGATCAGCCATGATCACATGGTTCCCTGGCAAGCAAGATGGACGAGCCCCGTCTTCTGATTGCCTCCTACAACTGGATCAAGGATTGCAGCATCCTGATCCTCACCGAAACCTGGCTGAACTCTGATGTTCCCGCCAGCGCCGTTGAGCTAGCGGGACGACACATACTACGAGCGGTCAGAACATCTGACTCCGGTAAGACCAGAGGCGGGGGTCTGTGCATGTATGTACACAAAGCCTGGTGCACAGACACCACCATCATTGAGAGTCACTGCTCAGCCAACCTCGAGTTCCTCATGGTTAAGTGCAGACCGTTCTATCTGCCCAGAGAGTTTACCTCCACTGTTGTGACTGCAGCCTATATCCCTCCTGATGCTAATGCCACGCTTGCAATGAAAGAACTGCATATTGCCATTAGCAAACAACTGACCCTCAATCCAGACACAGCCTTCATTGTCACTCCAACCTGAAGACTGTACTCCCCAAATTCCACCAACATGCCTCCTTCGCCACTAGAGAGGACAAGACACTGGACAAAGTTTACACCAACATCGGCTGAAGCGGACAAAGCCATCCCCCTGCCCCCCACCTTTGCAGTCAGTTGATCACCATTGTTCCTGCTTGGTCAGTCTGGTCAGATGAAGCGGACTCCACACTCCAGCAGCGTTTTGGTGACACTGACTGGGATGCGTTTGCAGCTCGGGCCACCCTTGACTCCCACACTGACATTGACGCCTATACTTCCTCTGTTCTGGACTTCATCAACTCCTCCATCAACAGTGTCACCACTCTCAAACAAATCACCCACATACCCGAATCAGAAGCCATGGAATGAACAGCGAGGTCAGGCGACTGCTGAAAGCGGGACTCGGCTTTCAGGTCAGGCAATGCCGTGCCCTATAGTTCATCGAGGGCCAATCTGAAGAGGGCATCAAGAACGCCAAACACAGATACACGCTGCGGATCGAGGAGCACTTCGACAGCAACTCCGACCCCGACGCATGTGGCATGGCATCCAGGCCATCACTGACTACAGAGCCACCAACTCCACCCCCACTTCCAGCGACGCATCCTTCCTCGAGGAACCCCAATCACTTTTATGGCCGCTTTGAAAGGGACAACCAAGAGTTGGCCATCAAGGCTGTGCTCCCCGATGACCACCAGCCCCTCACACTCACCCCCTACGACGTGCACGTGGCACTGAGTAGGATCAATGTACGTAAGGCTGCCGGCCCTGACGGCATCCCCGGGCGCGTCCTCAGGACCTGCGCTGCACAGCTGACAGACGTCCGGACTGACATCTTCAACCTGTCACTTGCCCAGGCAGTTGTCCCCACGTGCCTTAAAACTACCTCCATCGTGCCAGTGCCAAAACGCTCCACTGCGGCGAGCCTCAACGACTTCCCGCCCGGTTGCACTCACCCCTATCATCGCCAAGTGCTTTGAAGGCTGTCATGGCACACCTCAAATGCTGCCTACCTCCCACTCTGGACCCCTACCAGTTTGCATACCACAAGAACAGGAGCACGGAGGACGCCATTCAACGGCACTCCACTCCGCCCTCTCCCACCTCGACAACAGAAACACTTATGTGAGAATGGTGTTCATCGCTACAGCTCCGCATTCAACACCATTATCCCCTCGAAATTGATCGCAAAACTCGATGACTGGGCATCAACCCCTCCCTCTGCAATTGGTTACTGGACTTTCTAACCAACAGACCACAGACTGTTAGGTTGGATAACCACTCCTCTTCTACGCTCACCCTGAACACTGGCGTACCCCAGGGCTGCGTGCTGAGCCCCCTCCTCTACTCCCCTCTTCACCTACGACTGCACACCTGTACATGGTACCAACACCATCATCAAGTTTGCAGATGACACGACGGTGATTGGCCTCATCAGCGACAACGATGAGTCGGCCTACAGGGAGGAGGTTCAGCTCCTAACAGCATGGTGTGCCGACAATAACCTGGCCCTCAACTCCAAGAAGACCAAGGAGCTCATTGTTGACTTCAGGAGATCGAGAGGCTGCACGCACAACCCCATCCATGTCAACGGGACGGAGGTGGAACGTGTCTCCAGCTTCAGGTTCCTGGGGGTCAACATCTCCGATGACCTCTCCTGGACCCACAACACATCCTCGCTGACCAAGAAGGCTCACCAGCGTCTCTTCTTCCTGAGGAGACTTAAGAAGGTCCACCTGTCTCCCCAGATTCTGGTGAACTTCTACCGCTGCACCATCGAGAGCATCCTTACCAACTGCATCACAGTATGGTATGGTAACTGCTCCGTCGCCGACCGGAAAGCTCTGCAGAGGGTGGTGAAGATCGCCCAACGCATCACAGGCTCCTCACTCCCCTCCATTGAGTCTGTCCACAGTAAACGATGCCTGCGCAGGGCGCACAGCATCGCCAGTTGGAGCTCACACCCCAACCACAGACTGTTGACCCTCCTCCCATCTGGGAGACGCTCCAGGTCTCTCCGCTGCCGGACCAGCAGGCTCAAGAACAGCTTCTTCCCTGCGGCTGTCACACTTCTCAACGCTGCCCCTCAATGACTGCCTGTCTCCCCCCCCCCCCCCCGGACTATCCAATCGCCAGCAAATTGCATGGATACCACTGCATATGTATATGCATTACTTGTTTATTCGTAAGTTCGCCCTTCGGAGATACCAACTGCATTTCGTTGTCTCTGTATTGTACACTGCACAATGACAATTAAAGATTAAAGAAAGCAAGAACATTAAAGAATGGCGGTGCTGGCTCGCAGGGCCTAATGGCCTACTCCTGCACCTATTGTCTGTTGTCTATTGTCAAGTTGGGCCTGTTTCCACGCTGTGTGACTCTATGGTGTTGTCGAGGCTTTGAGTGGGCACAGGACATCTCAGGGGATAGAGGGAAGAGGGACACACGAAATGCTGGAGTAACTCAGCGGGACAGGCGGCATCTCTGGAGAGAAGGAACGGGTGACGTTTCGGGTCGAGACCCTTCTTCAGACTGACCAGGGGATGGAGGGACGTGGATAATGTCCAGGCAGGTGTGTTCAGTTTAACTTGGCATCATGTTCGTGGCCACAAGCAGCAGGGGCCCGAGGTCCTGTTCCAGTGTTGCACCGCTCCATGAGCTGTGCGGGACAGGTTTTTGTCTTACACAGAGGGTGACGGGTGCCTGCAACGAGCTGCTGGGTTGGTGAGGAAGGGCGATACGATAGTGGCATTTCGAGGATTTTAGATAAGACCTACACAGTGAATGGTCGAGCACTGGGGGAGGGGGGGGTGTTGCGGAGCAGAGGGATCTCGGAGTACAGGTGGATGTTTCCTTGCAACATGGAAACATAGATAACAGGTGCAGGAGTAGGCCATTTGGCCCTTCGAGCCAGCACCGGCATTCATTGTGATCATGGCTGATCATCCACAATCAGTGCCCCGTTCCTGCCTTCTCCCCATATCCCTTGATTCCGCTAGCCCCGAGAGCTCTATCTAACTCTCTTTTAAATTCATCCAGTGAATTGGCCTCCACTGCCCTCTGTGGCAGAGAATTCCACAAATTCACAATTCTCTGTGTAAGTAAGAAAGTAAGTTTATTGGCCAAGTATTAAACATACAAGGAATTTGCCTTGGTGCTCCGCCCACAAGTAACAACATGACATACAGTGACAGTTACGGATGACTCAGAAAACACTAAACCTTCTCCCCATATCCCCTGGCTCCGCTATCTTTACGAGCCCTATCCAGCTCTCTCTTGAAACCCCTGACACCCGTACTAATGACGAACCTATCTATCTCTGCCTTAAAAAATATCCACTGACTTGGCCTCCACAGCCTTCTGTGGCAATGAATTCCACAGATTCACCACCCCCTCTGACTAAAGAAATTCCTCCTCATCTCCTTCATAAAAGAAGGTCCTTCAATTTCTCAGACCGGAACATCTAGATTTTCCTGCTGGTGGGAGACCAACACTGTGACTGAAGAAGGGTCTTGAACCGAAACGACACCCATTCCTTCTGCCAAGTGGTGCTGCCTCGCCCGCTGAGTGAAGGGCCTGGCCTGTCCCACTTACGTGTCCTTGGCACGCAAATTACGCAACCTCGTTGTCGCGTTGAGGCGCATGGGCATCGTGTGGGTATGTAGTTGTGCGCGACATCGCGCAGGGCTCCGAAATTTTTGTAGGGAACAAAATCTTCGCTCTCCAACGATCCGCCGCGTAACTTGGACAGGGTGGGACAGGCCCAAGGCCCTGGCGCGACGCAACGTCCCACCTCCAACAGCAGCAGAAGCAGGCAAACGATCGCCGAACTCAGCCTGGGGCTCACGGCCGTTGCGGTCCGGATCCGCCCCCACTCCTACTCCCAGAGCGGGGCCAAGAAAATTGAAAATAGACACAAAATGCTGGAGTAACTCAGCGGGACCGGCAGCATCTCTGGAGAGAGGGAATGGGTGACGTTTCGGTCCAAGACCCTTCTTTTCAGACTGAAGAAGAGTCTCGACACGAAACGGCACCCATTCCTTCTCTCCAGAGATGCTGCCGGTCTCGCTGAGTTACTCCAGCTTTGTGTCCATCTTCAGTTGACGTCTCGCGCTCCAGACGGCTGTGCGGTCGAACGAAGTCACGCGCGACCTTCGCGGCTCAACGGTAATTTGCATGCCAAGGACACGTAAGTGGGACAGGCCCTCCACTCCAGCGCTTTGTGTCTACCTTCCATTTAAACCAGCATCTGCGGTTCTTAACCACTGTGTTCGCCTTCCATTCTAACGCAGGCTGCTGCGGACAGGGCCAGCGTTTGGCAAGACCGTGTGTATATCTGGTAAGGGCGGAAGGGAACTAATCGCCTCTCGATTAGAGGGGGCTTTGGTACAAACGACAGGATGGCGGTGATGGGGGGGGGGGGTGGGGGATAGGGCTGTAATCTTAACTGTGGGCAGAGCTGACCTTGAGTGAAATCAAACGGTATCCTACGGCTATCAGCCGAATCTGAAGACAAAATTAAAAGCCTCATGTGGTCGAGCCCTCTATTATTTTAGACGCTGAGCAAAGACAAGCTCCGACTTAATTGAAGGCGGCAGAAATAAAATAAATGGCGTAAAATATCCAAGCATCATTCTTGTGGCTGGTGAAGGCTGTGTTCCAAAGGCAGCCTGATGTGTTGCCTCCGCACCCCCCCATCTATAGTCTCTTTCAATACATATTTGATTTGATTTGATTCAATTTATCATAATTGTCTTCAATTAAGAGACAACAAAATTCTATTTCCCTTACAGTCATACAAATAAAAAAACCCACAAAAACACAGAACACAATATCCACAACACGAACATCCCCACAGCGGCACCAACGTTCCCCACGGTGAGGGAAGGAACCAGAGTCCAGTCGACCTCCTCGCTGATGTTCCCCGATGTTCACCCGTGGTCGGAGCCTTCCGAGCCCCCCGCAGTCGCCGCCACGGGCGGGCCCGACGTTCAGGCCCTCTCGCCGGGAACGATGGAACTCTGATGTCGAACGGTGAGACATCCTCAGCTGCCTGGGCCTCTGAATCGGCCACCTCCCGCCGGAGTCCGCGGCTCCCGAAGTCCACAGGCCGCGCTGGGCGGAGATCCCCGCTGGCAACCCCCGGGAAAGGGTCCCAGGACATCCCGCGATGTTGAAGTCATATAATTCATGGAGGGGCAGCAGATAATGATAGCACTGCTCCCGTCGGTTATTGTGTGGAGCAAGCTTCGACCCTGATGGCTAGAGAGACGCAGGTTCGATCCCGACTACGGGAGCTGTCTGCACGGAGTTGGTACGTTCTCCCCCGTGACCCGCGTGGGATTCCTCCGGGTGACAATAGACGATAGACAATGGGTGCAGGAGTAGGCCATTCGGCCCTTCGAGCCAGCACCGCCATTCAATGTGATCGTGGCTGATCATCCCCAATCAGTGCCCCGTTCCTGCCTTCTCCCCATATCCCCCTGACTCTGCTATCTTTAAGAGCCCGGGGCTAGTGGAATCAAGGGATATTTTTAAGAGCCCTATCTAGCTCTCTCTTGAAAGCATCCAGAGAACCGCCCTCTGAGGCAGAGAATTCCACAGACATGGTGCTCCGGTTTCCTCCCGCACTCCAGGTTTGTGGGTTAATTGGCTCGTGGGCGGGATAGTAATCGTGTAAGGGGTGATCGCTGGTCGGCGCGGACTTGAACTCGCCCACACCGACCAACGTGTCCCATCTACATTTGGCCCACCTGCCTGCGTTTGGCCCACATCCCTCTGAACCTATCCAATGCTTGTACCAATCTAAATGTGTCTTAAACGTTGCGATAGTCCCTGCCTCAATCATCTCCTCCGGCAGCTCGTTCCATACACCCATCACCTCTTTTGTAAAGTCTCGGCGGGTGAGGCAGCATCTATGGAGCGAAGGAATAGGTGACGTTTTGTTCAGTGCGAAGAAGGGTCTCGACCCGAAACGTCACCTGCTGCCTCACCCGCTGAGTTTCTCCAGCATGTTTGCCTACCTTCGATTTTTCCAGCATTCCTGCTTAAACACTCAAGATTCCTACTAAATCTTTCCCCCTTACTTTAAACCTATATCATCTGGTTCTCGATTCCCCCTACTCTGGGCAAGAGACTCGGTGCGTCTACCCGATCAATTCCCCTCATGGTTTTTCCCCTACACCTTTATAAGGCCAGCCCTCATCTTCCAGTGCTCCAAGGAGTCGAGTCCTAGCCTGCTCAACCTCTCCCTGTAGCTCAGGCCCTCGAGTCCTCGTGAATCCTCGTAAATCCTCTCTCCTCCCTTTCCAGCCGAACATTCACAGGGCAGGACCTCTTCCGAGCCCTAGTCAAGTCACATCAAGTCACTTTTATTACTATAGCACATCTAAAAAACAACTCTCGTTGGCCAAAGTGCTTTACATTGGTGGAGGGACTTGATCTGGTATTTTGTTGGTTCACCTGCTTGATCAATGGTGTTTTATCACTAATGTCTTATTATTATTTTATTATTATTAATGTTTAGTGTTTTCTGAGTCATTCGTAACTGTCACTGTATGTCATGTTGTTACTTGTGGGAGGAGCACCGAGGCAAATTCCTTGTATGTGAATACTTTGGCCAATAAATCTATTTACTTACTTACTTACTAACGTTATACAACATTGGTTCATTGGTTCATAGCCCTACCATTCACCGTATGGGACCAGCTCATGTTAGTCGCCCAAAAATGCAACACCTCACATTTCTCTGCATTATATTCCATCAACCTTTCTTCAGCCCAGCTGCCCAAACAATCAAGATACTCCTGCAAACTTGCTAATCGCGCCTGGTACACGCTCATCCAAAACATTGATGTAGATGACCAACAGCAACGGGCCCAGCACCGAACCCTGAACTAGTCCCAGGCCTCCAGTCAGAAAAGCAACCTTCCACCATCACCCTCTGCTTCCTTCCATGAAGCCAATTTTCTATCCATTCAGCTATCTCTCTTTGGATCCCACGTGATGTAACCTTCCAGAGCAGCCTACCATGTAAAACCTTGTCAAATGCCTTGCTGCAACTGCAGCCTAACCTTCCAGCCTCTATGTTCAATACTCCCAACGTCTGTACTCAATACTCCCAACTTCTATAATCAATGCTCCCAACTTCTATAAGCAATGCTCCCAACTTCTCTACTTTATACTCCCAACTCTATACTTAATACTCCCAACCTCTACTTAATACTCCCAACGTCTCTACTTAATACTCCCAACTTCTCTACTTAATACTCCCAACCTCTACTTAATACTCCTAACCTCTACTTAATACTCCCAACTTCTCTACTTAATACTCCCAACTTCTCTACTTAATACTCCCAACTTCTCTACTTAATACTCCCAACTTCTCTACTTAATACTCCCAACTTCTCTACTTAATACTCCCAACTTCTCTACTTAATACTCCAACTTCTCTACTATTAAATACTCCCAACTTCTCTACTTAATACTCCCAACTTCTCTACTTAATACTCCCAACTTCTATATTCAATTCTCTGAACTTCTATACTCAATACTCCCAACTTCTCTACTTAATACTCCCAACTTCTCTACTTAATACTCCCAACTTCTCTACTTAATACTCCCAACCACTATACTTAATACTCCCAACTTCTCTACTTAATACTCCCAACTTCTCTACTTAATACTCCCAACTTCTCTACTTAATACTCCCCACTCTATACTCAATACTCCCAACTTCTGTACTCAATACTCCCAACCTCTATACTCAATACTCCCAACCTCTATACTTAATACTCCCTTCTCTACTTAATACTCCCAACTTCTATACTTGATATTCCCCACTTTTGTACTCAATATTTCTATATTTTACAATACGATTCAACTTTATTTATCCCAGAGGGAAATTGCTCTGCCACCAGTCAAAACATACAGTCACAAGGCATTGAAAGTGTCATGGGCATTGTAATAATAATGACATTTTGTGCTCAATACTCCCAACATCTGTACTCAATATTCCCAGCATTTGTACTCAAAACTCCCAACTTCCGCACTCAATACCCCCAACTTCTCTATTAAATACTCCCAACTTCTATATTAAATACTCCCAACCTGTATTCAATACCCCCAATGTATGTACTCAACGCTCCCAACTTGTATACAATACTCCCAACTTCTGTACTTAATACAGTCCAAGAGGACCAAAGAGAGCGAGAATCTATGAAGGGACTTGAAACCCGAGTGTGATCATTTTAAATAGTTCAGCGCTGCAGTGGCGAGGTATCAAGAAATATCCAGAGTTGGCAATAGAGAAGCTGAAGGGCCGTACAGGGCTCACATTCACAGTCTATTAGATTATAAACCTACTGCTGCTTCGAGTATAAAGAGGCGTTTGTTTGGCGAATACCCCCTTGCAGCGGGGAATAGCAGGTAATCTGCCTTTCAACCAGGAGCTTTTAAAAAATGAATGTATTTGAACGTGGAGTTAAGCTGGCGTACGGCAACACTTCTATTTCTCGAGGGTGCGTGCCGGAGAGGGTGGGGGGGAAATTAGTTTGATGAACCGGGGAAGGTGTGGAGGGCAGGAGGGATTTTTCAGCGCAGAGGTCGGTCGATCAGCAATGTTGTTATTCCGACACTGTTATAATTGCAGCTGGATGAGATTTTCCAGTGGCCTGGTCTTCAATAGGGCAGGGAAGGTTTTTCTTTCCTCTCGCCTGCCGCTGTTTGAAGTGGGCGCAAGGAGTCTCTGGACTGCAGCGGTTTCACAACCTTTCCCCAAAGCTTATGTAACACGACACAGGTCAGCTGTTTTCCTAAAGCATTCCTGCCACCACCGCCCTAACTCGTGTCTCCCCCCCCCACCCCCCCCCCCCCCCACCACCATTCCTTCCTCCCTCCCCCCACCAACCAACTCCCCCCTCCCCCTCCCTCCCTCTCGAAAGGGGTCCGACATGTGTAAAAATAAACTCGGAGCCATCTCAACCACACAGCGTATAATATGTGTTCTGAGACTCGCCTCTTAACTAAATGCAACAGAATAAGGTGATTAAAAGGACCATAACTGATGTTTAGGATGATTGAGGTAACGGTGGAATGAAGCACACTAGGGCTGTGTCTCGAGTTAATGCCCACTGTTCAGTACAGACCATGCCGTGCCCTGGCATCGCGTGGCAAGGCTGTGCCAAAGGGCACCGGGTTCCAGGTTGCAGCTCGAGACTTCACCTATCCCACATCATCACAGCCGCCCCCCACCCCCCGTTCCCACCCCCACCCCCACTCCTGCCTCAACTACCTCCTCTGGCAGCTCGTTTCATACACCCACCACCCTCTGTGTAAATAAGTTACCCCTCAAATTTCAATTACATAATTTCCCCCCCTCACCTTAAACCTGTGTCCGGTTTATTGGTTGCCCGACTCTAGGGAAAAGACTCTAGGTGCGTTTACCTGATCTATTCGTCTAAACTAAACTAAATTAGAACTTGGTTTCCTTTTCCATAGTTATTGTCTCAGCTGCTGAATCGATGGGCTTGAGAGGGTGTCTCCTCTGGTGGGGAGATGCGGAATTTTGCGCATATTTTCAGGCTGACACTTTTTGAAGATAATGAATTTCTATCAGTCTGATCAAAGTTGGAAGGAATGTTTAAGGAAGAACTGCAGATGCTGTAAAGCAGCTGACACCTAGAGCAGCGGATGCAGCAGATGAGGTTGGAGGAGGTGCAGGTGAACCTCTGCCTCACCTGGAAAGACGGCTTGGGTCCTTGGATGGAGTCGAGGGGGGGGAGGTAAAGCGACAAGTGTAGCATTTCCTGCGGTTGCAGGGGAAAGTGCCAGGGGAGGGGGGCGGTTTGGGTGGGGAGGGACAAATTGACCTGGGAGTTACGGAGGGAGCGGTCTCTGCGGGAAGCCGAGAGGGGAGGAGATGGGAAGATGTGGCCAGTGGTGGGATCCCGCTGGAGGTGGCGAAAATGTCGGAAGATTATCTGTTGTATGTGACGGCTGGTGGGGTAGAAGGTGAGGACAAGGGGGACTCTGCCCTTGTTACGTGTGGGGGGGGATGGGGAGTGAGAGCGGAGCCACGGGATATAGAGGAGACCCTGATGAGAGCCTCATCTATAGTGGAAGAGGGGAACCACCGTTCGCTGAAGAATGAGGACATCTCCGATGCCCTGGTGTGGAACACCTCATCCTGGGAGCAGATGTGGCGTAGACGGAGGAATTGGGAATGGGGGACGGAGTCCTTACAGGAAGCAGGGTGGGAAGAAGTGTAGTCCAGGTAGCCATGGGAGTCAGTGGGTTTGTATAAAAGTTGAAAGGAAAGTATCCAAATTAATGTCTACTGCCCAAGCCATTGACCGGGAATGTTAGAGCTAAAATTTCAGATTTCTTTCTCCACGGCTGCTGCCTGGCCAGCTGAGCATTAACTCCACCTCTTGGTTTTAGAGATACGCGGTGGACACAGGCCCTTCAGCCCACCAAATCCGCTCCGACCAGCGATCACCCATGCACTGGTTCCATCCCACGCACCCGGGACAACATCTGCGCGCCTTTGGCGTGTGGGAGGAAACCGGAGCACCCGGCGAAAACCCACGCAGTCACGGGGAACTCCGTACGGACGGCGCCGGACGTCGGGATTGAGCCCGGGTCCCAGGCGCTGTAAGGCAGCAACTCTGGAATAAAGGGGAGGCCATTTAAGACTGAGGTGAGAAAAAACTGTTTCACCCAGAGAGTTGTGAATTTGTGGAATTCCCTGCCACAGAGGGCAGTGGAGGCCAAGTCACTGGATGGATTTAAGAGAGAGTTAGAGAGAGCTCTAGGGGCTGGTGGAGTCAAGGGATATGGGGAGAAGGCAGGCACGGGGTACTGATTGGGGACGATCAGCCGTGATCACAATGAAGGGCGGTGCTGGCTCGAAGGGCCGAATGGCCTCCTCCTGTACCTGTTGTCTATGTTTCTATGTTACCGCTGCGCCACCATGCCACTATTTCTTTCAGTCTCTTCTCCCAGCAGGGGCCTTTACTAGACGAAAGTGCCAGAGGAACTCAGAAGGTCAGACAGCATCTCTGGAGGACATGGATGGGCGACGTTTTGGGTTGGGGCCCCTCATCAGTCCTATGCATCCCCTATCCACGTCCCGTGCTGCCTGACCTGCTGCGTTACTCCAGCATTTTGTGTTTCTGCACAAGATTAGAAGGATGAGAGGGCATCTCATTGAAACATATAAGATTGTTAAGGGCTTGGGCACGCAAGAGGCAGGAAACATGCTCCCGATGTTGGGGGGGGGGGGGGGGTCCAGAACCAGGGGCCACAGTTTAAGAATAAGGAGAAAGCCATTTAGAACGGAGATGACGAAAAATCTTTATCTCACAGAGAGTGGTGAGTCTGTGGAATTCCCTGCCTCAGAGGGCGGTGGAGGCCGGTTCTCTGCATGCTTAAAGAGAGAGCTAGATAGGGCTCTTAAAGATAGCGGAGTCAGGGGATTATGGGGAGAAGGCAGGTACGGGGTACTGATTGGGGATGATCGGCCATGGTCATATTGAATGGCGGTGCTGGCTCGAAGGGCCGAATGGCCTCCCTCCTGCACTTATTGTCTGGTGTCTATGGTCTATTGTAGCATCTGGAGCTCCTTGCATCTCAAATAGGCCCTTACTAAGTTTACGAACTTGTTCCTGGAGATGAAAGATTTATCTTGGGAAGCAGAGTTGCAGCTTTACAGCGCCAGAGATCCGGGTTCAATCCTGACGACGGGCGCTGTCTGTACGGAGTGTGCACGTTTTCCCTGCGACCGTGTGGGTTTTCTCGGGGAGCTCCCGTTTCCTCCCACACTCCAAAGACGTACAGGTTTGTTGTTTTTTTTTGGGCTGCTGCAAATTGGAAATTGTCCCTAGTACGTAGGATAGTGCTCGTGTGGGCCTGTTTCCACATTGTTTCTCTAAAGTCTAAAGTCGACAGGATGCATCCTCTTGTGAATGAACCTTAAAGCGAAACTCGTAGTAAAAGAATCGCCTCTTTAAGACTGTTAATCACTGATTTCTCTCTTCTAACCAATTTTTAATTTTTAATCCCGTTTTCTATCTTTATCCCACTTGCCTCAAATTGCCTCTTGCAGTCCCAAATGAGGTCAATGGTGAAAGGTGGACAAAAATGCTGGAGAAACTCAGCGGGAGAGGCATCATCTATGGAGCGAAGGAATAGGTTGACGTTTCGGGTCGAGACCCTTCTTCAGACTGATGTGGGGGTTGGGGGGGGGAAGAAGAAGAGAAGAGGCGGAGACAGTGGGCTTATGGGGGAGCTGGGAGGGGAGGGGAAGGAGGGATAAAGCAAGGACTACCTGAAATTGGAGAAGTCAATGTTCATACCGCTGGGGTGTAAACTGCCCAAGCAAAATATGAGGTGCTGCTCCTCCAATTTACGGTGGGACTCACTCTGGCCATGGAGGAGGCCCAGGACAGAAAGGTCGGATTGGGAATGGGAGGGGGAGTTGAAGTGCTGAGCCACCGGGAGATCAGGTTGGTTATCGCAAACCGAGCGGAGGTGTTGGGCGAAGCGATCGCCAAGCCTGCGCTTGGTCTCACCGATGTAGAGCAGCTGACACCTAGAGCAGCGGATGCAGTAGATGAGGTTGGAGGAGGAGCAGGTGAACCTCTGCCTCACCTGGAAAGACGGCTTGGGTCCTTGGTTGGAGTCGGGGGGGGTGGTAAAGCGATAAGTGTAGCATTTCCTGCGGTTGCAAGGGAAAGTGCCAGGGGAGGGGGTGGTTTGGGTGGGAAGGGACAAATTGACCAGGGAGTTACGGAGGGAGCGGTCTCTGCAGAAAGCCGAAAGGGGAGGAGATGGGAAGATGTGGCCAGTGGTGGGATCCCGCTGGAGGTGGCGAAAATGCCGGATGATTATCTGTTGTATGTGACGGCTGGTAGGGCGGAAGGTGAGGACAAGGGGGACTCTGTCCTTGTTACGAGTGGGGGGGGATGGGGAGTGAGAGCGGAGCTACGGGGTATAGAGGAGACCCTGGTGAGAGCCTCGTCTATAGTGGAAGAGGGGAACCCCCGTTCCCTAAAGAGTCTCCAATTCCCATGGTGTGGAACACCTCATCCTGGGAGCAGATGCGGCGTAGACGGAGGAATTGGGAGTCGGGGATAGAGTCCTTACAGGAAGCAGGGTGGGAAGAAGAACACTTGAGACTGTTAATCACTGTTTTCTCTCTTCTAACCAATTTTTAATTTTTAATCCCGTTTTCTATCTTTATCCCACTTGCCTCAAATTGCCTCCTGCAGTCCCAAATGAGGTCCGTGGTCAAAGGTTCTCTTCACATCGATTGTGATGCTCCCGACCAGCCAACCTATTACCCGTCCCACCAATGCTATGAGGTTTCTCAAATTGCCTTTTAAAATCCATGCTGGCCATTTCGAAGTATTTCCCTTTATTCACGTATGTGTTCATTTTATCCTTAATTAAAGACCTCTTTTGCCGAGCACGGATGTTAAACGAGCTGGCGTGTAATTTCCTGGATTAGCTCTGTCTCGTCTTTTAATAATGGGCGCAACATTGGTCAGTCATTACTCGAGCACAGATACGCGCGCGGTGGGGCTCTGGGCTATACTTTCCTTGGCTGTGGTGGTTCTCTCCCTCCTAGAATGCATCCGACTCTGGCGCAGGGGTAGAGTTGCTGCCTCACAGCGCCGGAGACCCGGGTTCGATCCCCACTACGGGTGCTGTCTGTACGGAGTTTGCATGTTCTCCCCGTGAGCTGCGTGGGTTTTCGCCGAGACCTTCCGTTTCCTCCCACACTCCAAAGGCCTACAGGTCTGCAGGCTAACGTGCTTGGTATAAATTTAAAATTGTCCCCAGTGTGTGCAGGATAATGTTAAGGGCCTGTCCCATTTCACGACCTAATTCACAACCTCTGCCTCGAGAATAAGGAGTAAGCCATTTAGAACGGAGACGAGGAAACACTTGTTCTCACAGCGAGTGGTGAGTCTGTGGAATTCTCTGCCTCAGAGGGCGGTGGAGGCCGGTTCTCCGGATGCTTTCAAGAGGGAGCTAGATAGGGCTCTTAAAGATAGCGGAGTCAGGGGACATGGGGAGAAGGCAGGAACGGGGTACTGATTGGGGATGATCAGCCGTGATCACATTGAATGGCGGTGCTGGATCAAAGAGCCGAATGGCCGACTCCTGCACCCATTGTCTATTGTCTATTGCCGAGTTTGCCCTTGACTCATACTCGCAGCATGGTCGTCACGGGGTCGTAGGAGGTCGTAGGCAGGTCGTGATGTTAGTCGTAGGTACTCGTGGCATCAAGTAGGTCGGGGCATTTTTTTTAGCATGATGAAAAATGTCCACGAGTAAAAAAGGTCGTGAATTAGGTCGTGAAAGTGGGACGGGGCCCCGGGGACTCAGCGGGCCGAAGGACCTGTTTCCGCGCTGTATCTCTAAACTAAATGATCTTGGTAGCTGGCTCTGTCGGGTTCTGAGGACAGGGCTGAGGACTTTATTAGGAACCTGAGGGCACCATTTTTATACAAAGGGTGGCAGGTAAATGGAACGAGCTACCAGAGGAGGTATTTGAGGCAGGGACTAACGCAATGTTTTAAAAAAAAACATTTGGACAGGTACATGGACAATTCACGTTTATGTCCTAGGGTTCTCTGAGACCTTTGGTTTCCTCCCACACTCCAAAGGCGTAAAGGTTTGTAGGTTGATTGGCTCGGTGTAAACGTAAGATTGCCTCTCGTGTGTGTAGGATAGTGTTAGTGTGCGGGGATCGCTGGTCGGCAGGGACTCGGTGGGCCGAAGGGCCTGTTTCCGTGCTATATCTCTAAACTAAGTTAAACTAAACAGGATGGTAACTCACATTTCACTGTACCTTAATTGTTACATGTGACAATAGACAATAGGTGCACGAGTAGGCCATTCGGCCCTTTGAGCCAGCACCGCCATTCAATGTGATCACGGCTGATCATCCCCAATCAGTACCCCGTTCCTGCCTTCTCCCCATATCCCCTGACTCCGCTATCTTTAAGAGCCCTGTCTAGCTCTCTCTTGAAAGCATCCAGAGAACCTGCCTCCACCGCCCTCTGAGGCAGAGAATTCCACAGACTCACCACTCTCTGTGAGAAAAAGTGTTTCCTTATCCCCGTTCTAAATGGCTTGCCCCTTATTCTTAAACTGACAATAAACCGACCATGAAACCTTGAAGATTGAAGAACTCATAACTGGTGGTGTGGCCATTTCTCCCTGTCCCGACAATCCTTTGTATTCATGGGTGTTTCAAAGGTTCTTATAATAATAATAAAAATTGCACAGAGCTACAACGGGATTTGGTCTGCAGCTTCCATCCGATGTAATAACTTCATTAACTAAAAATCTAAAACTAAAACTTTAGACACCCAGAGAAACAAGATTACAAAAAAACAGTAAACCAGTATAAAATGCAAATAGGTCTGTGCCGGGTCGATGTGCGACGTGACCATCCGATGGAGACAATTCATGGGGGTGGGGGGGCACTCAGCAGGGACGGTTCAGAGCCCCTATAGCTCTGGGGATGAAGCTGTTCCTGAGTCTGGAGGTGCGGGCGTAGAAGGCCTTGTAACGTCTGCCGGAAGGTAGGAGTTCGAACAGACTATTGCAAGGGTGTGCAATAGTCTTTATTGCAATAGGGTTTATTATTTATTTATTTATTTGTATTTATTGTTTTCTCTTTCTTTTTTCTTTCTCTCTCTCTATATAATCAAAATTATTATTTAATCGCCATTCTTATTGATTAAAATCTATTCTTTTCTTTTTTCTATTTTCTACAAAATAGAAGTTTACAAGAATTATTCGTAACATCTGTAAACTTATTGAAATAAGTTGGTTGTGGATTTGAAAAGTTGTCATACTGTTGTTATGATGGATTACTTCTAATAAAAATATTACAACAGACTATTGCAAGGGTGTGAGGAGTCTTTATGAATGCTGACGGCATTCATCAGTAATGCTGATATACAAATTCGGAAGCAAATTGACCGAATTGAAATACTTCCACACTTCATTAACTGCATCACGGAGAGAGCTTCTGGTCCATTACAAAGTGGGATTTCTTGCAAGGGCTAAAATTAGGACGGGAATAAGATACAAGCTCCGTCGGCAGCAAGCACTGCATCCTGACTCTCACCACACACGTTGCAGCTTAGTAGCCTGATGCTGTCTACGGGAGCGGCGAGCAACAACAAAGGGGAGCTTCTTGCTGTTTCCTTTTGCTGTTGGATTTGCAGAACCTCGGTAATTAGCAGCCGTCAGTGACCGCACAGCTCTGCAGTCTGCCCGAGGGATGTTCTAACCACCGTGGCCGCAGTTTAGTTTAATTCAGAGATACAGCGCGGAGACAGGCCCTTTGTCCCACCGGGTCCCCGCCGACCAGTGGTCACCGCGTACGCCGGCACTATCCTACACACGATAGGATCAACTTACAATTTCACCAAAGCCCATTAACCTACAAACTTTATTATCGTCAAGTATTCACCTTATTATTGTCACGTGTACCGTGATACAGTGACAAGCTTTGTTTCGCATGCTGTCCAACCTGATTAGATATAAATACAATCCGGTCATACTCAAATACAACAGGTAGAGCAAAGGGGGAGATACAGAGTGCAGAATATGGTTCTCAGCATTGTAGCGCATCAGTTCCACAGACAGTCCAATGTCCGCAATGGGGTAGAGGTGAGTTGGGCAGTACCCTAGGCTCTAATAGACAATAAACAATAAGAGTAGGCCGTTCGGCCCTTCGAGCCAGCACCGCCATTCAATGTAATCATGGCTGATCAACCCCAATCAGTACCCCGTTCCTGCCTTCTCCCCATATCCCCCTGACTCCGCTATTTTTAAGAGCCCTATTTAGCTCTCTCTTGAAAGCATCCAAAGAACCGGCCTCCACCGCCCTCTGAGGCAGAGAATTCCACAGACTCACAACTCTCTGTGAGAAAAAGTGTTTCTTCGTCTCCGTTCTAAACGGCTTACTCCTAATTCTCAAACTGTGGCCCCTGGTTCTGGACTTCCCCAACATCGGGAACACGTTTCCTGCCTATAGCTTGTCCAAACCCTTAACAATCTTATATGTTTCAATGAGATCCCCTCTCATCCTTTTAAACTCCAGAGTGTACAAGCCCAGCTGCTCCATTCTCTCAGCATATGACAGTCCCGCCATCCCAGGGATTAACCTTGTAAACCTACGCTGCACTCCCTCAATAGCAAGAATGTCCTTCCTCAAATTGGGGGACCAAAACTGCACACAATACTCCAGGTGTGGTCTCACTAGGGCTCTGTACAACATCATGGCTAATCATCTCCAATCAGTACCCCGTTCCTGCCTTCTCCCCATATCCCCTGACTCCGCTCTCTTTGAGAGCCCTACAAGCCCAGCCGCTCCATTCCCTCAGCATATGACAGTCCTGCCATCCTGGAAATTAACCTTGTAAACCTACGCTGCACTCCCTCAAATGCATTTGATGTAAGTCTGTATATATATTTAAAAAAAATTAACCGAAGACTAAAATTACTAAAGAGTGCTTGGAGTTCCTGACCCTGTAATCATTCAAGAAAAGCAGACTGCTATAGTCTGGAAAGGGCAGTCAATGAAAGGCATGGAATGAGGCTGGGAGGAAAGCAAGGATGACTGCCAGTCTGCCTGATGGGCTTGGGAGGAGGGACACTGGTCAACGCAGACTGGCTCCTTGCAATGGGAACGCTTTGATGTGCCTAACTTCTTCATTTATTTCTTCCCACCGAGTGTTTGGGAGCGCGCCCAGCTCGGTGCAGTGGTGAGAATTTGTTGCGCAGTGTGAGAGGTTGCCACCCCTTGCTCGACTATCCCAGTGGTTCTTAACCTTTTTGGCACCAGTGCACGCACAGACGCGAACAGAACGCTGTATGTGGTATGTACCTTTGTTAGGTTCCTAAACATGGGCTCCACAAATTGATATGTTACTTGTGTCCCCTTCATGAACCCCCTTCCCCTCCCCCCCGGCAAAGCCCCAAACGACCCCCGTAGGTAAAGAACCATGGACTATCTGAAGGGGGCGGCTGGGCTTGGACACTCTGGTGTTTAGAAGGATGAGAGGATATCTCATTGAAACATATAAGATTGTTAAGGGCTTGGACCTTAGAGGCCGATGTTGGGGGAGTCCAGAACCAGGGGCCACGCAGTTTAAGAATAAGGAGTAAGCCATTTAGAACGGAGACGAGGAAACACTTTTTCTCACAGAGAGTTGTGAGTCTGGGGAATTCTCCGCCTCAGAGGGCGGTGGAGGCGGGTTCTCTGGATGCTTTCAAGAGAGAGCTAGATAGGGCTCTTAAAAATTAGCGGAGTCAGGGGATATGGGGAGAGGGAAGGAACGGGGTACTGATTGGGGATGATCAGCCGTGATCACATTGAATGGCGGTGCTGGCTCGAAGGGCCGAATGGCCTCGTCCTGCACCTGTTGTCTATTGTCTATTGCCTATTGCTCCTCAAATCCTGGCTACATTTTAGCCCCACGCTCCTGATATCTGGGCACCTGGTATAGATAGGGGGGAGGGTCGAGAGGGAGGGGGGGGGGGGGTGAGGATTCTCCCAGTCGGTCGGCTCCTGGGCCTGGCCAAGATGGCCATTCGCGGGCAGTCGATGGTCGCAGCAGAGTCGGCTGCCCGGCCCTCTTCCGGGCCTACCTCCATGCCCGCGTGTCCCTGGAGAGGGAACACGCTGTATCCACGGGGACTCTGGAGGCAGCCTGTGAACGCTGCGCGCCGTGGGGAGATCGAGTGTATTAATGATAGAGTTGGCGATATATTAATTTGACGAATGTTTGTTTGCAAACTGCCAATACAGGCAGCCTTTGATCATGTTAATACTCTGAATGTTGGATTTTGTTTTTTTGAGTAAAATTATTTGTAAAGAAATGTGTACAGGCAAAGAAAGCCACAGAGTGTGCTGGAGTAACTCAGCGGGTCAGGCAGCATCTCTGGGGGACGTGGATCGATACAGAGTGCCGGAGTAACTCAGCGGGTCAGGCAGCATCTCTGGGGAAGTGTGTCGGAAGAAACTGCAGTTGCTGGTTTAAACGGAAGGTAGACGCAAAAAGCTGGAGTAACTCAGCGGGACAGGCAACTTTGAGGAGAAGGAATGGGTGACTTTTCGGGTCGAGACCCTTCTTCTGATCTTATCCCTGAAGAAGGGTCCCGACCCGAAACGTCACCTATTCATTCCTTCCAGAGATGCTGCCTGTCCCGCTGAGTTATTCCAGCTTTTTGTGTCTATCTTTAGTTTGGTTTAGTTTATTTCAGAGATATAGCACGGAAAAAGGCCCTTCAGCCCACCACATCCGCACTGACCGGCGATCTCCGTTACACAAGCACACACTACAGACTAGGGACAATTTACAATTCTCACAGAAGCCACTTAACCTACAAACCTGTGCGTCTTTGGAGTGTGGGAGGAAACCGAAGGACCCGGAGAAAACCCACGGGGAGAACGTACAAACTCCGTACAGACAGCACCCGTAGTCAGGATCGAACCCATGACTCCGGTGCTGAAGGGCAGCATCCCGACCGCTACGCAACCGTGCTGCACATAATGCATCTTAATGCCTCAATGCATCTTAGAAAGGTTTGAATGACTATATAGAAACATAGAAAGTAGGTGCAGGAGTAGGCCAATCGGCCCTTCGAGCCTGCACCGCCATTCAATAGGATCATGGCTGATCATCCAAAATCAGTACCCCGTTCCTGCTTTTTCCCCAGATCCCTTGTCCATTAGTCCTAAGAGCTCTATCTAACTCTCTCTTGAAAACATTCAGTGAATTGGGCTCCATTGCCTTCTGTGGCAGAGAATTCCACAGAATCACAACTCTCTGAGTGAAAACGTTTTTCCTCATCTCAGTCCAAAATGGCCTACCCCTTATTCTTAAACTGTGACCCCTGGTTCTGGACACCCCCAAAATGGGGAACATTGTTCCTGTATCTAACCTGTCCAATCCCTCAAGAGTTTTATATGTTTCTATAAGATCCCCTCTCCTTCTAAATTCCAGCGAATACAAGCCCAGTCGATCCATTCTTTCAACATATGTCAGTCCCGCCATCCCGGGAATTAACCTAGTGAACCTACGCTGCACTCGCTCAATAGCAAGAATGCCCTTCCTCAAATTAGGGGACCAAAACTGCACACAATATTCCAGGTGTGGTCTCACTAGGGCCCTGTACAACTGCAGAAGGACCTCCTTGCTCCTATACTCAACTCCTCTCGCTAGGATGTTTTCTGAAGCGTGTGCTGCTGGCCAACATGGCAGGGATTAGACCTAAAAATAAAATCCCACAAACTACGAGATGAAATATCAGTACTGGTCAAAAGTGTAGATTCTTTCAATAGATATGGACAATAGGTGCAGGAGTAGGCCATTCGGCCCTTCGAGCCAGCACCGCCATTCAATGTGATCATGGCTGATCATCCCCAATCAGTACCCCGTTCCTGCCTTCTCCCCATATCCCCTGACTCCGCTATCTTCAAGAGCCCTATCTAGCTCTCTCTTGAAAGCATCCAGAGAACCGGCCTCCACCGCCCTCTGAGGCAGAGAATTCCACTGACTCACCACTCTCCGAGAGAAAAAGTGTTTCCTTGTGGCTTACCCCTTATTCCTAAACTGTGGCCCCTGGTTCTGGACTCCCCCAACATCGGGAACATGTTTCCCGCCTCTGGAGGAACGTAGCAGGAAAGTCTAAACGTCTACCTTGATCAGCGAGGCCTTGGTTTATTGTCACGGAGTTATAGTGATGTGCAGCACAGACTCAGCCCCTTTGTCATAGCATGTCCACGCCGAGCCTTGTCCCCATCTATATTAATCCCACTTGCCTTTGCCGAGACCCTACTCGTCTATACCCCGTGCCTATTGTGTTCCTATGCACTCCGACGTCGGAGTTTGGATCGTCCTGACGAGAGGGCTTGTACATCGGGCCGTCCCTGGCGGTGTCTACGGAGGGTTCAGGTCCCCGGCCACGGGTGAACAAAAGGAGGGAGACTGACTGAACCATCACAGTGAGGAATGTTGGTTCCACTGTGGTGGATGTTTGTGTTACATTCTGTTGTGTAGTGTACTCTTTACGATTGTATGGCGATTACACCTGAACTGGTGCTTGTGACAAATAAACCTGAACCTTGATCCCTAACTGCCTCATAGAAACATAGAAAATAGGTGCAGGAGTAGGCCATTCGGCCCTTCGAGCCAGCACCGCCGTTCAGTATCTTCTTCTTCTTGCGTGTGGCGTGCACAGCCTCAGGGACAACTTGTTCTATTTGATCTTATTTGATTGGGCATGTCAGGAGTTGATTGCATTTGTCGAAACAGGGCGGACCACGTGAAGGATGCAATCTCGCACCCCACCATTCAATATGATGGCTCGAAGTGCCGAATGGCCTACCCCTGCACCTTTTGTCTACGGTCTATTGTGAATTTGTGGAATTCTCTGCCACAGAGGGCAGTGGAGGCCATATCACTGGATGGATTTAAAAGAGAGTTTGTTAAAGCTCTTGTGGCTAGTGGAATCAAGGGATGTGGGGAGAAGGCAGGAACTGGGTACTGATTGTGGACGATCAGCCATGATCACAATGAATGGCGGTGTTGGCTCGAAGGGCCGAATGGCCTCCTCCTGCACCTATTTTCTATGTTTTTTATGTTTCTATGATCATGGGTGATAACGTAAACGCGCCGGTTGTATCCAATAGCAACATCTCCTCTGGCAATCCGTTCACGATATCAATCACTCTCTGCGCAAAAACGTGCCCGCTAACATGCCTTTTAAATTGCCGGTCTCTCACCTTTAACGATGCCCTCTCGTTTTTGACATCACTACCAGAGGGAAGAGATTTTAACTATCTTACTCCACCCTTGGACATTCATTATCATACGTACTTCTGCCAGGCCACTTGTCGGCCTCCTTCACTTCAGTGAACAAGATCAGCCCGTCCCATGAAGAAGCGTCCCGACTCTGCAGCCGTAAGGGCCTGTCCCATTTTTCTCGGCGACTGCGAACGTCAGTGACTGACGCCCGAAAACCCGTCAAGTTGTACGACACTCCGCGTCACAGTCACGTCAGGCCACGACACCATTCTTGCTATTGAAGGGAGCGCAGCGTAGGTTTACAAGGTTAATTCCCGGGACGGCGGGACTGTCATACGCTGAGAGAATGGAGCGGCTGGGCTTGTACACTCTGGAGTTTAGAAGGATGAGAGGGAATCTCATTGAAACATGTATGAGATTGTTAAGGGTTTGGACACGCTAGAGGCAGGAAACATGTTCCCGATGTTGGGGGAGTCCAGAACCAGGGGCCACACTTTAAGAATAAGGAGTAAGCCATTTAGAACGGAGACGAGGAAACACTTTTTCTCACAGAGAGTGGTGAGTCTGTGGAATTCTCTGCCTCAGAGGGTGGTGGAGGCCGGTTCTCTGGATACTTTCAAAAGAAAGCTAGATAGGGCTGTTTAAAAATATTGGAGTGGAGTCAGGGGATAGGGGGAGAAGGCAGGAACGGGGTACTGATTGGGGATGATCAGCCATGATCACATTGAATGGCGGTGCTGGCTCAAAGGGTCGAATGGCCCCCTCCTGCACCTATGGTCTATTGTCTATTGACACTCCTCGTCACTTGCCCTCACAACACAAGAAGGTTACACCAAAGTGTAATAATCGCATTGGAAATGAACTTATCTACAGTAAATCTATGGACCAATAACTTCTTAATGGATAAAGTCGGCGCTTTCTCTACCAGCATCACCGGGCGACAACGGCAGGACAGCGTACGCCAGCGTGTGACAGGGCGCACGACACGATGAGACACCCAGACGTCGCCTGAAGATTTTGAACATTCCAAAATCCAGGGGCGACAGGGAGACACCGCGCCTCGCTACATGCGTCACGTCCCGACCTCGCCGCGGCAACCTCTTTTCAGGCTGTCGCCGAAAATGTCGCCCAAGTGGGACAGGCCCTGTAGAGTTGCTGCCTCAGATTGCCGGAGATTCGATCCCGACTACGGGTGCTGCGTGTGACTTTCCCCCCGCGACCTGCGTGGGATTTCTCCGGTTTCTTCCCGCACTCCAAAGATGTGCAGTTTTATTGGCTTTGGTGAGAATTGTAAATTGTCCCTAGTGTGTCGGATAGTGCTAGTGAGCGCTGGTCGGCACTGAATCGGTGGGCCGAAGGGCCTGTTTCCACGCTGTATCTATACAGTGCAAAGTCTAAAGACTGAAATGATGTCTGTCCACTTTCCTCCACAGATGCTGTCTGACCCACTGAGTTCCTCCAGCACTTTGTAGTTTGCTCAAGATTCCAACACTTGCAGTTCCTCGTGCCTCCAGATTATTGCGAACAATTATTAGTACCTGTGTAAGTTTACACTTTGAGAAACATATCAATATTTTGGTTAGTTTACATTTATGATCCGTTGAACGAAGGCACTTGTGATCTCTTAGATGGACATTTCTGAAGAACAGTTAGTCCCATCGCAGCCAATGTATTTATCACTCAAGAGGGTCAGAGGGTGGTGAATCTGTGGAATTCTTTGCCACAGACAGCTGTGGAGGCCAAGTCAATGGATATTGATTTGTAAGGCAGAGGCAGATAGATTCTTGATTAGTAAGGGCGCATCATGGCTTGATTTGGCAACTTGAACGTCCAGGAGCGGAAAAGACTGCAGAAAGTGACCACTGCCCAGTCCATCGCCGGCTCTGCCCTCCCCACCATCGAAGGGATCTCAAAAAGGCAACCAGCATCATCAAGGGACCCACACCATCATGGCCACGCACTCATACCTCCGTTGCCATCGGGAAGGAGGTACAGGAGCCTGAAATCTGGAACATCCAGGTTCAGGAACAGCTTCTTCCCCACAGCCATCAGGCTATTAAATACAACTTCAAACAAGCTCTGAACAATAACAGTCTGTTGCACTTTATCTGGTTATTTATTGTGTATATATATGGTCTATGGTATATAGACACACTGAACTTTTATCTCCTGTTCTGTATTATGTTTACATACTCTGTTGAGCTGCAGCAAGCAAGAATGTCATTGTCCTATCTGGGACACGTGACAATAAAACGCTCTTGACTCTTGATTTGTCTGGGGTTATGGGGAGAAGGCAAGAGAATGGGGTTGAGAGGGGGAGATAGGTCAGCCATGATTGAATGGCGAAGTAGACGTGATAGGCCGAATGGCCTTATTCTGTTCCTGTCACTGGGGAACATGAGCTCAATAATCTTCACTAAACAAAAACCAAATGAACAGATTACGGTCACTGTTTAGTTTAGTTTAGAGATACATTGCGGAACAGACCCTTTGGCCCACCGAGTCCGCAGCCGACCAGCGCTCCCCGCACACTAAAGGCCCTGTCCCACTGTACGAGCTAATTCAAGAGCTCTCCCGAGTTTAAGAAAAAATCAAACTCGTGGTAAGCACGTAGAATGTACGTAGCGGGTACGTCGGAGCTCGGGGACGTCTCTTAGCGGCTCGTAACGCTAACGGCAGGTGCTTGGGAAACGCGGTAAGCTCGTGAAGACTCGTGAAGATTTTTCAACAGGGTGAAAAATGTCCACGAGAGCCCCGAGTACCGACGAGCGGCCATTACCGTAATTCTCCGAGTTCGAATCAGGGCAAACTCGGGAGAGCTCTTGAATTAGCTCGTACAGAGGGACAGCCCCATCATACACTGGGGACGATTTTACATTTATACCAAGCTAATTAACTCACAAACCTGCACGTATTTGGAGTGCCAAAGATCTTGGCGAAAACCCCGCGCAGGTCACGGGCTAGAGCATACAAACCTCCGCACAGACAGCGCCCCCGCAGTCGGGATCCAACCCGGGACTCTGGCGCTGCAAGGCAGCAACTCTGGAGAAAAGGAATCGGTGACCTTTCGGGTCGAGACCCTCGTACAATCCCGTGCGAGCTCCCTACTCTGAAGTGCGCTGCTGCGATTTAGAGATTAATTACACTGCAAAAATGTATAATAGTCCAGGGATCATGAAAGGCACTGTAGAGACGCGAGCTCTTTTTCCACTGACCCATCACACTTGAAAAGTGAGATGCATTATGTACCTGAAAGTCATTTAATTATATGATCCACATAACCAGTCCATTAAAATGTCAACTGCTCACAGGGTATTTAAGGAAAATGTGTAAAGCTAGTAAGTGTTATAAAATCTTTTGTTGCTCTCATATAATTACACCGATCCCCGTACTAATCTTGTATAAACCATGTACCTTACCGCAAGCCATGAACACTATATTTAACATTAGCTGGCCCAGCTTTTACCTTGTTTTTTCAAGTTGGTTAACTTGTGGACTGTTGTTCTCCACCCAAGTCTGTGACCTGCTGCCGTGGCTGGAGCTTTGTCTTGTTGGGCCTAAAGCAATGGCCGTTTGCCAATGGCGGGGATCTATGATTAGCTTAAGAGGTGAGCGAGTTACCAGACAGCAGACCGCCAACCGTGTCATCTCTGGCTGCCCGCTCTGCCACCCACCCAAAATGGAGCTCAGGGCCTGGCAGACATTGACCCAACAGAGACAGCAACCTGGCTGCTCTACACCTAAATATTCATTTGGTTTATCTTTCATTCGCAAGAAGAAGGAGAGGTACCATCACCTGAAGGAGGGTCTCGACCCGAAACGTCACCCATTTCTCCTATCCAGAGATGCTGAGAATGTACCAATAGACGATAGACAATGGGTGCAGGAGTAGGCCATTCGGCCCTTTGAGCCAATGTGATCATGGCTGATCACCCCCAATCAGTACCCCGTTCCTGCCTTCTCCCCATATCCCCTGACTCTGCTATCTTTAAGAGCCCTATCTAGCTCTCTCTTGAAAGCATCCAGAGAACCTGCCTCCACCGCCCTCTGAGACAGAGAATTCCGCAGACTCACCATTCTCTGTTTCCTCGTCTCCGTTCTAAATGGCTTACTCCTTACCATGAGCGGCACTGGGCTTTACTCGCTGGAGTTTAGAAGAATGAGGGGGGGGGGGGGGAACTCATTGCGATGTTCAGAATAGTGATAGGCTTGGATAGAGTGGATCTGGAGAAGATGTTTCCACTAGTGGGAGAGTCTAGGACCAGAGGTCATTACCTCAGAATTAAAGGACGTTCTTTTGGGAAGGAGATGAGGAGGAATGTCTTTAGTCAGAGGGTGGTGAATCTGTGGAATTCTTTGCCACAGAAGGCTGTGGAGGCCAAGTCAAGATAGATGGAT
Source organism: Okamejei kenojei (assembly GCA_035221665.1). Taxonomy (NCBI): domain Eukaryota; kingdom Metazoa; phylum Chordata; class Chondrichthyes; order Rajiformes; family Rajidae; genus Okamejei; species Okamejei kenojei. The sequence goes on along the minus strand of CM069137.1, from coordinate 5,008,242 downwards.
TTTTGATTAGTAGAAGTGTCAAGGGTTATGGGGAGAAGGCAGGAGAATGGGGTTAGGAGGGAGAGATAGATCAGCCATGATTGAATGGCGGAGTAGACTTGATGGGCCGAATGGTCTAATGATGCTCCTATCATTTATGCTCAAGATTCTCTGATGTTTTCCTTCAGCATCCAAACTGTTTACATTTGGGGGAATGCTATATTTAAGTGATCTGTCCACTCATATTCTAACCTTTTGAGTTCTGACTCGGTGAACCACTCATTTCAAAGCTAATTGATCCTTTGTCAGGTGCAGTGACCAAAAGTTCTGGAGAAGGGTCTCGACCCGAAACGTCACCCATTCCTTCTCTCCAGAGATGCCGCCTGTCCCGCTGAGTTACTCCAGCATTTTGTCTCTATCTTCGGTAAGAACCAGCACCTGCAGTTCCTTCCGACACCTACTTCTACAGATGTGATTGAAATTCTAGATTTGGGTTAGTTTAGTTTATTGTCACGTGTACTGAGGTAAAGTGAAAAGGGCCTGTCCTACTTTGCTGTCATTTGCGCCTCATTTATGCGTCATATTTAAAACAGGTCGACGCGATGTCGCTCGCAACTCACGTGTCATCATGCCGTCCGGTGCGCGTGAAGTCATTAGCATACCCTGCGGCGCGCGGCGACGCATGGTTACGCACGGTGACATAACCGTACGACACCACGCGATACACGTGAGATGTCGGGCAGCCAGTGCGCGACGCCAATGCGTCAGCGTGCGTAAGCGATACGCCATGCAAGGTGGCGCGCGAGGATTTCGTGCAGCTCGAAATCCTGGAACGTCGCGCGCTACTCCACGCTCCTCCATGCCTCTCCGAGCGCCTGTCCCGCGCTACCCACACGCCGCCCGTGCGTCAAAACACGACGACCCCGTTGTTGGTCGCGTCAATGGCGCGCAAATGAGGGCCAAGTGGGACAGGCCCTAAAAGCTTTTGTTGTGTGCTGACCTGTCAGCGGAGGGACAACACATGATTACAATGGAGTCACTCGCAGTGTTACAGATCCATGAGTTGGAGTGGAGGTTTAAGAGCGTGCAGCGATTGTAGTGCGTGCTTGCAGATCCACTTCTGTGGCGAGCCCACAACGAGTGGCCCGGGCTGGGCGCCATCTTGCCCTTTGGCCCACTGAGTCCACGCCAGGCATCGATCGCCCGTTCACACCAGTTCCATGTTCTCCCGCTTTCGCATCCGCTCTCCGCTCTCTCCAGGTCACGGTGGCGCAGCAGCAGAGTCGCCGCCTTGCAGCGAAGGCAGCGCCGGAGACCTGGGTTCGATCCCGACCACGGGTGCTTGTCCGTACGGAGTTTGAACGTTCTCCCCGTGACCGGCGTGGGTTTTCTCCGAGATCTTTGGTTTCCTCCGACACTCGGGGTGGAAAAGTGCACATTGTCCCGGTGGGTGTAGGACGGTGTTAATGTGCGGGGATCGCTGGTCGGCGCGGACCCGGTGGGTCGTAGGGCCTGTACCTCTGAACTGATCTAAACAAAGGGCAATTTACAGAGGGCCAATTTAACTCACAAACCCGTACGTCATCAGGGATGCGGGAGGAAACCAGAGCACCCGGTGAAAAACCCACGCGGTCCCAAGAAGTACACGCAAACTCCGCACGCAGTCAGCATCAGCGGTCAGGATCGAACCTGGGTCTCTGGCGCTGTGAGGGGGCAGCTCCACCCGCTGCACCACTGTGCTCGTCCAGTCTAAACTATTGTGGTCTAACCTACGGTGTAAGAGAAACTTCCCTTTGTGCTCTTTCACTCTGGTTGTAAAGATCTGCATCACATTGGGCTTCTGGTTTTATTTTTAGTTTAGTTGAGAGATGCAGCGCGGAAACAGGCCCTTCGGCCCACCGGGTCCATGCCGACCAGCGATCCCCGCACACTAACACCATCCAACACACAGTAGGGACGTTACCAATTTACCAAGCCAATTAACCTTCCAACCTTTATTGGGATCAAAGATTTATTGGGATGTTGCCAGGACTCGAGGGCCTGAGTTACAGGGAGAGGTCGAGTAGGCTGGGACTCTCTTCCTCGGAGAGCAGGAAGATGGGGCGTGATCTTACAAGGGAATGGATCGGGTAGATGCACAGAGTCTCTTTCCCAGAGTAGGGGAATCGAGGGCCAGAGGACATAGGTTTCACGTGGGCGGGGGGGGGGGAAAGATTTAATAGGAACCTGAGGGATAACTATACACTAAAGAGTAGTGAATTTCCAGGATTTTATCCCAACAGCATCTCTGTTTCACACAAAGGGTGGTGGGTGCATGGAACGAGCTGCCGGAGGAAGTAGTTGAGGCAGGGGGACTATCCCAATGTTGAAGAAATAATTAGACAGGTAACTGGATAGAACAAGTTTAGAGGAATTTGGGCCAAACGCAGGCAGGTGGGACTAGTGTAGATGGGACATGTCGGTCAGCGTGGGCAAGTTGGGCCAAAGGGCCTCTTTCCACGCTGTGGCTCTATAAGTTGCCTAACAAGGACACCGGACTATACACGTCCTCCAGAGATCTGTCTGACCTGCTCAACAGTTTTTTTTTTGTTTAGTTTAGTTTACTGTCACATGCACCGAGCGAGATACAGTGAAAATCATTTTATAGCATACTAACAAGTCAGCGGAAAGACAATACATGATGGTCTGTGGAATTCTCTGCCTCAGAGGGCGGTGGAGGCAGGTTCTCTGGATGCTTTCAAGAGAGAGCTAGATAGGGCTCTTAAAAATAGCGGAGTCAGGGGATATGGGGAGAAGGCAGGAACGGGGTACTGATTGGGGATGATCAGCCATGATCACATTGAATGGCAGTGCTGGCTCGAAGGGCCGAATGGCCTCCTCCTGCACCTATTGTCTATTGTCAATCGAGCCTTCCACAGAGTAGAGAGAGCATACATTTTAATGCAAGGTAAAATCCGATTAAAGATAGTCCGAGGGTTTTAGTCCGAGGTGGATAGTAGCTCAGAACTGCTCTCTAGTTGTTGGTAGGGTGGTTTAGTTGGGTGTTCAACTCAAGGGCCTGTCGCACTTAGGCGATTTTTCAGTGGCGACTGTCAAAATTGCCGGCAGTCGTCTGAAAAACCTGGAACTGGAACGGCGACTGTCAGAGTGGAACGTACACGCACACACGTCGCAAGGGGGGGGGGGGGCCAGGGCAAGCTGGGGAGCGCTGTCTAAAATATTCCCACGGTGCAAAGCCAAGGTGACACACACCTCGATGAACAGGAAGGTTGGTGCTGGAATTAAGACAGCTAAAGCACAGTGCATGGTAAGTCCTTTAAAAAAGGGGGCGGGAAGGGGGGAGAAGGAGTGGAGACAACATTTAACGAGCCAGAGATACACGGCTGTGAAGCTCGGCGGACATTTAACATTAGCGGCCGGTTTTCCTTGGTTCTGAAAACATCTCCTTACCTTTTTCTTCCCCAAAGGACCTATGAAAAACACCGGTCAGCACCGGCTACAACCTACGAGAACCTTCGACCCCCTGGCGACCCACTAGGACCTCCTGGCGACCCACCTACGGCTCGGGAATTCTCGCTGCTCTCCATGGCGACTTCATTCTAGTCGCCGCTAATTTCTCAGCAGGTTGAAAGATTCGCGGCGACCATAATGAGGCCGCGACTGGTTCCCAGAATGCGGGAACTCCTCACGACCGTGAAGGCGACTCCCCGGCAACCACCCGCGAACATGTGGCGACGGCATAGTCTCCTGCAGTCGCCTAAGTGGGACAGGCCTATCAAGTTGTCTAAGCAGGCTAGTTACCCACTTGCCTATGCCTGGGCTATAAACCTTCAAACCTTTCTGGTCGTAACTGTATAAATGGCTTTTAAATGTGGGAAATGTTCTCGCCTCTATCACTAGCCATTGACAGCTCGTTCCACACACCCATCTCCTCAGTGCGCGAACGTTATCGCTCAAAACCCTTCGAAATATCGAACGCCAAGTTTCTTCCCGGCTCTCACCAGGCAAGCGAACCATCCTCTCACCAACTAGAGTGGGGTCCTGACCTATCATCTACCTCACTGAAGAAACCTCGCACTGTCTTTTCTTCGGACTTTATCTCTCACTAAAGGTTATTCCCTTTATCCTGTATCTACACTGTGGACAGCTCGATTGTAATCATGTATGGTCTTTCCGCTGACTGGATAGCACGCAACAAAAAAAAGCTTTTGACTGTACCTAGGTACATGTGACGATAAACTAAACTCAACTAAACTAAGCCTGTCCTGCTCAATGTAGAAGAATTTATATAGTTTAGTTTTAGTTTGGAGATACAGTGTGGAGACAGGCCCGTAGGTCCACCTACTCCGTGCCGACATGTTCCCGATGTTGGGGGAGTCCAGAACCAGGGGCCACAGTTTAAGAATAAGGGGTAAGCCATTTAGAACGGAGACGAGGAAAAACGTTTTCACCCAGAGAGTGGTGAATCTGTGGAATTCTCTGCCTCAGAGGGCGGTGGAGGCCGGTTCTCTGGATGATTTCAAGAGAGAGCTAGATAGGGCTCTTAAAGATAGCGGAGTCAGGGGATATGGGGAGAAGGCAGGAACGGGGTACTGATTGGGGATGATCAGCCATGATCACAGCTCGAAGGGCTGAATGGCCTACTCCTGCACCTATTGGGACAATTTACAGAAGCCTGACTGTCTGAAGAAGGGTCTCAACCCGATACGCTGGAATTTAGGAGATTGAGGGGTGATCTCATAGAGACTTACAAAATTCTTAAGGGGTTGGACAGGCTAGATGCAGGAAGATTGTTCCCGATGTTGGGGAAGTCCAGGACAAGGGGTCACAGTTTAAGGATAAGGGGGAAGTCTTTTAGGACCGAGATAAGAAAATCGTTTTTCACACAAAGAGTGGTGAGTCTGTGGAATTCTCTGCCACAGAAGGTAGTTGAGGCCAGTTCGTTGGCCATATTTAAGAGGGAGGTGGATGTGGCCCTTGTGGCTGAAGGGATCAGGGGGTATGGAGAGAAGGCAGGTACAGGATACTGAGTTGGATGATCAGCCATGATCATATTGAATGGCGGTGCAGGCTCGAAGGGCCGAATGGCCTGCTCCTGCACCTAATTTCTATGTTTCTATGTTTCTATGATACGTCACCCATTCCTTCTCTCCAGAGATGCTGCCTGTCCCGCTGAGTTACTCCAGCACTTTGTGCCGATCTTCGGTGTACACCAGCATCTGCAGTTCCTTCCTGCACATTTACAATTAATCTGCACGACTAATCGAAACGTCGCCCATTTCCTTCGTTCCATTGATGCTGCCTCACCCGCTGCGTTTCTCCAGCATTTGTGTCTACTAAAATTGATTCCATCCGTACACTGTGGACGGCTCGATTGTAATCATGTACTGTCTTTCCGCTGACTGGTTAGCACGCTACAAAGCGGTTTTCACTGTACCTCGCTCGGTACATGCGACAGCAAACTGAACTAAACAAAAAAAAAATCCAATTAATCTGCACGTCTTTGGAGTGTGGGATGAAACCGGAGCACCCGGAGAAAACTCACGCTGCCACATGGAGAGCGTACAAGCTCCGTACAGACAGCACCCGTAGTCAGGATCGAACCTGGGTCTCTGGTGCTACTCTACCGCTGTGCCAACGTGCCTCCCATAGGGTGATAAGATGCAAAGATAAAAGGATAAAAACCTATCCCAGTGGTTGATGTAGACATCAATCTCTGACTCCAGTAGCGTGGGAAGAAGATGTTTGACGGGGTGATATCTTTTGTATTAGGCTCTCACCAGGGTCTCCTCTATATCCCGTAGCTCCGCTGTCACTCCACATCCCCCCACTCGTCCCCCTTGTCCTCACCTTCCACCCCACCAGCCGTCACATACAACAGATAATCCTCCGACATTTTCGCCACCTCCAACGGGATCCCACCACTGGCCACATCTTCCCATCTTCACCCCTGTCTGCTTTCTGCAGAGACCGCTCCCTCTGTAACTCCCTGGTCAATTCGTCCCTTCCCACCCAAACCTGGAACTTTCCCAAGCAACCGCAGGAGATGCTACACTTGTTGCTTTATCTCCCCGCCTTGACTTCATCCAAGGACCCAAGCAGTCGTTCCGGGTGAGGCAGAGCTTCACCCGCACCTCCTCCAACCTCATCTACTGCATCCGCTGCTCTAGGTGTCAACTGCTCTACATCGGTGAGACCAAGCGCAGGCTTGGCGATCGCTTCTCCCAACACCTCCGCTCAGTTCGCAATAACCAACCTGATCTCCCGGTGGCTCAGCACTTCAACTCCCCCTCCCATTCCGAATCCGACCTTTCTATCCTGGGCCTCCTCCATGGCCAGAGTGAGTCCCATCATAAATTGGAGGAACAGCACCTCATATTTCGCTTGGGTAGTTTACACCTCAGCGGTATGAACATTGACTTCTCTAATTTCAGGTAGTCCCTGCTTTCTCCCTCCTTCCCCTCCCCTTCCCAGCTCTCCCACAGCCCACTGTCTCCGCCTCTTCCTTTCTTCTTCCCGCCCCCCCCCCCCCACCTCCACATCAGTCTGAAGAAGGGTCTCGACCCGTAACGTCACCTATTCCTTCGCTCCATAGATGCTGCCTCACCCGCTGAGCTTCTCCAGCATTTTTGTCTACCTTCTTTTTTATGAGATGTGCGCATTGTTTAGTTTCGTTTAATAGTTTTGTTTAGTTTACTAAATTTAGACCTGCGATCACTGCACCCGAACACTAAACTACACACGCACTAGGGACAGTTTACATTTCGACCGAGCTAATTAACCTACAAACCCGCACGTCTTTGGAGTGTGGGAGGAAACCGAAGATCTCGGAGCAAACCCACGCCGGTCACGGGGAGAACGTAGAAACTCTGCACAGACAGCTCCCGTGGTCGGGATGGAACCCGGGACTCTGGCGTTGTGAGGCAGCAGCTCTACCGCTGCGCCATATCATCTTATCGTCCATTTTAGAACACACAAATCACAGATCAAAGGAACAGGCACTTCATCCCACAATGCCCGTGCTGGACATGATGCCGATCGAACAATACTGGAGCATCCACGATGCGGAGAAAGTCGTGGCTAGTACGTACAGTGAGTTGGTCACACCGCAGGTGAAAAGGTAAGAGGACAGAAAGGGATCGGGTGGCCTATAGCCAGCAAAGCAGTAGGCAGGTAGTGCAGGGGACCCCTGCGGTCATCTCCCTCCTAAACAGGTACACCATTTTGGATACTGTTGGGGGAGATGGCTCATCAGGGGAATACAGCAGCAGCCAGGTTCATGGCACCATGGGTGGCTCTGCGGCACATGAGGGGGGGAAAAAAGAGGGGAAGGGCAATAGTAATAGGGGATTCAATTGTCAGGGGAATAGATAGGCGTTTCTGCGGCGGCAAACGAGACTCCAAGATGGTATGTTGCCTCCCTGGTGCAAGGGTCAGGGATGTCACTGAACGGCTGCAGAACATTCTGGAGGGGGAGGGTGAACAGCCAGTTGTCGTGGTGCATATTGGCACCAACGATATAGGTTAAAAAAGGGATGAGGTCCTACAAGGTGAATTTAGGGAGCTAGGAGATAAACTTAAAAGTAGGACCTCAAAAGTAATAATCTCTGGATTACTACCAGTGCCACGGGCCAGTCAGAGTAGAAATAGGAGGATATTGCAGATGAATACGTGGCTTGAAAAATGGTGCAAGGGGGAGGGATTCAAATTTTTAGGGCACTGGAACCATTTCTGGGGGAGGTGGGACCAGTACAAACAGGACGGTCTGCTCCTGGGCTGGAATGGAACCAATGTCCTTGGGGGAGTGTTTGCTAGTGCTGTCGGGGAGGATTTAAACTAATGTGGCAGGGGGATTGGTACAAGAGCAGAGAGGCAGGTGGGTGTAAAATGAATTAGAAGCAATAGGGAGCAAGGTGAAAAGTAAAAGTGGCAGGCAGACAAAACCAGGGCAAAAAATCAAAAAAGGGCCACTTTTCAACATAATTGTATAAGGGGTAAGAGCGTTGTAAAAACAAGCCTGAAGGCTTTGTGTCTCAATGCAAGGAGTATTCGTAATAAGGTGGATGAGTTGAACGTGCAGATAGCTATTAATGATTATGATATAGTTGGGATCACGGAGACATGGCTCCAGGATGACCAAGGCTGGGAGCTGAACATCCAGGGATATTCAATATTCAGGAGGGATAGAGAGAAAGGAAAAGGAGGTGGGGTAGCATTACTGGTTAGAGAGGAGATTAACGCAATGGAAAGGAAGGACATTAGCTTGCAGGATGTGGAATCGGTATGGGTAGAGCTGCGAAACACTAAGGGGTAGAAAACTCTGGTGGGTGTTGTGTACAGGCCACCTAACAGTAGCAGTGAAGTTGGGGATGGTATCAAACAGGAAATTAGTAATGCGTGCGACAAAGGCAAAACAGTTATAATGGGTGACTTCAATCTACATATAGATTGGGTGAATCAAATTGGCAGGGGTGCTGAGGAAGAGGATTTTTTGGAATGTATGCGGGATAGTTATCTAAATCAACATGTAGAGGAACCAACGAGAGAGCAGGCTATTTTAGACTGGGTATTGAGTAATGAGGAAGGGTTAGTTAGCAGTCTTGTTGTACGTGCCCCCTTGGGCAAGAGTGACCATAATATGGTTGACTTCTTCATTAGGATGGAGAGTGACATTGTTAATTCAGAAACAATGGTTCTGAACTTAAAGAAAGGTAACTTTGAGGGTATGAGATGTAAATTGGCTAAGATTGACTGGCAATCAATTTTAAAAGGGTTGACGGTGGATACGCAATGGAAGACATTTAAAGACTGCATGGATGAACTACAAAAATTGTTCATCCCAGTTTGGCAAAAGAATAAATCAGGGAAGGTGGTGCATCCAGTGGATAACAAGGGAAATGAGGGATAGTATCAAAGCAAAGGGTGATGCGTACAAAGTAGCCAGAAAAAGCAGCATACCAGAGGACTGGGAGAAATTCAGAGACCAGCAGAGGAGGACAAAGGGCTTAATTAGGAAAGGAAAAATAGATTATGAAAGAAAACTGGCAGGGAACATAAAAACTGAATGCAAAAGTTTTTATAGATATGTGAAGAGAAAGAGAAAGAGATTAGTTAAAACAAATGTAGGTCCCTTGCAGTCAGAAACAGGTGAGTTGATCATGGGGAACAAGGATATGGCGGACCAATTGAATAACTACTTTGGTTCCGTCTTCACTAAGGAAGACATAAATAATCTGCCGGAAATAGCAGGGGACCACGGGTCAAAGGAGGAATTGAGTGAAATCCAGGTTAGTCGGGAAGTGGTGTTGGGTAAATTGAATGGATTAAAGGCCGATAAATCTCACAGGGCCAGATAGGCTGCATCCCTGAGTACTTAAGGAAGTAGCTCCGGAAATAGTGGATGCAGTAGTGATAATCTTTCAAAACTCTTTAGATTCTGGAGTAGTTCCTGAGGATTGGCGGGTAGCAGACGTAACCCCTCTTTTTAAGAAGGGAGGGAGAGAGAAAACGGGGAATTACAGGCCAGTTAGTCCAACATCGGTAGTGGGGAAACTGCTAGAGTCAGTTATTAAAGATGGGATAGCAGCATATTTGGAAAGTGGTGAAATCATTGGACAAAGTCAGCATGGATTTACGAAAGGTAAATCATGTCTGACAAATCTTGTGGAATTTTTTCGAGGATGTTACTAGTAGCGTGGATAGGGGAGAACCAATGAATGTGGTGTATCTGGACTTCCAGAAGGCTTTCGACAAGGTCCCACATAAGAGATTAGTATACAAACTTAAAGCATACGGCATTGGGGGGTTCAGTATTGATGTGGATAGAGAACTGGCTGGCAAACAGGAAGCAAAGAGTAGGAGTGAACAGGTCCTTTTCACAATGGCAGGCAGTGACTAGTGGGGTGCCGCAAGGCTCAGTGCTGGGACTCACAGCTATTTACAATATACATTAATGATCTGGATGAGGGAATTGAAGGCAATATCTCCAAGTTTGCAGATGACACTAAGCTGGGGGGCAGTGTTAGCTGTGAGGAGGATGCTAGGAGACTGCAAGGTGACTTGGATAGGCTGGGTGAGTGGGCAAATGTTTGGCAGATGCAGTATAATGTGGATAAATGTGAGGTTATCCACTTTGGTGGCAAAAACAGGAGGGTAGACTATTATCTGAATGGTGGCCAATTAGGAAAAGGGGAGATGCAGCGAGACCTGGGTGTCATGGTACACCAGTCATTGAAAGTAGGCATGCAGGTGCAGCAGGCAGTGAAGAAAGCGAATGGTATGTTAGCGTTCATAGCAAAAGGATTTGAGTATAGGAGCAGGGAGGTTCTACTTCAGTTGTACAGGGTCTTGGTGAGACCACACCTGGAGTATTGCGTACAGTTCTGGTCTCCAAATCTGAGGAAGGACATTATTGCCATAGAGGGAGTGCAGAGAAGGTTCACCAGACTGATTCCTGGGATGTCAGGACTGACTTATTTTAAATAAGACTGGATAGACTCGGTTTATACCCTCTAGAATTTAGGAGATTGAGAGGGGATCTTATAGAAACTTACAAAATTCTTAAGGGGTTGGACAGGCTAGATGCAGGAAGATTGTTCCCGATGATGGGGAGGTCCAGGACAAGGGTTCACAGCTTAAGGATAAGGGGGGAAATCCTTTAGGGACCGAGATGAGAAGGACTTTTTTCACACAGAGAGTGGTGGGTCTCTGGAACTCTCTGCCACAGAGGGTAGTTGAGGCCAGTTCATTGGCCATAGATTTTGTGGCTAAGGGGATCAGAGGGTATGGAGAGAAGGCAGGTACGGGATACTGAGTTGGATGATCAGCCATGATCATATTGAATGGCGGTGCAGGCTCGAAGGGCCGAATGGCCTACTCCTGCACCTAATTTCTATGTTTCTAACTCAATTGAATTGGCCCCAACCAAAGGGCCTGTCCAACTTTCACGACCAAATTCACAAACACTGCCGAGTTTGCCCTTGACTCATACTCGCAGCATGATCGTCACGAGGTTGTGGGAGGTCGTAGGTAGGTCGTAGCAGGCCGTGATGCTAGTCGTAGGTACTCGTGGCATCAAGTAGGTCGGGACGTTTTTTCTAGCCTGACGAAAAATGTCCACGAGTAAAAAAGGTCGTGAATTAGGTCGTGAAAGTGGGACGGGCCCTTAACCAATCAACTGGTACACCAGAGATCCCAGGGCACTACTTTGAAGAGTAAGTAAGGGGAGTTCTCCCTGGGGTTCTGGCCAAGGTTAAGAACAGGTTCTCTGGTTATCATCATCTTTCTGTCTCAGGGCACAAATTGGCGGCCATTTTGTCCCGTGTTCTGACAGAAGCCTCCATTTTAAATGGCTTTAATGCGGATCCGATGCACGTTACTTCACTACAGCAATTGACAGCGACTATTCTGACAGCACCATCCAAACCCACGATAAACAAGAACTGCGGGTGTACGTACACCATCTTCCTACAAATCACACGAAGCTGGAGATACATCCATGCCTTCATTGCCCGTAGTCATAGAGTCATACGAAGTGGAAACAGGCCCTGTGGCCCAAATTGGCCACACCGACCAACATGTCCCATCTACACTAGTCCCATTCCATTAGTCTACCTGTCTGTGTTAGGCCCATTTTCCTCCAATCCTGTCCTATCCATGTACCTCAGTGGGACAACTGAGCTTTTACTCCAGCTTTCTGAGTCTATCTCGCGGATTAAACCAGCATCTGCAGTTCCTTCTTGCACTATCCATGTACCTGTCCAATTGTTTCTTAAAAGTTTTGATAGTCCCTGCTTTAACTACCTCCTGTGGCAGCTCGTTCCATACACCCACCATCCTTTGCGTGAAAAAGGGTTGTTGTTGTTGGGATAAAATCCTGGAATTCCATACTCTAAGTTGAGTTTAGTCTAGAGGTACAACATTGAAACAGGCCCTTCGGCCCACTGAGTCCGCACAGACCAACAATAAACCAGTACACTAGTTCTATCCTACACACAGGGGCAATTTACAGGAGCCAACGAACCTACAAACTCGCACGTCTTTGGAGTGTGGGAGGAAACCGGAGCACCCGGAGAAAACCCACGCAGGTGACGGGGAGAAGGTACAAACTCCGTACAGACAGCATCCGGAGTCAGGATCGAACCCGGGTCTCCGGCGCTGTGAGGCAGCAACTCTACCGCTGCGCCACCGTGTCGCACTCAGTCAGTGGCATTATGTGTGCACCTTCATCACTGGCACGTCATCACTTAATGCATTCAGTTTAAGAGTGGGCTTAGGAGAGGAAAGGTTTAGCGGGACATGGGCCAAATGGAAACGGGGCTAGCTCAGATGGGGTACCATTGTCCGCATGGATGAGGTGGGCTGAAGGGCCTGTTTCCATGCTGCACGACACTATATAGAAAGGAGCGGCTAGGCTTGTACACTCTGGAATTTAGAAGGATGTGAGGGGATCTTATTGAAACATATAAGATTATTAAGGGTTTGGACACGCTAGAGGCAGGAAACATGTTCCCGATGTTGGGGGAGTCCAGAACCTGGGGCCAATGTTTAAGAATAAGGGGTAAGCCATCTAGAATGGAGACGAGGAAACACTTTTTCACACGGAGCGTTGTGAATCTGCGGAATTCTCTGCCTCAGGGGGCGTTGGAGGCCGGTTCTCTGGACGCTTTCAAGAGAGAGTTAGATAGGGCTCTTAAAGATAGCGGAGTCAGGGGGATATGGGGAGAAGGCAGGAACGGGGTACTGATTGGGGATGATCAGCCATGACCACATTGAATGGCGGTGCTGGCTCGAAGGGCCGAATGGCCTACTCCTGCACCTATTGTCTATTGTCTATTGTCTATACTCTAAGGTGCTGCCCACTAATTTTTGGCCTGGCAGTGTCACTCACACCTGTTAATGAAGAATTAAACATTTTAGGTTTACATTTATTATTGTCACGTGTGCCGGGATACAGTGACAAGCTTTGTTTCGCATGCTGTCCAACCTGATTAGATATAGTATATGTAAATACAATCCGGTCAAACTCAAATACAACAGGTAGAGCAAAGGGGGAGATACAGAGTGCAGAATATAGTTCTCAGCATTGTAGCGCATCTGCTCCATACAGAGTCCAATGTCCGCAATGGGGTAGAGGTGAGTTGGGCAGTATCCTAGGCTCTAATAGACAATAGACAACAGGTGCAGGAGTAGGCCATTCGGCCCTTCGAGCCAGCACCGCCACTCAATGTGATCATGGCTGATCATCCCCAATCAGTACCCCGTTCCTGCCTTCTCTCCATATCCCCTGACTCCGCTATCTTTAAGAGCCCTGTCTAGCTCTCTCTTGAAAGTATCCAGAGAACCGGCCTCCACCACCCTCTGAGGCAGAGAATTCCACAGACTCACAACTCTCTGTGAGAAAAAGCGTTTCCTCGTCTCCGCTCTAAATGGCTTATCCCTTATTCTTAAACTGTGGCCCCTGGTTCTGGACTCCCCCAACATTGGGAACATGTTTCCTGCTTCTAGCGTGTCCAAACCCTTAACAATCTTATGTGTTTCAATAAGATCCCCTCTCATCCTTCTAAACTCCAGAGCGTACAAGCCCAGCCGCTCCATTCTCTCAGCATATGACAGTCCCGCCATCCCGGGAATTAACCTTGTGATGTGTAAGAAAGAACTGCAGATGCTGATAATATTGAAGGAAGACACAAAAAGCTGGAGTAACTCAGCGGGTGAGGCGGCATCTCTGGATAGATGAAACGGGCAACGTTTCGGGTCGAGACCCATATAACCATATAACAATTACAGCACGGAAACAGGCCCTCTCGGCCCTTCCAGTCCATGCCGACCATTTGTTTTCCCCTAGTCCCATTTACCTGCACTCAGACCATACCCCTCCATTCCCTTCCTGTCCATATACCTATCCACTTTACTTTTAAATGTTAAAATCGATCCTGCCTCCACCACTTCTGCTGGAAGCTCATTCCACACAGCCACCACCCTCTGAGTAAAGAAGCTCCCCCTCACGTTACCCCTAAACTTCTGTCCCTTAATTCTCATGTCATGCCCTCTTGTTTGAATCTTCCCTACCCTCAATGGGAAAAGCTTATCCACGTCAACTCTGTAAACCCTTGGTACAGGAGGACTAGGGAGGAAATGAGGAGGAATTTCATTAGTGAGAGGGTTCAATCTGTGACATAGAAGGCTGTGGAGGATAAGTCTATGAATATTTTTAATAGATTTTTGATTGGTACAGGGGTTATGGGGAGCAGACAGGAGAGTGGGGTTGAGAGGGAAAGATAGATCGGCCATGATTGAATGGCGGAGTGAACTCGATGGGGCCAAAAGGCCTAATTCTGCTCCTATCAGGTCACGGTGGCGCAGCGGTAGAGATGCTGCCTTACAGCGAATGCAGCGCCGGAGACCCGGGTTCGATCCCGACTACCGGTGCTGTCTGCACGGACTTTGTGCGTTCTCCCCACGATCTGCGGGGGTTTTCTCCGAGATCTTCGGTTTCCTCCGACACTCCAAAGACGTAGAGGTTTGTAGTTTAATTGGTTTGATTAATTGGCTGGATTAAAATGTAAAAATTGTCCAAGTTGGTGATATGCAGCGTGCTGCCCTGCCGTCTACCAAATTCAGAAGGTTCAGAAGCTACTACTTACGAACATGACTCTGTGACGCTGTACCTCGGCACACGTGAGAAGAAACTGAACACAAACTCGAAGCAAGATAGTTACGGGTTGTGAAATCGAAGGGCAGGCAAAAAAATAAAGTGTTGTGAGGCCAATCAGTCACGATCTAACTGAACCCGTGGAGCTAACCTGCCGGAAAAACCCTCTCCTCTGATCTCCCCAGACGTGAGAATGGCGACAGACAATGTGCGGCAGCAGCAATTCATTTTACTAAACAAGGAGAACTTTGTTTGCCAAACAAACTAACGTGGAATTATGATTCAGACCTGTAAAATGCAGAGGGGGAGAGGCGGAGGTGTAGCTGGGCAATTTAACGTGGACTACAGGCGCAAAATTAAATGACACAAGAACAAAAGATTAACAAGCTTCAAGCAAAGGTAGACATTAGAATTTCCATTCCCCTCAGCCAAAAGTTGCACGCTGGTCAAAAGCGAAAAAAAACTTTGTCCATTAACAGTTCAAAATACATCGCGGATAATTAGCCGGTTGGGAAACAGGATGGAAGGTTGCATGGGATAAGTATAGGCAGAGATGATCAATTATTTGGGGGAATATAATCACTCCTGTGAGTCTGGGATTCTGGATTCTGGATATTACAAATGATGCAATGCAAATCCATGGGACATTCCGCCAGACATGTTCGGATTTTTTGCCTAATTGTTCGGGTCGCTGCATGGCGGGGAAGGATGTGAGGCCTTTGACGAGGGTGGAGAGGAGGTTTGCCAGAATGCTGCCTGGATTATAGGGTATTAGCCGCGAGGAAACATTGCGCACACACACACACACACACAGGGATTGTTTCCACTGGAATGTCGGGGAGGCCTGATGGAAGCGGGCGGCACGGTGGCGCAGCGGGTAGAGTCGCTGCCTCACAGCGCCGGAGACCCGGGTTCGATCCCGACCACGGGTGCCGTCTGTACTGAGTTTGTATGTTCTCCCCGAAAACCCGCGTGGGTTTTCACCGGGCGCTCCGGTTTCCTCCCGCACTCCAAAGACGCGCAGGTTCGTGGGTTAATTGGCTTCAGTATAAAAAATTGTAAATAAGACAATAGACAATAGGTGCAGGAGGTAGGCCATTCGGCCCTTCGAGCCAGCACCGCCATTCAATGTGATCATGGCTGATCATCCCCAATCAGTACCCCGTTCCTGCCTTCTCCCCATATCCCCTGACTCCGCTATCTTTAAGGGCCCTATCTAGCTCTCTCTTGAAAGTATCCAGAGAACCGGCCTCCACCGCCCTCTGAGGCAGAGAATTCCACAGACTCACAACTCTCTGTGAGAAAAAGTGTTTCCTCGTCTCCGTTCTAAATGGCTTACCCCTTATTCTTAAACTGTGGCCCCTGTTTCTGGACTCCCCCAACACGTGACAATAAACTGAACTGAAACTGAACTGAACAGAAACTGGTCGGCACAGACTCGGTGGAACGAAGGGCCTGTTAGTTTAGTTTATTTCATGATTATTGTCACGTGTACCGAGGTACAGTGAAAAGCATTTGTTGCGTGCAGAAAGACAATACATGATTACAATCGAGTCATTTACAGTATATACATGATAAGGGTAGACATAAAATGCTGGAGTAACTCAGTGGGACAGGCAGCATCTCTGGAGAGAAGGAACGGGCGACGTTTCGGGTCGAGACCCTTCTTCAGACTGATGTCAGGGGAGTGGGCGGGACAAAGATAGAATGTAGTCGGAGACAATGACACTAGTGGGAGAACTGGGAATGGGGAGGGGGATGGAGGGAGAAAGCAAGGGCTATTTGAAGTTAGAGAAGTCAATGTTCATACCGCTGGGGTGTAAACTACCCAAGCGGAATACGAGGTGCGATTTGCGCTGGGCCTCACTCCGACAATGGAGGAGGCCCAGGACAGAGAGGTCAGAGTGGGAATGGGAAGGGGAGTTGAAGCCCTGGGCCACCGGGAGATCCGGTTGGTGATGATAAGGGATTAAGGTTTAGTGCAAGGTAAAGCCAGCAAAGTCCAATCAAGGATAGTACGAGGGTCACCAATGAGATAGATAGTAGTTCAGAGTTATAGAGTGATACAGTGTGGAAACAGGCCCTTCGGCCCAACTTGCCCACATGGGCCAACATTTCCGAGCTAAACTAGACCCATTTATAACCATATAACCATATAACAATTACAGCACGGAAACAGGCCCTCTCGGCCCTTCCATAGAAACATAGAAACATAGAAATTAGGTGCAGGAGCAGGCCATTCGGCCCTTCGAGCCTGCACCGCCATTCAATATGATCTTGGCTGATCATCCAACTCAGTATCCTGTACCTGCCTTCTCTCCATACCCCCTGATCCCTTCAGCCACAAGGGCCACATCCAACTCCCTCTTAAATATAGCCAACGAACTGGCCTCAACTACCTTCTGTGGCAGAGAATTCCACAGATTCACCACTCTCTGTGTGAAAAACGATTTTCTTATCTCGGTCCTAAAAGACTTCCCCCTTATCCTTAAACTGTGACCCCCTTGTCCTGGACTTCCCCAACATCGGGAACAATCTCAGCGGGTGCAGTTTCTCCAGCTTTTTGTGTAACCCTTGATTCTCCAGCATCTGCAGTTTCTTCGTTAACACATCGGGAACAATCTTCCTGCATCTAGCCTGTCCAACCCCTTAAGAATTTTGTAAGTCCCTATGAGATCCCCCCTCAATCTTCTAAATTCCAGCGAGTACAAGCCGAGTCTATCCAGTCTTTCTTCATATGGAAGTCGTGCCATCCCAGGAATCAGTCTGGTGAACCTTCTCTGTACTCCCCTCTGTGGCAAGAATGTCTTTCCTCAGATTAGGAGACCAAAACTGTACGCAATACTCCAGGTGTGGCCTCACCAAGACCCTGTACAACTGCAGTAGAACCTCCCTGCTCTTGTACTCAAATCCTTTTGCTATGAATGCTAACATACCATTCGCTTTCTTCACAGCCTGCTGCACCTGCATGCCTACTTTCAATGACTGGTGTACCATGACTCCCAGGTCTCGCTGCATCTCCCCTTTTCCTAATCGGTCACCATTCAAATAATAGTCTACCTTCCTGTTTTTGCCACCAAAGTGGATAACCTCACATTTATCCACATTATACTGCATCTGCCATGCATTTGCCCACTCACCCAGTCTATCCAAGTCATCCTGCAGCCTCCTAGCATCCTCCTCACAGCTAACACTGCCCCCCAGCTTTGTGTCATCCGCAAACTTCGAGATGTTGCATTTAATTCCCTCGTCCAAATCCCTCGTCCAGTCCGTGCCGACCATTTGTTTTCCCCTAGTCCCATCTACCTGCACTCAGACCATACCCCTCCGTTCCCTTCACGTCCATATACCTATCCACTTTACTTTTAAATGTTAAAATGGATCCTGCCTCCACCACCTCTGCTGGAAGCTCACTCCACACAGCCACCACCCTCTGAGTAAAGAAGTTCCCCCTCACGTTACCCCTAAACTTCTGTCCCTTAATTCTCATGTCATGCCCTCTTGTTTGAATCTTCCCTACCCTCAATGGGAAAGGCTTATCCACGTCAATTCTGTCTATCCCTTTCATCATTTTAAGGACCTCAATCAAGTCCCCCCTTAACCTTCTGCGCTCCAAAGAATAAAGACCTAACTTGTTCAATTTGGTCCATATCCCTCCAAACCTGTCCTATCTATGTACTTGTCTAACTGCTTCCTAAACATTGTGATAGTCCCTGCCTCAACTACCTCCTCTGGCAGCTCATTCCATACACCCACCACCCGTTGTGTGAAAAAGTTACACCTCAGATTCCTGTTAAATCTTTTCCCCTTCACCTTAAATATATTTCCTCGATTCCCCTACTGTGGACAAGAGACTCTGTGCATCTACTAGTCCTCTCATGATCTAATACACCTCTATGAGATCACCCCTCATCCTCCTGCGCTTTCAAGGAATAGAGTCCCAGCCTGCTCAACCTCTCCCAGGAGCTCAGACCCTCTAGACCTGGCAACATCCTTGTAAATTTTCCCTGTACCCTTTCCAGCTTGACAACTACTTTCCTATAACATGGTGCCCAGAACTGAACACAATACTCGAAATGCGGTCGTTCCAGCGTCTTATACAACTGCAACATAGTTCAGATAGTATGTTTGCATACTGTTGAGGGAGTGCAGTGTAGGTTCACCAGGTTAATTCTCTGGATGGCGGGACTGTCATATGTTGAAAGAATGGAGCGGCTGGGCTTGTATACTCTGGAATTAAGAAGGATGAGAGGGGATCTTATTGAAACATATAAGATTATTAAGGGATTGGACACACTAGAGGCAGGAAACATGTTCCCGATGTTGGGGGAGTCCTGAACCAGGGGCCCACAGTTGAAGAATAAGGGGTAGGCTATTTAGAACGGAGATGAGGAAAAACTTTTTCACCCAGAGAGTTGTGAATCTGTGGAATTCTCTGCCACAGAAGGCGGTGGAGGCCAATTCTCTGGATACTGATTGTGGATGATCAGCCATGATCACGTTGAATGGTGGTGCTAGCTCGAAGGACTGAATGGCCTACTCCTGTTGTCTATAAGTCTATAAGAGAGAGTTAGATGGAGCTTTTAAAGATACCAGAGTAAATCAGCAGGTCAGGAAGCATCTCTGGGCAAAAAAGGAATCGGTGAATAGGTTAAGAATAGGGGGTTGGCCATTTAGAACGGAGATGAGGAAAAACGTTTTCACCCAGAGAGTTGTGAATCTGTGGAATTCTCTGCCTCTGAAGGCAGTGGAGGCCGGTTCTCTGGATGCTTTCAAGAGAGAGTTGGATAGAGCTCTTAAAGATTGCGGAGTCAAGGGATATGGGGAGAAGGCAGGAACGGGGTACTGAAAGTGGATGATCAGCCATGATCACAGTGAATGGCGGTGCTGACTCGAAGGGCCGAATGGCCTCCTCCTGCACCTGTTGTCTATTGTCTTTCAACTCAACTAAATTAAACATTAAATTAAAAAATAACCATCCATGGGCACGAGTGAAGGTGAAGATGGGAGGGTGAAGGACCATGCGTGATCTTACTGGATGGTGGAACAGGCAGGAAGGACTGTATGTATGACTTGCGCCTCCTTCCAAGCCCTTAAATGATAAACAGTGGGTCTCGCAGCTTAGACTCCTTTCTGTTCTTTCTCAATAACTGGAACCGCCCGCGGGTGAATATACCGCGAGTCGAACAACATCCCAGAGTTTCTGCTCCATTCAAAACCCGAGAGAATTGGCTGCAAGCCAGAATCATTTTTCCTTCCCACTGTTTAAGAAGGAACTGCAGATGCTGGAAAATCGAAGGTAGACAAAAATGCTGGAGAAACTCAGCATCTATGGAGCGCGGGAAATAGGCAATGCTTCGGGCCGAAACTCTTATGCACTTTATACTGTATTGATCCTCCCATTCATCCCGTACTGACCCACCCTCCATTTACCCTGCACCGATCCCCCCCCATCCATCCTGCAGTGATCATCCTGATCCCCTCATTCATCCCGTACTGATCCCCTCATCCATCCCGTACTGATCCCCCATTCATCCTATACTGATCCCCTCATTCATCCTGTAGTGATCCCTCATTCATCCTGCACAGACCCTCCGATCCACACTGTACTGACCCCCCCTCCCCATTCATCCTATACTGATCCCCCCATTCATTCTGTGCTGATCCCCCCCCCCCCACCATCCATCCTGTACTGATCCCCCCATTCAAGAAGAATGGGGGGAACAGTCTGAAGAAGGGTCTCGACCCGAAACGTTACCTATTTCTTTCGCTCCATATATGCTGCCTCACGCTCTGAGTTTCTCCAGCATTTTTATCTAGTTTCCTTCCCACTGTGTTTTTCTTACTGCTCTTGCATTGATAGTTCTCTCCCCCCCCCCCTCCCAAAAATTTACAAAAAAAAGTGGTGTTTTCCCATCATTGGCTGACCATCTCCTGGTACATCAAAGCTTCCAAGGTGGAGTATGCAGTATTGATTTCAACCCTTTATGTCTTTTGACCTAATTCCACCCGGAATCGCACTTTGCCCTACATTTTCCAGCCGGCCGCTCAGCACAGGTATCCATCACACCACCAGCGTTCACGTCGCGGCCCTGTTGGACAAGTTCATAAATGATAGGAGCGGAATTAGGCCATTCGGCCCATCACATCCACTCCGCCATTCAGTCGTGGCTGATCAATCTCTCCCTCCTAACCCCTTTCTCCTGCATTCTCCGCATAACCCTCTGACAACCCGCACTAATCTAGAATCTATCTGTCGCCGCCTTAGCAACAATGGCGCTGCTTTATAACGCAGTAAGAAGTAACAGTCGGCAACTGTTACTCTGCAAGCCTCACCATCATCTTTAATGAGACACCTTCAATGCTTCAAGCTGTCTATTACGCTGTTATAGACAATAGACAATAGGTGCAGGAGTAGGCCATTCGGCCCTTCGAGCCAGCACCGCCATTCAATGTGATCGTGGATGATCATCCCCAATCAGTACCCAATTCCTGCCTTCTCTCCATATCCGCTGACTCCGCTATCTTTAAGAGCCCTATCTAGCTCTCTCTTGAAAGTATCCAGAGAACCGCCATCCACCGCCCTCTGAGGCAGAGAATTCCACAGGCTCACTACTCTCTGTGAGAAATTCTAAATGGCTTACCCCTTATTCTTAAACTGTTCCCCCAGCATCGGGAACATGTTTCCTGCCTCCAGCTTGTCCTAACCCTTAAAGATGGGGTTATGGAAGGAAAGTTGAGCTGTCTGAAGACACCAGAGACTGTAGATGCTGGAAATCTGAGCAAAACACCAAGTGCTGGAGTCAGGCAGCATCTGAGGAGAACATGGAAAGGTGACGCTTCCGGTTGGAAAATAGGTGGGGGTGAGACAAAGTCTGGCAATTGATAGGTGGATGCAGGTGAGGGGAGGGGGTTTGAATGTCAGATGGGTGGACAAAGACTCGAGATGAATGGGAGATAAAAGGGTGTCAGATAAGTAGAGAAGAGGAGTGAACTGCTAAGCCAGATGGAGGGATATAGGGGGAGCTGGATAGAGTTGGAAATGGATGCAGGCCAGGGTAGGATGGACTCTAAAGATCTCCACCAATCTTTCAACCACCAAAGGAGAGAAGGAATAGGTGACGTTTCGGGTCGGGACCCTTCTTCAGAAGAACGTACGGGTTTGTAGGTTAATTGGCTTTGATAACAAATATTGTAAAGGCTGTCTATCCCGCTGAGTTACTCCAGCTTTTTGTGTCTATCTTCGGTTTAAACCAGCGTCAGCAGTTCCTTCCTACACAATTAGGCAAGTGCATGGACAGGACAGGTTTAGAGGGATGTGGGCCAAACGCAGGCAGGGAGGACTAGTGTTGGTCGGGCTGGGCAAGTTGGGCCGAAGGGCCTGTTTCCACGCTAAATAACTCTACATGAGCAGAAATTTCTTTATGGGCCTGTCCCACTGTACGAGTTCACCCAAGAACTCTCCCGAGTACAAAAGAAAAATCAAACTCTTAGTAAGCACGTGGAATGCACGTTGCGGGTACGTCGGAGTTCAGGGACGTCGCTTAGCGGCTCCTAACGCTAACGGCAGGTATTCGGGAAACGCAGTAAGCTCGGGAAGACACGTGAAGATTTTTCAACATGTTGAAAAATGTCCGCGAGAGCCCCGAGTACCGACGAGCGGCCATTACCGTAAATCTCCGAGTTCGAATCAGGGCAAACTCGGGAGAACTCTTGAATTAGCTCGCACAGTGGGACAGCCCCATAAGCCAGAGGATGATAAATCTGTGGATCTCATCGAAACCCACAGAATAATGAAAAGTCTCGGTAGAGCGGACGTGGGAGAGGATGTTTCCTAGTTGTGAGAGAGTCTAAGACCAGAGGTCACAGCCTCAGAATAAAAGGGCCCTCCTTTAGAATGGAGATGAGGAAGAATGTCTTTAGCCAGAGGGTGGTGAATCTGTGGAATTCATTGCCACACACGGCTGTGGAAACCAAGTCTTAATGGATTTTTAAAGCGGAGAGGGACAGGTTCTTAATTAGTATGGGTGTCAGAGGATTACGGGGAGAAGGCAGGAGACTGGGGTTGCAAGGGAAAAATAGATCCGCCATGATCGAATAGCAGAGTAGACTCAATGGTCCGAATGGCCTAACACTACTCCTGTGTCTTCTGGTCAAATGGTCTGAGATGCCGTTCCTTCTCCAAACCTTAGCCCTCCTCTCTCACATTCCTTGAAACCCACCTCATGTAATTTGGTTTAGTTTATAGATACAGCGCGTAAACAGGCCCTTCGGCTCACCGGGTCCGCGCCGACCAGCGATCCCCCGCACATTAACATTATCTTACACCCACTAGGGACAATTTTCACATTTACCAGGCCAATTAACCTACAAGCCCGCACGTCATTGGAGTGTGGGAGGAGACCGGCGATCTCGGAGAAAACCCCACGCAGGTCACGGGGAGAATGTACACACTCCGTACAGACAGCGCCCGTAGGTCGGGATCAAACCCGGGTCTCTGGCGCTGTGAGCGCAGTAACTCTAACGCTGCGCCACCGTGACCGGAATTAAACTGTCGGAGAGTCTCCTTCTGTGGTTCTGGAAGTTCAGATCCTGTGAAGCATCTTGCAATATCCGTCATGTCAGAGCTGAGCTGCGACGGTGAACCAAATGTAAATGGAAAGATGACTTTACCTGGAGCACGTTGAAACAGCACTAGAGCAGATGGTCGAGTGAGAACTTTGGAGCCATACAGCAGTGAGTTGGCCCTTCGGCCCAACATGTCCAAGCTGCATCTATGCTAGTCCCATTTGCCCACGTCAGGCCCATGTATGTGATGTATATGTAATAAAAATGCAAGTGCCCCTTGAGGCCAAAAGCTGAAGCTGGCAAATGTGCCTGTGCCTCGTGACTGAGGTCAGGTGACCTTCGAGAAGTTTCCGGGTGGGATTTCATCTTTATTTTTTACTCGCGGGCATTTTTTCAGCGTTGAAAAAATACGCCGCGACCTAGCTGAGGCCTCGAGTACGCGGGGACCACTCTCGAGCATGAAGGAGAGTCACAAACACCTCCTGGGACCTCGTGTCGACCATGCAGCGAGTATGAGCCGAGGGCAAACTCGCCAGAACTCGCGGATTAGGTCGCCGCAGTGGGACAGCCCCTTAAAACTGTGGCCCCTGGTTCTGGACTCCCCCAACATCGGGATCATGTTTCCTGCCTCTAGCGTGTCCAAACCCTGAATAATCTTATATAAGATTATTTCAATAGTTCAATAAGATCCCCTCTCATCCTTCTAAACTCCAGAGTGTACAAGCCCAACCGCTCCATTCTCTCAGCATCTGACAGTCCCGCCATCCCGGGAATTAACCTGGTGAACCTACGCTGCATTCCCTCAACAGCAAGAATGCCCTTCTTCAAATTTGGAGACCCAAACTGCACACAATACTCCAGGTGTGGTCTCACTAGGGCCCTGTACAACTGCAGAAGGACCTCTTTGTAGCTTCCTTCGTACCCTTTGACTTCTTGCCCATTGTTAGAGAGATGCGCGTCAACAGACACACGCACACGCTACCATGCAGTCACAAAGAGTGTCATTAAAGCAAACGTTCCAGCGAGGTTAACGTTATCTGTCACGTGCATCCCTGATACACGCGCAAAAAGATATGAACGGAACTTTTAGTGGGATTTTAATCCGTAAACACGAGCTCAAACTAAGCTTTTTGGAACAAACTCCAATGGGATAAAAAGTTGAGGATAGATGCAAAAACTCAGTCAGGTATAGGGCTTGAGGAAAGGTGTTCCAGTTTTGAAAATATGTTTAGTTTAGTTTGGAGATACAGCTGGGGAAACAGGTCATTCGACCCACCTTAATTCATAAGGTCATAAGGAATAGGAGTAGAATTAGACCATTCGGCCCATATAGTCTACTCTGCCATTCAATCATAGCTGATCTATCTCCCCCTCCTAACCCCATTCTCCTGCCTTCTCCCTATAACATTTGATACCCGTATTTTGGATACGGTCCCACATAGGAGATTAGTGGGCAAGATTAGGACACATGGTATTGGGGGTAGAGTGCTGACATGGATAGAGAAGTGAGGGTACACAAAAGGCTGGAGAAGCTCAGCGGGTGCAGCAGCATCTAAGGAGCGAAGGAGATAGGCGACGTTTCGGGTCGAGACCCTTCCTCAGACTGGTCAGGGATCAGGGAAACGAGAGATATAGACGGTGATGTGGAGCGATAAAGAACAATGAATGAAAGATATGCAAAAAAGTATCGATGATAAAGGGAACAAGCCATTGTAAGCTGTTTGTGGTGTGAAAATGAGAAGCTGGTGCGACTAGGGTGGGGGAGAGATAGAGAGAGAAGGAATGCCAGGGCCCGAGGGCTGAGGGAGAGGTGGGAAGGGGAGGAGACAGCAAGGGTTAACAGAATTGAGAAAATTCAATGTTCAAGCCCAGAGGATGCAGACTCCCCAAGCGGAATATGAGGTGCTGTTCCTCCAACTTGCGGTGTTGCTCATTCTGGCCGTGGAGGAGGCCCAGGACCGAGAGGTCGGATACGGAATGGGAGGGGGAGTTGAAGTGCTGAGCTACCGGGAGGTCGGGTTGGTTATTGCGGACCAAGCGGAGGTGTTCGGCAAAACGATCGCCAAGCCTCCGCTTGGTCTCACCGATATAGATCATCTGGCACCTGGAGCAGCGGATGCAGTAGATGAGGATGGAGGAGGTGCAGGTGAACCTCTGTCGGACCTGGAAGGACTGCTTGGGTCCCTGAAAGGAGTGGAGGGGGGAGGTGAAGGGACAAGTGTTGCATTTCTTGCGGTTGCAAGGGAAAGTGCCCGGGGAAGGGGTAGAGCGGGAGGGGAGGGAAGAATTGACAAGGGAGTTGCGGAGGGAGCGGTCTTTGCGGAAGGCAGACAGGGAGGGGAGATGGGAAGATGTGGCGAGTGGAGGGGTCACGTTGGAGGTGGCGAAACTGGCGGAGGACTATGTGTTGTATTTGCCGGCTGGTGGGGTGAAAGGTGAGGACCAGGGGGACTCTGCCCTGTTTGCGAGTGGGGGAATGGGGAGAGAGGGCAGTGTTGCGGGGTATGGAGGAGACCCTGGTGCGAGCCTCATCTCCCAGTGGGGGAGGGGAATCCCCATTCTCTGAAGAATGAGGCCATTTGTGATGACCTGGTGTGGAACACCTCATCCTGGGAGCAGATGCGGCGTAGACGGAGGAATTGGGAATAGGGGATGGAGTCCTTACAGGAAGCAGGGTGGGAGGAAGAGTAGTCCAGGTAGCTGTGGGAGTCAGTGGGTTTGTAGTGGATGTCGGTCAGGAGTGTATCACCTGCAATAGAGATGGTGAGGTCAAGGAATGGTAGGGAAATGTCGGAAATGGTCCAAGTGTATTTGAGGGCCGGATGGAAGTTGGTGGTGAAATGGATGAAGTCAGTCAGTTGTGTGTGGGTGCAGGAGGTGACACCAAAGCAGTCGTCGATGTAACGGAGGTAGAGGTCTGGGATGGGGCCCTGGTACGCCGAGAACAAGGATTGTTTGACGTACCCGACAAAGAGGCAAGCGTAGCTGGGGCCCATGCGTGTGCCCATAGCTACGCCTGATTCCACCAGCCCCTGGAGCTCTATCTAACTCTCACTTAAATCCATCCAGTGATTTGGCCTCCGCTGCCCTCTGTGGCAGGGAATTGCACAAATTCACAACTCTATGGGAGAAAAGGTTTTTTCTCACCTCAATCTTAAATGACCTCCCCTTTATTCTAAGACTGTGGCCCCTGGCTCTGGACTCGCCCAACATTGGGAACATTTTTCCAGCATCTAGCTTGTCCAGTCCTTTTATAATTTTATATGTTTCTATAAGGAAGCCCCTCATCCTTCTAAACTCCAGTGAATACAAGCCTAGTCTTTTCAATCTTTCCTCATATGACAGTCCCGCCATCCCAGGGTTCAATCTCGTGAACCTACGCTGCACTGCCTCAATCACAAGGATGTCCTTCCTCAAATTAGGAGACCAAAACTGGACACAATACTCCAGATGTGGTCTCACCAGAGCCCGATACAACTGCAGAAGAACCTCTTTACTCCTACGCTGAAATCCTCTTGTTATGAAGGCTTGCCCAGTGTGTAGTTCTGGTTGCCCGGCTGAAGGAAGGACGGCTGGAGGAAGAATGTCATTGTTGGAAAAGGGGTGCAGAAAGAGATGCCCCAGGATGTTGCCTGGGCGTGCGGGCTTGTTTTAATTTAGTGTAGTTTCGTTTCGTTAGAGACACAGCGCGGAAACAGGCCCTTCGGCCCACCGGGTCTGCGCCGACCAGCGATCCCCCGCACACAAACACTATCTTACACCTGCTAGGGACAATGTTTACATTTACCAAGCCAATTAATCTACAAACTTGTACATATTTGGCGTGTGGCAGGAAACCGAAGATCTCGGAGAGAACCCACGCGGGTCACGGGGAGAACGTACAAACTCCGTACAGACAGCACCCGTAGTCAGGATCGAGCCCGGGTCTCCGGCGCTGCATTCGCTGTAAGGCAGCGATTATACCGCTGCGCCACCGTGACCGCTCGCTTTGTGTTCTACTGACCTATTATTCCCGAATGCTATGTTCCAGATTTAAGGAGGAAATCCTATTACTCAGCAGGAAGAGTTCAGTTCAGGTCTAGTTTATGGTCACGTGCGCCAAGGTACAGTGACAAGCTGTTGTTGCGTGCTAACCAGTCAGCGGAAAGGCAATACATGATTACAATCGAGCCATTTACAGTGTAGATACATGAAAAAGGAATAACGTTTAGTGCAAGGTAAAGCCGGCAAAGTCCGATCAAGGATAGTCCGAGGGTCGCCAATGAGGTAGATAGTAGTTCAGCACCGCTCTCTGGTTGGTGGTGGGATGGTTCAGCTGCCTGATCACATCCGGGAGGAAACGGTCCCTGAATCTGGAGGCGTGCGTTCGTTTTCACACTTCTGTACCTCTTGCCCGATGGGAGAGGGGAGAAGAGGGAGTGGCCGGGGGTGAGACGGGTCCTTGGTGATGCTGCTGGCCTTGCCGCGGCAGCGAGAGGTGTGGATGGAGTCGACGGGAGGGAGGTTGGTTTGTGTGACGGTCTGGGCTGCGTCCACAATTCGCTGCGCTTCCTTGCGGTCCTGGGTGGAGCACCTTCTTCCCAACAACCATCAGAGGCCATTGAACACGGCGGACGTCCACAAAATCTCTGAATTACGAGTCGCCTTAATCGCTCTGAGGGCTTCAGGAATCAATATTGCTTTAATCCCTTTAATTTAGTTTAGTTTGGAGATACTGCGTGAAAACTGGCACTTTGGCCCAGCAAGTCCGCACCAACCAGTGATCCCTGTGCATCAGCACTACCCTACGCGCTGGGGACAATGAACCTAAAACTGTCCCCACTAATCTAGAGAACATGGATGGATGACCGCTTCATTTCAGGGCCCTTCTTGAGTCTGAAGATGGGTCCACTCTACGTCGGGACGGGTGAGGCGGGGCCGGACGCAGCGCCCCGTCCCGACAGTCCCCACGACATAGAAACATAGAAAATAGGTGCAGGAGGAGGCCATTCGCCCCTTTGAGCCAGCACCGCCATTCATTGCGATCATGGCTGATCGTCCCCAATCAATAACCCGTGCCTGCCTTCTCCCCACATCCCTTGATTCCACTAGTCCCTAGAGCTCTATCTAACTCTCTCTTAAATCCATCCAGTGATTTGGCCTCCACTGCCCTCTGTGGCAGGGAATTCCACAAATTCACAACTCTCTGGGTGAAAAGGTTTTTTCTCACCTCAGTCTTAAATGGCCTCCCCTTTATTCTAAGACTGTGGCCTGAGTAGTAGCAGCCAAATGCAGGACAAGGGTGGTCCTGATTGGGACAAACCAATTTAGCCCAATATACGGGATGTCCCGGCTAATACGGGACATTTGGCAACCCTAACGACCCACTCTGACGAGGAGGCCAAGTCAATGGATATTGTTAAGACAGAGATAGTTGGTTGATTAGTACGGGTGTCAGGGGTTTTGGGGGGGGGGAGAAGGCAGGAAAATGGGGTTCAGAGGGGGAGGTAGATCAGCCATGGCAGAGTAGACTTGATGGGCCGAATGGCCTAATTCCCCTCCTATCACCAATGACCTTATGACCTTGTGACTGCCGCAGAGGCTGACTGCAGCTGCATTCCCGTGTTTGGGTTTTCCTTTTTTACGGTGAGGCGGTTTAACGCAGATTATTTTAGTTTGGTAAAATCTATTTTGCTGTCGGTGGAGAGGTCGGATTTTTATTTTCTCTCCGTGGAAAATGCCACGGCTGGAGGGGGAGCGGTGGAAGGGTTCCCTGGAATAATAAACACAACCTTTTATTTTTCAAAAAAGAAAAAAAGGAAGCCTGGGTCTAATTCAGGCTCTCACTGCCAGCAGTGTTAACAACTGGCCCTCGTGACGTCAGCGGGCCAT
This sequence comes from Okamejei kenojei, assembly GCA_035221665.1. NCBI lineage: Eukaryota > Metazoa > Chordata > Chondrichthyes > Rajiformes > Rajidae > Okamejei > Okamejei kenojei. The sequence goes on along the minus strand of CM069137.1, from coordinate 4,979,171 downwards.
TAATCAGAGGCAGCGAGCCCGCGACTCTTGAGAGCACACAAACATGCCCTGTCTTTCCCTCTCTCTATCTCCCCCTTCTTCCTTCTGCGCAACACTCGAGCGTGGCACAGTTTACCCGCTGTAAGGAACTGAAATAGAGGATTAAGTTGACACAGTGGGTGTGCATAGGTCTGACAGCCACTGGCACCAGTGAGTCAGAGAGCACACACCCACCCCTCTTTAGATAAACGCTCCCATTTAGACCAAAAAGAAACAGACTCCGCAAATAGCTGCTCGTTAAGTTATAATTAAATATAACGCAAATATTGACTTTAGGAGGGGTCGAACACAATCTGATATTTACCAATTTATATATATATATATATATATATTTTTAAAAAAAAGAGGCCACAGCTCACAATAAACTTACAAAACAGCAGAGGCAAGTGATTTAACAGCACTTTGCTCCATTCAGTGGCTCCAGTCCCCTCAAGTCCCGACCCAGCGACCAGCCCTCCCCGCACTTCCCACTCCCGTACAACAAGGGAATTCTATGTAAAGTTCTAGTGAAAAGGATGCACTGGAGACCGCGGGTGTTTTGAAATTTTTCACATCATCACAAACCCCTTTTGTTTCGGGGCTGGATGTTGTGAGAGGCAGAGAGTGAGAGAGTGAGAGAGAGAGAGAGAGAGAGAGAGTGAAAGAGAAAGAGAGAGAGAGAGAGAGAGAGAGAAAGAGTGAGTGAGTGAGAGAGAGAGAGATAGACGGGTAAACAAAGCAAGGTTTCAAAAGACAATAAACTCCGTATAGACAGCAGCCGTGGTCGGGATCGAACCCGGGTCTCTGGCGCTGTATGTTTGCAATTCTAATGCAGCACCACTGTGCTGTCCAGATAATAGTCAATAGACAATAGGTGCAGGAGGAGGCCATTCGGCCCTTCGAGCCAGCACCGCCATTCAATGTGATCATGGCTGATCATCCCCAATCAGTACCCCGTTCCTGCCTTCTCCTCATATCCCCTGACTCCCCTATTTTTAAGAGCCCCATCTAACTCTCTCTTGAAAGTATCCAGAGAACCGGCCTCCATCGCCCTCTGAGGCAGAGAATTCCACAGACTCACAACTCTCTGTGTGAAAAAATGTTTCCTCATCTCCGTTGCAAATGGCCTACCCCTTATTCTTAAACTGTGGCCCCTGGTTCTGGACTCCCCCAACATCGGGAACATGTTTCCTGCCTCCAGCGTGTCCAAACCCTTAACAATCTTACATGTTTCAATGAGATCCCCTCTCATCTTTCTAAACTCCAGAGCGTACAAGCCCAGCCGCTCCATTCTCTCAGCACATGACAGTCCCGCCATCCCGGGAATGAACCTTGCAGAGATTAGTTTAGTTTACTTTTACAGAAACAGCACGGAAACGTGCCCTTCGGCCCACCGAGACCTCGCCAACCATCGACCCCCCCCGCACATTAATACTATCCTACACACACCAGGGATCATTTACACCGAGAACAAGTCGATTATCCTACAAATGTCTCTGAACGTCTCTGGAGTGTGGGAGTAAGCCGAAGATCGCGGAGAAAACCCACGCAGGTCACAGGGAGAACATGCAAACTCCGTGCAGGCAGCACCCGTGGCTGGGATCGTACCCGGGTTCTCTGGCGCTGCCATGCGCTGTAAGGCAGCAACTCTACCGCCGCGCCACCCGTGCCACCCAGCGCGGACATTCGTGCTTTAAAAATGCACGCTTAAAACAGTCATTGTACTGAATCAGACACAAAATGCTGGAGTAACTCAGCGGGTCAGGCCGCATCTCTGGAGAAAAGGAATGGGTGACCTCTCGGGTCGAGACCCCACTTCAGACCGAGAGTCAGGGGGGAGAGGGAAAGGAGAGATCTGAAAAGGATCATGAAAGGTATGCAAAAGGACAAATCAAAAGCCAGCAATGATGATCAAGAAAAGGTGGAGCCCACAATGGTCCATTGTTGGCTGTGGCGAAGGAGATAATGAGTGACCGTTAGATCACTGAGATTCAGGAACAGCTTATATACTGAAACATCATCCATCCTTTTCCTCCAGAGATGTTGCCTGACCCGCTGAGTTCATAAGGTCACAAGTGATAGGGGCAAAATGAGGCCATTCGTACCATCAAGCCTACTCCGCCATTCAATCATGGCTGTTCGACCTCTCCCTCCCAACCCCATTCTCCTGCCTCCTCCCCATAACCCCTGGCACCCGTACTAATCAAGAATCTATCTATAGACACAAAAATAATCCATCTATCTCTGCCTTGAAAATATCCATTGTCTTGGCCTCCACAGTCATCTATGGCAAAGAATTCCGCAGATTCACCACCCTCTGACTGAAGAGCTTTCTCCTCATCTCCTTTCTAAAAGAACGTCCCTTAATTCTGAGGGTATGACCTCTGGTCCTGGACTCTCCCACGAGTTACTCCAGCACTTTCTGTATCGCTCTTCAGTCTAAACCAGCATCTGCAGTTCCTTCTTACACTGTTAGATATCGTTGGCAGTATTAGATAGGTGGTGATGTCTGGCACTTGTGGAAGTCCAGAGCTCTATTACACAGCCTGTTAAAATAAGTCGACTCCTTCATTCAATCATGGCTGACCTATCTCTCCCTCCTAACCCCCATTCTCCTGCCTACTCCCCATAACCCCTGACACCCGTACTAATCAGGAATCTCTCAACCTCTGCCTCAGAGGGTGGTGGAGGCCGGTTCTCTGGATGCTTTCAAGAGAGAGCTAGATAGGGCTCTTAAAAATAGAGGAGTCAGGGGATATGGGGAGAAGGCAGGAACGGGGTACTGATTGGGGATGATCAGCCATGATCACATTGAATGGCGGTGCTGGCTCGAAGGGCCGAATGGCCTACACCTGCACCTATTGTCTATTGTCTATTGTCTCTGCCGTAAAAATATCCATTAACTTGGCCTTCAGTCGTCTGTGGCGATGAATTCCACAGATTCGCCAGCCTCTGGTGAAGGAAATTCCTCCTCATCTCCTTCCTAAAGGAACGTCCTTTAATTCTGAGGCTGTGACTTCAGGTCCTAGACTCTCCCACTCATGGAAACATCCTCTCCACATCCACTTTGTCCGGCCCTGATATCGAATGAGTTATTTAAAATATAGTTCCATCACTGGCAGACAAAACAGATATGCATCAGCTCCCTTCGCCTTGAAAACCCACAACATGCATCTCCCAATCAGGCCTTCGAACCGTAATGCAATGTTTGACAAAAGAATGGAAAATAGATTCTGGCAATCTTGGCGCGTTTTCTTAAGGCTGAAGCCCACACCAGAGGAAGGAAGGAACTTCCATTTTGATATCACTTTTCCAGACGTCAGGGCGTGTCACTGGGCGGCACGTTGGCGCAGCGGTGGCACTCTTGCCTTACAATGCCTCACGGCGCCAGAGACCCGGGTTCCATCCCGACCACGGGCGCTGTACCGTACGGAGTTTGTGCGTTCTCCCCGTGACCTGCGTGGGCTTTCCTCCGAGATCTTCGGCTTCCTCCCACGCTCCAGTCAAGTCAAGTCAAGAGCGTTTATTGTCGCGTGTCCCAGATAGGACAATGACATTCTTGCTTTGCTACAGCACAACGGAATATTGTAGGCATGACTACAGAACAGATCAGCGTGTCCATATACCATAAAGACGTATAGGTTTGTAGTCTAATCGGCTTGGTGTAAGTGAATAAAGTGTCCCTAGTGTGTCCATGATCACATTGAATGGCGGTGCTGGCTCGAAGGGCCGAATGGCCTCCTCCTGCAGCTATTGTCTATTGTCTATTATCTAGACGGCACGATGATGCAGCAGTAGAATTGCAAACATACAGCGCCAAAGACTCAGGTTCGATCCCGACTACGGGTGCTGTCTGTACGGAGTTTGTACGTTCTCCCCGTGACCCGCGTGGGTTATCTTTGAGATCTTCGGTTTCCTCCCTCGCCCCAAAGTCGTGCAGGTTTGTAGGTTAATTGGATTAGTGTAAGTTACAATTGTCCCCAGTGTGTGCAGGATGGTGTTAACGTGCGGGGATCGTTGGTCGGTGCGGACCCGGTGGGCCGAAGGGCCTGTTTCCGCTCTGCATCTCCAAACGAAACCACCAATATATTGTTGCCGCGTGTCGCTGTTCTGTCGGAAATGTGGCATCCAATTTGCAACGGCAAACTCCAACAAACAGCAACCTGACCGTGAGCAGACAATCAGAGAGCAGACAGTCGTACAAAAAGCATTGGCCAAGGAAAATATTGGAACCAAGCCATAGAGGCATAGGGCATGTACAAAGGTCCAGATTGGGCTGATCCCATTTGTCAGAATTCGGCCTTTAGCCTTCCAAACCCTTCCTGTCCTCCGTTTATCTGTCCAAATGTCTTTCAAAAGTCATAATTGGATCTGTTTCTATCGCTGCTTCTGGCAGCTCGTTCCAGATTTTGTTTCGTTTTGAGATACAGCATGGATACAGGTAGCTTTGGCCCACGGGTCCGCACCGACCAGCGATCCCCGCACATTAACATTCCCCCACGCACACTGGCGACAATTGTAACTTACACTAATCCAATTAACCTACAAACCTGCACGACTGTTTGGGGCGAGGGAGGATCTCGAAGATAACCCACGCGGGTCACGGGGAGAACGTACAAACTCCGTACAGACAGCACCCGTAGTCGGGATCGAACCCGGGTCTCTGGCACTGATTGGGAATGATCAGCCATGATCATATTGAATGACGGTGCAGGGCTCGAAGGGCCGAATGGCCTACTCCTGCACCTATTGTCTATATTTCTATGTTTCTATGTAAGTTTGCAACTCTACCGCTGCGCCACCGTGCCGTATAGATAATAGACAATAGACAATAGGTGCAGGAGCGGGCCATTCGGCCCTTCGAGCCAGCACTGCCATTCAATGTGATCATGGCTGATCATCCCCAATCAGTGCCCCGTTCCTGCCTTCTCCCCATATCCCTTGACTCCGCTATCTTGAAGAGCCCAATCTAGCTCTCTCTTGAAAGTCTCCATAGAACCGGCCTCCACCGCCCTCTGAGGGAGAGGGCATATGGACTATCCACACAGGACCCTCCTGCATTTCTGGCAAAGAGTACTTTTTTTTGCAGCCACAATTCATTTCGCATTATGCCCTTGGCACCCATGGCATCAACATTTTTCTTGCCTTTTCTTTCAGATTCTTTTTTGCTATTTATCCATTTTGTTCTTGGCAAGTGCATGGTGCTAGCAACACCAACATTCACTGCCGGTCCGCATTCCCCTTCAGAAGAGAGTGATGAAGCAATTTAGTGATCCACTGTGACCCTCTGGTGAAGGTTCTCTCCACATACTGTTGGGTCTGGAGGCCCAGATTGGGCAATGAAAGAGTGGTGATTGCCTGCCTTGTGCTTCACTTAGGCGACTTATCAGGCGCGTGCAGGTGACTCTGCGCTCGCCACGTGTTCGCTGGTGGTCTCTGGTGAGTCTCCTTCGTGGACGCGAGGAGTTCCCGCATTCTGGGAACCAGTCGCGGCCTCAGTATGGTCGCCGCAGAAGTTTTCAACACGTTGAAACATTTTCTGCGACCAGAAATTGGTCGCCGTGGAGATAATCGATAATCCTGTAGTCGTAGGAGCAGTTGTAGTGGGGTCGCCACGTGGCTGTCGGTAGTCGGAGGTAGTCGGAGGTGGTTTTAATTAATCGCCTTTGCTTGACCGGTCATTTTCATTGGCTCATTGGGGAAAAAACGTGAGCACGAGTTTTCAGAACCAAGGAAAACCGACCGGTAATGTTAAATGCCCGCCAAACTTCACAGCTGTGTATCTCTGGCTTATTAAAAGTTGTCTGGCTTCTTAAAAATGTCTCCACTCCTTCTCCCCCCTTCTCCCCTCCTCCCCCCCTCCCCTCTTTTAAAGGGCTTACCGTACACTGTGCTAGCCGTCTTAACCTTCCTGTTCATCGCGGTGTGTGTCTGTATCACCTTGGCTTTGCACCGTGTGAATTTCAGACAGCGTTCCCCCCGCTGCCCTGGCCCCCGCCTTTGCGATGTGTTGTGTGTGTGTGTGTGTGTGTGTGTGTGTGTGTGTGTGTGTGTGTGTGTGTGTGTGTGTGTGTGTGTGTGTGTGTGTGTGTGTGTGTGTGTGTGTGTGTGTGTGTGTGTGTGTGTGTGTGTGTGTGTGTGTGTGTGTGTGTGTGTGTGTGTGTGTGTGTGTGTGCGCGTGTGTGTGTGTGTGTGTGTGTGCACGTGCGTGCGTGCGCGTGTGTGCGTCTGTGTTTGTGTGCGTGTGTGTGTGCATGTGTGTGTTCCACTCTGACAGTCGCTGTTCCAGTTCCCGGTTTTTCAGGCGAGTGCCGCGAGCTTGACAGTCGCCTGGCCGTCCGCTGAAAAATCGCCCAAGTGGGACAGGCCCTTTATCCTCCTTGGTGGCTGAAGTGTATCAGGTTTAAGGTGTGTTGTCAGGGAGAGAGAGGGTGTTTCCACAAGTGGGAGAGACTGGGAGCCTCCGAGTAAAAGGATGGCCCTTTAGAAAGGAGGCAAGGAATTTCTCTAGTCAAGGTGATGAATCTGTGGAATTCACTGCCACAAATGGTTGTGGAGGCCACGTCAATGGATATTTTTAAGGCAGCGATTGATAGATTCTTGATTAGTATGGGAGTCAAGGGTTATGGGGAGAAGGCAGGAGAATGGGGTTGAGAGGGAAGGATAGATCAGCCATGATTGAATGGCGGAGTAGACGTGATGGGCCGAATGGCCTACATCTGCACCGATGAGTTATGAACTTGTCAGGGAAGCATAGTCAGGAATATGCAATCCATTTCGGAACTGGTACACACTGCAAACTTAGTTCAGGTTTATTATTATCGTCACGTGCACCGAGGTACAGTGAAAAGCTTTGTTTAGTTTTTGTTTCGTTTAGTTGGAATGGTCAGACGCATCATGCCAAGGTGAAAGCAACAGGTGTCCTCAATTTTCTGAGGCGCAACTTTCATCATTGTTCAACTTCTGTCAAGGAGAAGCTATACCTCACCCTGGTCAGACCTCATTTGGACTACGCAGTTGCAGCTTGGGACCCATACACAAATAAAAACATGTCTTCCATCGAACGTGTCCAACGACAGGCAGCTCGACTTGTTACTAACACCTACGAGAGAGAAGCGAGTGTTACCAAACTTCTGAATCCTCTGGGGTGGAGCCCTCTCCAGGACAGACGTGAAGCTCACTGTTTGACCTGTTTTTACAAAATGTTAAAGGGCCAGCTCGATCTAGATTACAAGACCTACACCAAATCCGAACCAATTAGGAGCAGACGAGGGCATTCGATCCAATTTGTGATTCCAGCTACCAAGACAGATGTGCACAGCAATTCATTCTTCCCCCTTTTCTAAGTCCTCCCTCCACCACCTCCAGTTTAAATTCCATTCGGAATATTTTGGAGGACCAAGAAACCAAGAAACCAAGATTGTCAGCTGTGCCGAGCTACCATGAAAAGCATTTTTGTTGCGTGCTAACCAATCTGCGGACATGATTACAATCGGACTTTATCCTGCACCAGTCTACAGGTGCAGGATAAAGGGAATTACGTTTAGCGCAAGATAAAGTCCGGTAAAGTCAGGTCAAGTCAAGTCTGTTGCGTCACATACACATACGAGATGTGCCATGCCCGCGCATTGTGCAACAAGCTACAAAACAGAATGGAACAGAATCACGCATTCACATCTTACATATTTGTGGGAGGAAAAAAATAGAAAAAACAGCAATTTTAAAAAGACTCCACACAACAGTGACTTGGTCCAGTAGAGTTAGTCCCTGGAGAGATAGGAGTTTACAGTCCGAATGGCCTGTGGGAAGAAACTCCTTCTCATCCTCTCCGGTCCCACAGCGTGGCAACGGAGGCGTTTGCCTGGCTGTAGCATCTGGAACAGTCCGTTGCTGGGGTGGAAGGGGTCCCCCACGATCTTGTTGGCTCTGGATTGCACCTTATGATGTATAGTTCTGAGTGAAGATAGTCCAAGGGTCTCCGATGAGGTGGATGGTAGCTCTTACATAGTTTATGTACACTGTAAACAATATAATGCACGATGTTCACATATTCTGATGTGCTGGCGCAAATCAGAATTCCATTGTTCTCTCTGGGACAATGACAGTAAAACACTTGACTCTTGATATATCCTCTAACCCTTCTGCTCATCCACCTATTCAGCTTCGAGACGCTCAACGGCGGCACGGTGGCTCAGCGGGAGAGTTGCTGCCTCACGGCGCCAGGGACCCCGGGTTCGATCCTGACCTCGGGCGCCGCATGGACGGGGTGGGGCGGGGCGGGGGAGGATTGCGAGGAGGACTGACCCGATGGGCTGAGTGGCCCCGTCCCTGCGCGCGGTGAGATACCATGTTACGCGGGCGGACTGAATCCAGCTTGTGCACTCCTTTCATCTGACCCACCGCTGGTTCTCAAATTAAGCGCAGAGAGCCAACTTTATTGCAAGCCAAAAATAACAGCAGACTCTCGGCACTTGAAGCGAGAGGGAACCAGCAACCGACAAACAGGTCAACGGCTGGGCCTGTGTAAAGTTGGCTCTTGGCCAAAGGGTCGCCCTCTTCGATTCAGGTCAGCGCTCTTTATGTAACGGTGGCCACTCCAACCCCGGAGAGTCTAACGCAATGAGGGTGATGCTTTGTAGTTTGTAAGCTTCAGGTTGGCAGACAAAAAATGCTGGAGTAACTCAGCGGGACAGGAAGCATCTCTGGAGAGATGGGACGGGTGAATTGTCACCTGAATCTGGAGGTGTGCGTTCGTTTTCACACTTCTGTACCTTTTTGCCCGATGGGAGAGGGGAGAAGAGGGAGTGGCCGGGGTGTGACTGGTCCTTGATGATGCTGCTGGCCTTGCCGAGGCCAGATGCATTCGATGGAAGGGAGGTTGGTTTGTGAGCAGGAAGGAACTGCAGATGCTGGCTTTAAACCGAAGATAGACATAAAAAGCTGGAGTAACTCAGTGGGACAGGCAGCATCACTGGAGAGAAGGAATGGGTGATGTCACCTGTGGAACTGAGAAACAAAAGGTACATGTATAAAACCTACGTTTTAATCCTACCTTTCTCCTGTCACTTTTATGTCAACAGATAATACTGAACCTGCTGATGGTCAACTTTTTAGAATGAAAATAGACACAAAACGTTGGAGTAACTCAGCAGGTCAGACAGCATCTCTGGAGAAAAGGGTTTCAGGTCGAGACCCTTCTTCAGACTGAGAGTCAGGGGAAAGGGTAACGAGAGATATAGACGGTGATGTGGAGAGATATAGAACAAATGAATGAAAGATGTGCAAAAAATTAAGGATGATAAAGGAGACAGGCCATTGTCAGCTGAGGGCTAGGTGAAAACGAGTTACAGACAATGAGACTCAAGAAGATTACTTTAAAGCTAGTACATCGACTTGGGTGGGGGAGGGAGGGATAGAGGGGGTGCGAGGGTTACTTGAAGTTAGAGAAATCAATATTCGTACCACTGGTTTGCCAGCATCTGCAGTTCCTTCCTACACATTTAGAATGGAAATCCTTGTATGTAAACATTCGCCTGTCACGGTGTAGTTGCAGGTTCTGGCCTGCAAGGGAGCGCAGCTAAGCGACTTTGTCACAAAAAGCTGGAGTAACGCAGCGGGACGGGCAGCATCTCTGAGGAATGGGCGACGTTTCGGGGTCGCGACCCTTCTTCAGACTAGTTAGGGAAAAGGGAAATGAGGGATATAGATGGCGATGTGAAGGGGTAATGAACAATGAATGAATGATATGCAAAAATATAACGATGATAAAGGAAACAGGCCGTTGTTAGCTGTTTGTTGGGTGAAAACGAGATGCTGGTGCGACTTGGGTGGGGGAGGGATGGAGAGAGAGGGAATGAAGTAACCCCGGCATTCCCTCTCTCTCTATTCCTCCAAGTAACCCCTGCATTCCCTCTGCATTTCTTGTTTCCCCTTTCCCTGAAGAAGGGTCTCGACCCGAAACGTCACCCATTCCTTCTCTCTAAAGATGCTGCCTGTCCTGCTGAGTAACTCCAGCTTTTCGCGTCTATCTCCGGTTTAAACCAGCGTCTGCAGTTCCTGACTGCATGTTTAGAATGGAAATCTAGCATGTAAACATTCGCCTGTCACGATGTAATTGCGGGTTCTGGCCAACAGGCGGGCGCAGTGAAGCAACTTAGAAATGATAGAAACATTGAAAATAGGTGCACGAGTTCCTGCTTTCTCCCCATATCCCTTGATTTTCAAGAGAGAATTAAGGGCCTGTCCCACTTACGTGTCATTGGCACGCAAATTACGTGACCTCGTGGTCGCGTTGAGGCGCACGGGCATCGTGTGGCCGCGCGGGGGCCGGTCCCACTGAGAGGCGCGGAGGGGTACGTAGTTGTGCGCGACACCGCGCGGAGCTCCGAAATTTTTGTAGCAAACAAAACCTTTGCGCGCCAACGGCCTTTCGCGTAACTGACGGCCAAAGTGGGACAGGCCCATGACCCTGGGGCGTCGCAACGTCTCACCTCCAACAGCACCAGAAGCAGGTGAACGATCGCCGAGCTCGGCCTGGGGCTCACGGCCGTTGCGGTCCGGATCCGCCCCCACTCCTACTCCCAGAGCGGGGCCAAGAAAATTGAAGATAGACACAAAGCTGGAGTAACTCAGTGGGACCGGCAGCATCTCTGGAGAGAAGGAATGGGTGACGTTTCAGGTCAAGACCCTTCTTTTCAGACTGAAGAAGAGTCTCGACCCGAAACGCCACCCATTCCTTCTCTCCAGAGATGCTGCCGGTCCCGCTGAGTTACTCCAGCTTTATGTCCATCTTCAAATGACGTCACGCGCTCCAGACGGCCGTGCACACGCATGAAATCGCGCGCGACCTTCTCGGGACCATCGCGCCTCAAAGCGACCATGAGGTCGCGTAATTTGCGTGCCGAGGACACGTAAGTGGGACAGTCCCTTTAGATTTAGCTCTTCGGGCTAAAGAATCAAAGGATATGGGGAAAAAGCAGGAACGGGGTACTGATTTTAAATGGGGGGTACACAAAAGGCTGGAGAAACTCAGCGGGTGCAGCAGCATCTAAGGAGCGAAGGAGATGGGCAACGTTTCGGGCCGAAACCCTTCTTCGATCCATTATCAAGTATATTCCTTGGAGCCCTTGGCTTTATTAACATAAATAAGGTATAATTTATCAACTGACTGCACCCAGTGCCACAGTCAATTTACAAGTCGAAATTAAAATAGAATATGTTAAATAAAAAACAAGTGTTAGTTTTATTATGGTCGTATATACCTTATTTTAAAATCGGTTCCCACTGCGAGACTTCCTCTTAAAAACAGGCATGGTGCCTGTGCTTTCTTTGAAGTCGAGTTTTATGTTGACCGATTCATATTTTGCGACATTTCCAAATTATTTTAGCAGGCTGTGGAATGGAGCTCTGGACTTCCATAAAGACACACGTGCCAGACATCACCACACATCTAATACTGCCAACGAGATCGAACAGTGTAGGAAGGAACTGCAGATGCTGGTTTAGACTGAAGAGAGACACGCAAAGTGCTGGAGTAATTTGTGGGAGAGTCCAGGACCATAGGTCATAGCTTCAGAATTAAAGGGCGTTTCTTTAGGACGGAGGTGAGGAGGAATTTCTTTAGTCAGAGGGTGGTGAATCAGTGGAAGTCCTTGCCACAGAAGGCTGTGGAGGCCAAGTCAATGGATATTTTTAAGGCAGAGTTTGATGGATTATTTATGTGCCTATGGATAGTGCTGATTGAGCTCTAGGGGCTGGTGGAATCAAGGGATATGGGGAGAAAGCAAGCACGGGTTATTGGTTGGGAATGATCAGCCATGATCACAATGAATGGCGGTGCTGGCGAAGGGCATGCCTACTCCTCACTATTTCTATGATTGTGGATGATCAGCATGATCACATTGAATGGCGTGTAAGCCATTTAGAACGGAGACGAGAAACATAGAAATTAGGTGCAGGAGTAGGCCATTCAGCCCTTCGAGCCTGCACCGCCATTCAATATGATCATGGCTGATCATCCAACTTAGTATCCCGTACCTGTGTTAATGATTGGTGGATATGATCAGCCATGATCACAATGAATGGCGGTGCTGGCTCGAAGGGCTGAATGGCCTCCTCCTGCACCTATTTTCTATGTTTCTATGTTTCTCGTCTCCGTTCTAAATGCTTACTCCTTACGCCATTCAATGTGATCATGGCTGATCATCCACAATCATAGAAACATAGAGGAAACACTTTTTCTCACAGAGAGTGGTGAGTCTGTGGAATTCTCTGCCTCAGAGGGCGGTGGAGTCAGGCTCTCTGGACGCTTTCAAGAGAGAGCTAGATAGGGCTACATTATAAATGTATCCTACTTCATCATGTATCCTACACCATGTATCCTACATAAATGTATCCTACACCATCCTACAATATAAATAGTGGAGTCAGGGGACATGGGGAGAAGGCAGGAACGGGGTACTGACTGGGGATGATCAGCCATGATCACATTGAATGGCGGTGCTGGCTCGAAGGGCCGAATGGCCTACTCCTGCACTTATTGTCTATTGTCTCTGGCTTGCCCACGATGACTTTGAGGACCCATCTGCACCCGTCCCACCTGCCTGTCTTTGGACCTTATACCGCTAAACCTTCCCATGTGCCTGTCCAAAATGTTACAGGTTCAGTTTAGTTTGGAGATACAGCGCGGAAACAGGCCTTTAAGCCCACTGAGTCCACATCAACCAGCCTACCCTGCACACACGCACCATCCTACATTACAATTTTTCATTTGTCAAATGACTTAATTTTGCCCCCATCAGTGGTGGGTTTATGAACGAGCTGCCAGAGGGGGTAGTTGAGGCATTACCGCAGCATTAGTTGAGGCATTACCGCATCATTTAAAAGGCATTTCGGCACAGTTGCTGGCTTACGCCACCAGAACCGCAGGGAGTTTGCACATTTCCCCCGTCACCTGATGAGTTTTTCCCCCGAGATCTTCGGTTTCCTTCCACACACCCAAAGACGTAAAGGTTTGTAGGTCAAGTGGCTTGGTGGTGTACATGTAAATATTTGTCCCAAATGTGTGTAGGATAGTGTTAGTGAGGGGGTTTGGCTGGTTGGCATGGACTCGGTGGGCCGAAGGGTCTGCTTCCTCGCTGTATCTCCAAACTAAACGAAAGAAGCTGCCAGAAGTCATTGAGGCAGGTACAATAACAGCATTTAAAAGCTATTTGGACAGCTACATGGACAGGAAAGGTCGAGAGGGATGTCAGCCAAATGGCTCGATCTTGATCAGCATGGACAAGTGGGCCGAAGGGCCTGTTTCTGTGCTGTATGATATTCTGTCACCATATCTGCTCTGTTGAAGAAATCTTTTTCCAGATCTGTCTTTTACTCCTCCGCACTGACATTCTTCCGAATCCCTTGCCAAGGTCGACCTTTCCTTGTGGCTTGGTACCTCAACCTGGCATTGTGTTAAAGAAGGAACTGCAGATGCTGGAGAAACGAGGGTACACAAAAGGCTGGAGCGAAGGAGATAGGCGACGTTTCGGGTCGAGACCCTTGACCCTACAATGCAGCCACATCTAGTAACCCCACCCTAACCTCTCCAAATCCCCTCAGCTGTTTTTCTTCACAGTGAACAGCTTTACCTTGGTTAAAAAATATCAGTCGGAAACATATCTTAGTTTAGTTTAGAGATACGGGTTTAGTTTAGCGCGGAAACAGGCTCTGCGGCCCACCGGGTCCAGCGATCCCCGCACACTAAAGGGCCCGTCCCACTCTCACCACCTAATTCACGGCCTTTTTTTACTCGTGGACATTTTTCATCATGTTGAAAAATCCGCCCCGACCTACTTGATGCCACGAGAGTACCTACGACTAGCATCACGGCCTGCTACGACCTCGTGACGACCATGCTGCGAGTATGAGTCAAGGGCAAACTCAGCAGAGGTCGTGAATTAGGTCGTCACTTGTGGGAAGAGCACCAATGCAAATTCCTTGCATGTGAATATTTGGCCAATAAACCTATAAACCTATTCAGAAACCAACTTTTTTCAGGCCCCAACTGATTACGTCTCCCATCCTCTTTTCTCCAGAGATTCTAAATCTCTAAATTTTAGAGATTTAGAATTGGTAGATAGACACATATTGCCTGAGTAACTCAGCGGGACAGGCAGCATCTCTGGAATGAAGGGAGGGGTGACATTTCAGGTCAAAGAAAGGCATCGACCCGAAACATCACCCTTTTCTTCTCTCTGGAGATGCTACCTGTCCCATCGAGTTACTCCAGCATTTCCTTCTGACTCCTTGTTGAATTATATTATTCCATTATCTTTAATTGCCATTTGTCACAAATCTACCTCATCGGACTTTATTGGTTTTACCTTGCACTAAACGTTATTCCCTTATTAGACACAAAAAGCTGGAGTAACTCAGCGGGTCAGACAGCATCTCTGGAGAAAAGGAATAGGTGATGTTTCAGGTCGAAACCCTTCTTCTGTGTCTATAGAAACATAGAAAAATAGGTGCAGGAGTAGGCCATTCAGCCCTTCGAGCATGCACCGCCATTCAATATGATCACGGCTGATCATCCAACTCAGTATCCCGTACCTGCCTTCTCTCCATACCCCCTGATCCCTTTAGCCACAAGGGCCACATCTAACTCCCTCTTGAATATAGACAATGAACTGGACTCAACGACCTTCTGTGGCAGAGAATTCCAGAGACTCACCACTCTCTGTGTAAAGAATGTTTTCCTCATCTCGGTCCTAAAGGAATTCCCCCTTATCCTTAGACTGTGACCCCTTGTTCTGGACTCCCCCAACATCGGGAACAATCTTCCTGCATCTAGCTTGTCCAACCCCTTAAGAATTTTGTAAGTTTCTATAAGATCCCCCCTCAATCTTCTAAATTCCAGTGAGTACAAGCCGATATCTTCGGTTTAAACCAGCATCTACAGTTCCTTCCTTATCATGTATCTGCACACTGCAAATGGCCCGATTGTAATCATGTATTGTCTTTCTGCTGGCTGGTTAGCGCGCAACAAAAGCTTTTCGCTGTACCTCAGTACACGTGAAAATAAACTAAATCTAATCATCTAATAATTTAATCTAATAATCATCTAATAATCTAATTCTTGATTAAAACAGGTGTCAAGGGTTATGGGGAGAAGGCAGGAATATGGGATTAGGAGGCAGAGATCATAAGGTCATAAGGAATTAGGCCATTCGGCCAATGACTCAGCAATTCAATCAGGGCTGATCTATAATCAGGGCTGATCTATAATCAGGGCTGATCTATAATCATGGCTGATCTATAATCTGGGCTGATCTATAATCTGGGCTGATCTATAATCTGGGCTGATCTATAATCTGGGCTGATCTATAATCTGGGTTGATCTATAATCTGGGCTGATCTATAATCTGGGCTGATCTATAATCTGGGCTGATCTATAATCATGGCTGATCTATAATCTGGGCTGATCCACTCTATTCAAGCCTTTCACTATTCTGTACGCTTCAATGAGGTTCCCCCCTCCCCTCATCCTTCTAAACTCCAGCGGGTACAGGCCCAGTGCCGACAAACGCTCAGCATTGGTTATCCTACTCATACCTCGGATCATTCATGTTCAACCGTGATTGAATGGCAAAGTAGACTCGTTGGGCCGAATGGCCTAATACTACTCCTATAACTTGTGAACTTGTAAACCATATGTAACTAAACTGTAACAACACTAAATCAATTGGTGTTGAACTGGGGTGATTGATAATCTGGGGCTGGGCTAAGGTCAGGGGGGAGTCGTCGTCCCCCACCCCCGCCACGGGTACCATGTAACTCCGTGCTACCTGCTCCATGGTCGGATAGTCGACGACTAAACCGTCTCCTCCACCTGGTGAGGAGGGGGCTGTGGACCCCCAGCAGGACCAAAAACAAGACCCGTCAAAGGGCGGATGAGCTCCTGGCGAGCCGACGGCCACACACACTTCAGTAGAAGTTGCGATCACTGTCGTATGTAGCATTGTAAGGAACGATGATAAAGCGCACGCACGCACGCACGCACGCACACACACACACACACACACACACAGCAAAATCCTAGACTTCCAGCGGCGGAAGTCGGCAGGAACTGGAGGACGGGGATGTGTGGTGCGTCCGTCACCGTTCCCGTTGGAAACCAGCGCCACCGCGTCGCTGATGTTTTCAACGATGTTGATGATGATGGCTACCATTTGGTCCACAGCCCTCCAAACATATCCTAACCATGTACCTGTCAAACTGTCAATGATAGACAATAGACAATAGACAATAGGTGCAGGAGTAGGCCATTCAGCCCTTCGAGCCAGCACCGCCATTCAATGTGATCATGGCTGATCATCCCCAATCAGTACCCCGTTCCTGCCTTCTCTCCATATCCCCTGACCGCTATTTTTAAGAGCCCTATCTAGCTCTCTCTTGAAAGCATCCAGAGAACCTGCCTCCACCGCCCTCTGAGGCAGAGAATTCCACACTCACCACTCTCTGTGAGAAAAAGTGTTTCCTCGTCTCCGTTCTAAATGGCTTACTCCTTATTCTTAAACTGTGGCCCCTGGTTCTGGACTCCCCCAACATCGGGAACATGTTTCCTGCCTCTAGCCTGTCCAAACCCTTAACAATCTTGTATGTTTCAATGAGATACCCTCTCATCCTTCTAAACTCCAGAGTGTACAAGCCCAGCCGCTCCATTCTCTCAGAGCGTATGACAGTCCCGCCATCCCGGGAATTAACCTTGTAAACCTACGCTGCGCTCCCTCAACAGCAAGAATGTCCTGTGGGCATTCACGGGTCGATGCCCCTTTAAGAGCGGCCTTCACCCAGTGTTAGCGGCCAGCCATGGGCAGAGTGCAAGTATCAGAAGCCAGGTGGCCTATTGCCGGCGGGGCACCTATCTGTACAGTTGTTGCAGCATTCCTGCACATGCTGGCTTACGCAGGAAGAGAAGGAAAAAAAAACCATAAGGCCTTGAACCACGACCGTCGTTTTCCCCCGGCTAATCTGTGGAACTCACAGCGCTGCGATTTCACGGTCAGACACAACAATGAACAGAGGACACGGTGCAAAGTTGTGTACTTGGAGTGCTGCCATCGTGACTCGACTGCTACTGTGTATGTAACAAGCACAGCAAACCCCGTTTCCCCTCTCCCATTTGCTTCCACCTCCCAATTTTCCTCCTTGGTCGCATGAACTCCTCTCTCAGCATGGTTGTAGATGAGACTTAGCCATAGTCGCAGAGGGTCACAGGCCCTTCGGCCCAACTTGCCCAAACCAACCATCCAGGCAGGAACGGGCTACTGATTGTGGATGATCAGCCATGATCATATTGAATGGTTCGAAGGGCCGAATGGCCTACTCCTCCACCTATTGCCTATTGTCTAGTGTCTGAGATCATAAATGCTAGGAGTAGAATAAGGCCATTTGGCCCATCAAGTCTACTCTGCCTTCAATTATGCCTCGTAGTGTTGTTCAGCGCAGTCATAGAATCCCTCTCTGCTTTTATATTTCATGCCTTGTTGCATATTGTCTATTGTCTATCTACATTGGTCCCACTGGCTTGCATTTAGCCCATATCCCTCTCAACCTATCCTATCCGCGTATCTGTCTAATTGTTTTTAAACTGTCCCAGCCTCAACTCTACTGAGCTTGTACACTCTGGAGTTTAGAAGGATGAGAGTCCTTCTAAACGTTATTCCTCATCTCCGTTCTAAATGGCTTACCCCTTATTCTTAAACTGTGGCGCCTGGTTTGGGACTCCCCCAACATCGGGAACATGTCTCCTGCCTCTAGTGTGTCCAAACCCTTAATAATCTTATATGTTTCAATGAGATCCCCTCTCATCCTTCTAAACTCCAGAGTGTACAAGCCCAGCCGCTCCATTCTCTCAGCATATGACAGTCCCGCCATCCCGGGAATTAACCTTGTAAACCTACGCTGCGTTCCCTCAATAGCAAGAATGTCCTTCCTCAAATTAGGGGACCAAAACTGCACACAATACTCCAGGTGTGGTCTCACTAGGGCTCTGTAAAACTGCAGGACCTCTTTGCTCCTATATTCGATTCGTCCTGTTATAAAGGCCAACATTCGCTTGGCTTTCTTCACTGCCTGCTGTACCTGCATGCTTACTTTCATAGACTGACGTACAAGGACCCTCAGATCCCGTTGTACTTCCTCATTTCCTAAAGTACTTCCCCTTTACCTAAAGTAAAGTAAACTCTTCCAATCAATCCACGTGAGTTTGGAAACCTTGGCATCATTCTAATATCCTCTCTGCTCCCCTGTAAAGCCTCCAGACAGTTACATCAAAGAGTGATACCAAAACCGGACAAATTCCAATGAATTGCGCACAAATACACTTCTAACTGAGTTTGAGGAAAACATTGAAGGAGTCATAACAAAAACAAAAACAAAAAAATGAACTGCTGTCTTAAACAGGCAGCCATAGCAACGTACTTAACACTGAGTATAATTCCAAGGCGCCTCAGAAGAATATTATCAAACAAACCTAAAGTGGCTCAGCACTTCAACTCCCCCTCCCATTCCGCATCCGACCTCTCGGTCCTGGGCCTCCTCCACGGCCAGAGTGAGCAACACCGCAAGTTGGAGGAACAGCACCTCATATTCCGCTTGGGGAGTCTGCATCCTCTGGGCTTGAACATTGAATTTTCTCAATTCTGTTAACCCTTGCTGTCTCCTCCCCTTCCCACCTCTCCCTCAGCCCTCGGGCCCTGGCATTCCCTCTCTCTCCATCTCCCTCCCCCAACCTAGGCGCACCAGCTTCTCATTTTCACACCACAAACAGCTTACAATGGCTTGTTCCCTTTATCATCGATACTTTTTTGCATATCTTTCATTCATTGTTCTTTATCTCTCCACATCACCGTCTAGATCTCTCGTTTCCCTGATCCCTGACCAGTCTGAAGAAGGGTCTCGACCCGAAACGTCGCCCATCTCCTCCGCTCCTTAGATGCTGCTGCACCCGCTGAGTTTCTCCAGCCTGTTGTGTAACCTAATATTGAGCTGCATAAAGAATTGAGCAGCAAAAAGCTGCAGATGTAAGAAATCTGAGGTAAAATCCGATAATGCAGGGCTTCGCAACAAGCTGGGCAGCAACCGAGGAGAGAGAAAGTTGGCAACCTTTTTATTAGACCGGGTAATGTGAGAAAATTAGCAGGTCTCAAGGGCGGCACCATGTCGCAGCGGTACAGTTGCTGCCTTACACCGTCAGAGACCCTGGTTCGATACCGACCACGGCCGTTGCCTGAGTTTGTACGTTCTCTCCGTGACCGCGTGGGTTTTCTCCGGGTGCTCTGGTTTCACCCACACTCCAAAGTTTGTAGGTTCATTGAGTTTGGTAAAAATTGTAAATTGTCCCTAGTGTGTGTAGGAAAGCGTTAGTGTGCGGGGAACGCTGGTCGGCGTGGAGTCGGTGGGCCGAAGGGCCTGTTTCCGCGCTGTATCTCTAAACTGAACAAAACTAAACTCAGTTGCAAAGAGCGGGAGGGGTGAAGAGAATAAAGACTATTTCTGCAAAGATAGCGGTCACGGAGGCACAGCGGTAGAGTTGCTGCCTTACAGCGAATGCAGCGCGGGTTCGATCCCGACTATGGGTGCTGCCTGTACGGAGTTTGTACGTTCTCCCCGTGACCTGCGTGGGTTTTCTCCGAGATCTCCGGTTTCCTCCCGCGCCCCAAAGACGTGCAGGTTTGCAGGTTAATTGGCTTGGTGTAAATGTAAAAATTGTCCCTAGTGGTGTGTGTAGGATGGTGTTAGTGTGCGGGGATCGCTGGTCGGCGCGGACCCGGTGGGCCGAAGGGCCTGTTTCCGTGCTGTATCTCTAAACAGTGGGAGCAATTTTAAAAGCCTTCAGGTAAACGAAAGTGCCGGAGAAACTCAGCGGGTGCGGCAGCATCTATGGAGCGAAGGAAATAGGCAACGTTTCGGGCCGAAACCCTTCTTCAGACTTAACAAGCCTTTAAATAGGCACATGGATATGCAGGGTATAGTGGGATATGATTTAGACTTTGGAGACACAGTGTAGAAACCCACCGGATCACATGGGGAGAATGTACAAACTCCGTACAGACAGCGCCCGTAGTCAGGATCTCTGACGCTGTAAGACAGCATCTCTGCCGCTGCGCCGTCCACACTTAGATCTCTCTGGGTCTCCGAGTTCTCCCATCTCTCACCCATTAGGTGATATTCGTTACTTTTTCTATATTTATAATCTTTTGTTATTTTTGCCTGCCAAACGTGCCAGGTTAACATTTTCCCGTGTCCTGCTCTTGTTCGCCAGGACTTTGCCCACTCACTTAAAATATCTGCGTCCCCTCTTTCAATATTCTTCGCAACCTACTTCCCAATCTATTTTTAAGAAAGAACTGCAGATGCTGGAAAAATCGAAGGTTGACAAAAATGCTGGAGAAACTCAGCGGGTGAGGCAGCATAAATTCTGCCTCACCCGCTGAGTTTCTCCAGCATTCTTGTCCGCCTTCCCTATCTATTTTGGTGACATTTTCAAATTTAGCAACTACACCTTTAGTGCCCTCACCAACGTCATGTCAAGGTTGAGGCCCCCTGGCAAGCCACGGTTGAGGCACACCACTTTATGCACCTTGCCAAGAGGAAAAAAGTCATATTTATGTTTTCTGATGGCCTTGCCAATCCTCTATACATGTCAATATGTCACCTCCTCAACCTTAAGCTTTCATTTTCCGCCATTACCTTCAATGTGGCTTTGTTTTCGATTAGCCTAGTTTAGAGATCGAGATACAGCACGGAAACAGGCCCCTCTGGCCCACCGGGTCCTCACCGGCCAGTGATGCCCGCACACCAACACTATCCTGCACAGCTCCAGATTCAGGGAGAGTTTCTTCCCAAGATAGACACAAAAAGCTGGAGTTCACTCAGCGGGACAGGCAGCGTCTTTGGAGAGAAGGAATGGGTGACGTTTCGGGTCGAGACCCTTCTCTCCAAAGATGCTGCCCGTCCCGCTGAGTTACTCCATCATTTTGTGCCTATCTTCGGTTTAACCCAGCATCTGCAGTTCCTTTCTGCACAGTTTCTTCCCAGCTGCTAATTCAGGCAAATGAACCATCTTACCACAACTAGAGAGCAGACCTGAATTACTATCTACCTCGTTGGAGACCCTCGGACCATCTTTGATCGGACTTTACTTCGCACTGAACGCTATTCAGATTATTCCCTTTATCATGTGAATAGCTCGATTGTCACCATGTGCAGGAAGGAAATGCAGATGGTGGTTTAAACCAAAGATTGATTAAAAATGCTGGAGTGACTCAGCGGGACAGGCAGCATCTCTGGAGAGAAGGAATGGGTGACGTTTCGGGTCGAGACCCTTTTTCAGACGTATAATCATGTATTGTCTTTCCACTGTGGACAAAAATGCTGGAGAAACTCAGCAGATGAGGCTCGACCCGAAACGTCACCTATTCCTTCGCTCCACAGATGCTGCCTCACCCGCTGAGTCACTCTGTCATTTTTTGTTTACCTTTGATTTTTCCAGCATCTGCAGTTCTTTCTTAAACATATTGTCTTTCACTGACTGGTTTGCATGCAACAAAAGCTTTTCACTGCACCTCGGAACACGTGACAATTAATAAACTAAACTATAGACAACAGACAATAGACAATAGGTGCATGAGTAGGCCATTTGGCCCTTCGAGCCAGCACCGCCATTCAATGTGATCATGGCTGATCATCCCCAATCAGTACCCCGTTCCTGCCTTCTCCCCATATCCCCTGACTCCGCTATTTTTAAGAGCCCTATCTAGCTCTCTCTTGAAAGCGTCCAGAGAACCGGCCTCCACCGCCCTCTGAGGCAGAGAATTCCCCAAACTCACAACTCTCTGTGAGAAAAAGTGTTTCCTCGTCCCCGTTCTAAATGGCTTTCTCCTTATTCTTAAACCGAGGCCCCGGGTTCTGGACTCCCCCAACATCCTGCCTCTAGTGTGTCCAAGCCCTTAACCATTTCATATGTTTCACTGAGATTCCCGCTGATCCTTCTAAACTCCAGAGTGTACAAGCCCAGCCGCTCCATTCTCTCAGCTATAGGAAGGGGAAGATACGTTTCACATTATTGTTACAAATCAGACCCTCGTTAAGAACGGCCATGTTTAAGAACAGCCCGACCAGAAGCAGAAATATCGTAGACACTG
Source organism: Okamejei kenojei (assembly GCA_035221665.1). Taxonomy (NCBI): domain Eukaryota; kingdom Metazoa; phylum Chordata; class Chondrichthyes; order Rajiformes; family Rajidae; genus Okamejei; species Okamejei kenojei. The sequence goes on along the minus strand of CM069137.1, from coordinate 4,956,963 downwards.
TAGAATTCAGGAAGCTCTTTAAAAACACATAACTCCAATAGGAAGGGTGAGGAAACAGGCAAGCTGTGTTGGTCGGGGTTATCTGATCATAACAAGCTTTCACTAAGAAACACGGGACTTCCGGCAATGCAAGGCTACTTCCTTTGCAATGTAACAAGGATGGTGGGGGGGGTGGTAGGGACCAGAAGAAAATACGGCTCAACCTCGGAGGGCGGTGGAGGCCGGTTCTCTGGATACTTTCAAGAGAGAGCTGGATAGAGCTCTTGAAGATAACAGAGTCAGGGAAGATGGGGAGAAGGATGCTCTAAGGTGGCGCCTGCCTGCGGCGACTTTTTGCTAACAGCCAGACAGAAGAGGAAGATTGTTTAAGAAGGAACTGCAGACGCTGGAAAATCGAAGGTAGACAAAAGTGCTGGAGAAACTCAGCGGGTGCAGCAGCATCTATGGAGCGAAGGAGATAGGCAGACACTAAAATGCTGGAGAAACTCAGCAGGTGCAGCAGCATACAAAAATGCTGAAGAAACTCAGCGGAAGAAGATTACTTACAGCAACAAGCAACTTTTATTTATCCATGTGTGTATATATTTTAATAATGGTCTACGGACACACTGATCTGTTCTGTATTCATGCCGTCTATATTCTGTTGTGCTGAAGAAAACCAAGAATTTAATTGTCCTATCTGGGACACATGACAATAAACGCTCTTGAATCTTGAATCTTGAAGGCAGGAACGGGGTACTGATTGGGGATGATCAGCCATGATCACATTGAATGGCGGTGCTGGCTCGAAGGGCCGAATGGCCTACTCCTGCGCCTATTGTCTATCAACCTATCCAGCCTGTTTTCCTGACTCCCACAGCTTCCTGACTAACTTGGCAAAAAGGTTAAAGGGCGGCAGGGTGGCCCAGCACCAGAGACCCGGATTCGGTCCTCACCTTGGGTGCCGTCTGTGTGGAGTTTGCACGTTCTCCCTGTGACCGCGTGGGTTTCTTCCGAGTGCACCGGTTTCCTCCCACGTCCCGAAGTCGTACGGGTTTGTTGGTTAATTGTCCCTCTGAAAATTGCCCCCAAGTGTGTAGGGAGTGGATGAGAAAGTAGACAATAGACAAGAGGTGCAGGAGTAGGCCATTCGACCCTTCGAGCCAGCACCGCCATTCAATGTGATCATGGCTGATCATCCCCAATCAGTACCCCGTTCCTGCCTTCTCCCCATATCCCCTGACTCCGCTATCTTTAAGAGCCCTATCTAGCTCTCTCTTGAAAGCATCCAGAGAATTGGCCTCCGCTGCCTTCTGAGGCAGGGAATTCCGCGTAGGATATTATTGAACAAGTGTGAACGGCTGATCGATGGTCAACCAATGCAAAGGCCTGTATCTATTTCGAGCCACAGAGTCCAACAGCATAGAAATTAATGTATTTTTCAATACAATTAGCGTCCCGGGCTTCCAAATCCTACCGGAATGTTCTCCTCCACTGTGAGTCTTGGCCAGCCTCTTTTCCTTCTTCCATCAGGTTGCCATGTCATTGCTATGTTAAGCCCCTGTCCCACTTATGAGACCTAAACAGCAACCTCTGGTGACGTTGCCCGCCACCCAAGGTTTCCATGAGGTCACCGGAGGTTTTGGTCGCTCTCCCGAATGGTAGAAAGTGGTTTCCGCGGTGGTCGAGGCTTCATCTAGGTTGCTGCTATTTTTTCATCATGATTAAAACCGGCCTCGACTAAAAATAACCATATAACCATATAACAATTACAGCACGGAAACAGGCCCTCTCGGCCCTTCCAGTCCGTGCCGACCATTTGTTTTCCCCTAGTCCCATCTACCTGCACTCAGACCATACCCCTCCATTCCCTTCACGTCCATATACCTATCCACTTTACTCTTAAATGTTAAAATCGATCCTGCCTCCACCACTTCTGCTGGAAGCTGATTCCACACAGCCACCACCCTCTGAGTAAAGAAGTTCCCCCTCACGTTACCCCGAAACCTCTGTCCCTTAATTCTCATGTCATGCCCTCTTGTTTGAATCTTCCCTACCCTCAATGGGAAAAACGTATCCACGTCAACTCTGTCTATCCCTTTCATCATTTTAAAGACCTCAATCAAGTCCCCCCTTAACCTTCTGCGCTCCAAAGAATAAAGACCTAACTTGTTCAACCTTTCTCTGTAACATAGTTGCTGGAACCCTGGCAACATTCTAGTAAATCTCCTCTGTACTCCCTCTATTTTGTTGACATCCTTCCTATAACTAGGCAACCAAAATTGTACACCATACTCCAGAATTGGTCTTACCAATGCCTTGTACAATTTTAAACATTACTTCCCTACTCCTATATTCAATGCTCTGATTTATAAAGGCCAGCACACCAAAGGCTTTCTTTACCACCCTATCGACATGCGATTCCACCTTCAGGGAACTATGCACAGTTATTCCTAGATCCCTCTGTTCCACAGCATTCCTCAATTCCCTACCATTTACCATGTACGTCCTATTTTGATTTGTCCTGCCAAGATGTAGCACTTCACACTTATCAGCATTAAACTCCATCTGCCATCTTTCAGCCCACTTTTCCAAATGGCCCAAATCTCTCTGTAGACTTTGAAAATCTACTTCATTATCCACAACACCACCTATCTTAGTATCATCTGCATACTTACTTATCCAATTTTCCACCCCATCATCCAGATCATTGATGTACATGACAAACAACAGTGGACCCAACACAGATCCCTGAGGCACCCCACTGGTCACCGGCTTCCAACCTGACAAACAGCCATCCACCATTACTCTCTGACATCTCCCATTCAGCCACTGTTGAATCCATCTTGCTACTCCGCCATTAATAACCCAAAGATTGAACCTTCTTAACCAACCTTCCATGGGGAACCTTGTCAAAGGCCTTACTGAAATCCATATAGACAACATCCACTGCTTTACCCTCATCAATTTCCCTAGTTACCGCTTCAAAAAATTCAAGAAGGTTTGTCAAACATGACCTTCCAGGCACAAATCCATGTTGACTGTTCCTGATCAGACCCTGTTTATCCAGATGCTTATATATATTATCTCTAAGTATCCTTTCCATTAATTTGCCCACCACTGACGTCAAACTAATAGGTCTATAATTGCTAGGTTTATTCTTTGAACCCTTTTTAAACAATGGAACAACATGCGCAGTACGCCAATCCTCCGGCACTATTCCCGTTTCTAATGACATTTGAAATATTTCTGTCATAGCTCCTGCTATTTCTACACTAACTTCCCTCAATGTCCTAGGGAATATCCTGTCAGGACCTGGAGACTTATCCACTTTTATATTTTTCAAAAGTGTCAGTACTTCCTCCTCTTTGAATCTCATAGTTTCCATAGCTACTCTACTCTTTCCCCTTAACTCACCAAGTTCAATATCCTTCTCCTTGGTGAATACCGAAGAAAAAGAAATTGTTCAATATCTCCCCCATCTCTTTTGGCTCTGCAGATAGCTGTCCATTCTGGTTCTCTAATGGTCCAATTTTATCGTTATCCTAATAGGTTGCCGTTTTAAAAATCGATCATTTTTTAGTCGCAGGTCTAGTCGAAGCCGGTTTTCTTCATAGTGGAGGAAGGTTTTTAACGTTTGTGTGGGAGGTGGTAGGAGGTTGCAGGTCACCTCCACCTTGATTTTTTTTTTTGGGTGGCAAGCCAGGTCACCAGAGGTTGCTGTTTAGGTCTCCTAAGTGGGACAGGGGCTTTTGGAGCACGTTCTGGTGACATTCTGAGCACACGTCCTGCAGATTTCATCCTGCGTCACTTTATGTCCTGGCTGAGAGGCTTTCTTGCAGTTTCCCGGTAGTTCTCCTCGTTTGTGATGTGGTCTCTGAAGCTAGTCTTCAGGATCTTCCTCAAGCAGCGCTGTTGGAATGCATCCAATTTCATTTTCATCTTCACATTGATTTTCCGTGTCTCACTGGCATAGAGGGCTGTAGGGAGGACCACGGACTGGAAGAGCTTGACATTTAGCATCTTCGATATCCCGCCACTAGACCATATTGGCTGATATGGTTAGATTAGATCACCCCACTAAACTAAACTAAATAATCTAAACTAAACTAATAGGTACGTAGGCCAATAAAGTTCTGCAGTTGTATAGGGCTCTGGTGAGACCACCTCTGGAGTATTGCGTACAGTTTTGGTCTCCTAATTTGAGGAAGGACATCCTTGTGATTGAGGCAGTGCAGCGTAGGTTCACGAGATTGATCCCTGGGATGGCGGGACTGTCATATGAGGAAAGATTGAAAAGACTAGGCTTGTATTCACTGGCGTTTAGAAGGATGAGGGGGGATCTTATAGAAACATATAAAATTATAAAAGGACTGGACAAGCTCGATGCAGGAAAAATGTTCCCAATGTTGGGCGAGTCCAGAACCAGGCGCCACAGTCTTAGAATAAAGGGGAGGCCATTTAAGACTGAGGTGAGAAAAAACGTTTTCACCCAGAGAGTTGTGAATTTGTGGAATTCCCTGCCACAGAGGGCAGTGGAGGCCAAGTCATTGGATGGATTTAAGAGAGAGTTAGATAGAGTTCTAGGGGCTAGCAGTCAAGGGATATGGGGAGAAGGCAGGCACGGGTTATTGATTGGGGACAACCAGCCATGATCGCAATGAATGGCGGTGCTGGCTCGAAGGGCCGAATGGCCTCCTCCTGCACCTATTTTCCGTGTTTCTAACCATTGAACCATTGAGATATTTAAATTGAGCGACACTAGGCTTTCCCCATCTGACCCTAATGTGTAGGATAATACTTGTAAGGTCATAAGGAATAGGAGTAGAATTAGCCATCTACTCCGCCATTCAATCATGGCTGCTCTATCTCTCCCTCCTAACCCCATTCTCCTGCCTTCTCCTCACAGCCTATACGGGGTGATTGCTGGACATCACGGACTCGGTGGGCCGAAGGGCCTGTTTCCGCGCTGTAAAATTCTGCACGGACAACGTCACTACACACAAAGTAATAAGGACCTTCCCTAACCAGAAGCCGTGGATGAACAGGGAGGTCAGACTCCTGCTGAAGGCTCGCGACGCCGCTTTTAAATCTGGCGATGCTGAGGGTTACAGCTCATCCAGGGCCAATCTGAAAAAGGGAATCAGGAATGCTAAACTTAATCACAAACGGCGGATTGAGGAGCATTTCCGAAATAACTCTGACCCCAGGCGCATGTGGCAAGGAATCAAATCCATTGCCGATCACCATAAAGTTAACACTCCCCCCCCAGACAATGCCTCCCTTCCTGACGAGCTAAACTATTTCTACGCCCGCTTCGACCGGGACAACAAAACTACTGCCATCAAAGGTGCTCCACCCCCGCATGAACAACCCCTCAGTCTCTCCACCTCTGCTGTTCAGGATGCACTGAGCAAGGTGAATGAGCACAAAGCTGCCGGCCCGATGGCATCCCGGGCGGGTGCTCAGGGCATGTGCTGGACAACTATCCCTGGTCCTCACTGACATCTTCAATCTGTCACTGGCCCAGGGTGTCGTCCCCACTTGCCTCAAGACATCTACCATTGTGCCAGTGCCCAAACAATCAGCGACAGGGAGTCTCAATGATTTCCGGCCAGTGGCACTCACCCCTGTCATCGCCAAGTGCTTCGAGCGGCTGATCTTGGCTCACCTCAAAGCCAGCCTCCCCCCCCACACTGGACCCCCATCAGTTTGCCTACCGGACCAATAGGTCAACAGAAGACGCCATATCTGCGGCCCCTACACTCTGCCCTGACCCACCTGGACAGCAATAACACCTACATCAGGCTGCTGTTTCATCGACTTCAGTTCCGCCTTTAACACTGTCATACCCGCTAGCTTGATCACCAAAACTCAGCGGTCTTGGCATCTCCACTTCCCTCTGCAATTGGACACTGGATTTCCTCACTAACAGACCCCAGTCTGTTAGGATCAACAACCTCACCTCCTCCACTATAAACACTGAACACTGGCGTGCCACAGGGCTGTGTGCTCAGTCCTCTCCTCTACTCTCTCTTCACCCATGACTGCATCCCTAAGTTTAGCTCCAACGCCATCATAAAATTTGCCGACGACACCACGGTGGTAGGACTGATCAGCGATAACGACGAGTCAGCCTACAGGGAGGGAGGTCCAGCACCTGACAACCTGGTGTGCCAATAACAACCTCGTCCTTAACTCCCAAAAGACGAAGGAGATCATTGTCGACTTCAGGAAGAACAGAGGGAGCAGACACACCCCCATCCATATAAACGGGACTGAGGTGGAGCGGGTCTCCAACTACAAATTCCTCGGGGTACACATCTCGGAGGATCTGTCCTGGTCCCTCAACACCTCCAAGCTGATCAAAAAGGCGCAGCAGTGCCTTTATTTCCTGAGGAGGCTCAAAAAGGCCCACCTGTCCCCCAGATCCTGACCAACTTCTACCGCTGTACCATCGAAAGCATCCTGACCACCTGCTTTACGGTCTGGTACAGCAGTTGCACCGTAGCAGACAGGAAGGCACTACAACGGGTGGTGAAAACCGCCCCAGTACATCATCGGTGCCCTGCTCCCTGCCATGGATGCCCTCCACCGAAAACGGTGTCTGAGACGGCTGGGAAGATCATCAAGGACCCCCCTCCCACCCTAACCATGGAACTGTTTGCCCTCCTACCATCGGGAGGCGGTACAGGAGCCTCAGGTCCCGCACCAGCAGGATGAGGAACAGCTTCTACAATAACACGATCGCACTGCTGAACTCGGAGTCCCCGCCGATAGATTCCCACATCTGTATTTATTTATCTGCATTTATCTAAACATTGCTATCACTACGTATTGACACTAAACTGCATTTCGTTGTACCCATACTTGTATCTGTGCAATGACATTAAATTTGAATTGAATTGAATGAATTGAATTGAATTGAATTGAATGAATTGTATCTCTAAAGTTCAAAGTAAAATCCAATCTCCCTTCCACTGACTCCATCTGCACCTCACGCTGCCTCGACAAGACCAGCAGCATCATCAAGGACCAGTCTCACCCCCGGTCACTCCCTCTTCTCCCCTCTCCCCTCGGGCAAGAGGTAAAGAAGTGTGAAAACGCACACCTCCAGATCCACATACCTTGACGCCATCCTATCCCCCTTTGTTAAATCCCTCCCCACCTATGTTCAAGACACCTCAGACACTCTCCGTCGGCTCCGTGCATTCCATTCTCCACGCCCCCGTCCTCTCATCTTCACCATGGACGTCCAGTCAACACACTCTAACACCTCCATCCCCCACCAGTACGGTCTCAAAGCCCTCCGGTTCTTCCTCGACCAGAGGATTCCCCTCCCCCACTACAGATGAGGCTCGCACCAGGGTCTCCTCCATACCCCGCAACACTGCCCTCTCTCTCCCCATCCCCCACTCCGCAACAAGGGCAGAGTCCCCTGGTCCTCACCTTTCACCCCACCAGCCGGCAAATACAACACATAGTCCTCTGCCAGTTTCGCCACCTCCAACGTGACCCCTCCACTGGCCACATCTTCCCATCACCCGTCTGCCTTCCGCAAAGACCTCTCTCTCCGCAACTCCCTTGTCAATTCTTCCTTTCCCTCCCGCTATACCCCTTCCCCGGGCACTTTCCCTTGCAACCGCAAGAAATGCTACACTTGTCCCTTCACCTCCCCCCTCCACTCCTTTCATGGACCCAAGCAGTCCTTCCAGGTCCGACAGAGGTTCCACCTGCACCTCCTCTAACCTCATCTACTGCAATCCGCTGCTCCAGATGCCTGATGATCTATATCGGTGAGACCAAGCGGAGGCTTGGCGATCGTTTTCGCCGAACACCTCACCGCTCGGTCCGCAATAACCAACCCGACCTCCCCGGTGGCTCAGCACTTCAAACTCCCTCTCCCAATTCCGTATCCAGACCTCTCGGTTCCTGGGCCTCCTCCACGGCCACGAGTGAGCAACACCGCAAGCTGGAGGAAACAGCACCTCATATTCCGCTTGGGGAGTCTGCATCCTCTGGGCTTTAACATTGAATTTTCTCAATTCTGTTAACCCTTGCGGTCTCCTCCCCTTCCCACCTCTCCCTCAGCCCTCGGGCCCTGGCATTCCCTCTCTCTCGCTATCACGCTCCCCCACCCTAGTCGCACCAGCTTCTCATTTTCACACCACAAACAGCTTACAATGGCTTGTTCCCTTTATTATCGATACTTTTTTGCATATCTTTCATTCATAGTTCTTTATCTCTCCACATCACTCGTTTCCCTGATCCCTGACCAGTCTGAAGAAGGGTCTCGACCCGAAACGTCGCCTATCTCCTTCGCTCCTTAGATGCTGCTGCACCCGCTGAGTTTCTCCAGCCTTTTGTGTAACCTCCAGATTCATGGACAGTTTCTTCCCAACTGTTACCAGGTAACGGAACCATCCTACCACAACCACAGAGCAGTGCTGAACTACTATCTGCCTCATTGGTGACCCTCGGGCTATCCTTGATCGGACTTTGCTGGCTTTACCTTGCACTAAACGTTATCCCCTTATCTTGTATGATTATGATGTGTCGATACTGGCATGACTAATCATGTATTGTCTTTGCGCCGGCTGGTTAGCGAGCAACAAAAGCTTTTCACTGTACACGTGACAGTAAAACTAAACTGAACTAAAGACCTGAAAATCAGTTAAATAGTGTTCAGTTGAAAGCTCTTCCCAAAGAGGGAGGATCGTGTTTTGGAGGGAAACTAGTCCACTGGGAGAAAAAAAAACTTCCCCGCCGAGTCCAAAAATAATAGTCATCATTAAACCTTGCACGAGTGTGTTGAAATGTCTTGAAACATGAAACCTGAAGCGCCCTGGCCGTTCTCCTCGGGAGACACTGGAGGGTAGCTCCCGCCGCCAGTGGTGGTCTTGGTTGTGGCCGCAGAACGACAACCCGGCTGCAGAAAGGTGGCCAAAAGGGAACGTCCTGTGCTCCAAGAACCGCAATGATTTCCCGCTCCCTGGGCCAGAGCCCGCCTGAATGTGGACAGCCTTCGGGTCCGTCACATGTCCTGGCAGATCACCCACCCCCGGCAACCTTGTAGCCAGGCAATCGTTGTGTTTTTTTTTTAAGAGGATGTCTTTAGTTTAGTTTAGTTTAGTTTGGAGATACAGCATGAAAACGGGCCCTGCGGCCCGCTGAACCAGCGATCTCCGCACACTAATGGGCCCGTCCCACTCGGGCAACTCTTTAGGCAACTGCCAGGGACTAGTTTTAATGGAATTCACCTACGACACCTGGAGACAACCTACGGCATCACTATCCTACACACTATTGGGACAATTTACGATTTCTTACCTAAGCCAGTTAACCTGCAAACCTGCACGTCTTTGGAGTGTGGGAGGAAACCGGAGCTCCCGGAGGAAACCCACGGGGTTACGGGGAGAACGTACAAAATTCCGTATAGACAGCATCCGTAGTCGGGAACAAACTCCGGTCTCTGGCGCTCTAATGGGCCTGTCCCATTCGGGCAACTCTTTAGGCAACTGCCAGGGACTAGTTTTAATGGAATTCACCTACGACACCTGGCGACAACCTACGACAGCAAAAATTGTCGCCACTGTCGCCAAAAATATTTCAACATGTTGAAAATTCTGCCTCAGTCACCTGTAGTCGCCCAAAAAAATCGCCCAAGTAGGACAGGCCCGTGACACTATTGCAAGTGGGAGTCACAATTTACATTTTATACCCATCCAGTTGGCCTACAAACTGTACGTCTTTGGAGTGTGGGAGGACGCCGAATATCTCGGAGAAAGTCCGCGCAGGTCACGGGGAGAACGTGCAAACTCCGTACTGACAGCGCCCGTAGACAGGGTGGAACCCGGGAGGCGGTGGCACTACCGCTGCGCCACCCTCCCATCTACTGAGGAGGAGTTGGACTCAAATTGGGGTGGCACGCTGGCGCTGAGGTAGAGTCGCTGGGGACCCGGCTTCGATTCAAACCACAAGTGTTGTCTGTACGGAGTTTGTACCTTCTCCTCCTGGTTTCACCTGCGTGGGTTTTCTCCGGCTGCTCCGGTTTCCTCCCGTACTCCAAAGACGTACAGGTCTGTAGGTTAATTGGCTTGGTCCAATTGTAAATTGTCCCTGGGTGCGCGCAGGATGGCGTTAGCGTGCGGGGATCGCTGGTCGGCGCGGACTCGGTGGGCCGAAAGGGCCTGTTTCCACGCTGTACCTCTAAACTAAACTAAACTAAAGCCAGAAAAGTCCGATCAAGCACAGTCCGAGGGTCACCAAAGTGGTAGATAGTAGTTCAGGATCGTTGTCCAGGATCGCATCCCGAGATGGCGCCTGGCCTGCCGACTCCCTACAGCACTTTGCGTTTAACTCAAGATTCCAGCATCTGCAGTTGCATGGGTCTGCATTTTCTTGCCTCCTGGTTCATCAACATCCCTGTTTTAGACAATAGACAATAGGTGCAGGAGTAGGCCATTCGGCCCTTCGAGCCAGCACCACCATTCAATGTGATCATGGCCGATCATCCCCAATCAGTACCCCGTTCCCGCCTTCTCCCCATATCCCCTGACTCCGCTATCTTTAAGAGCCCTATCTAGCTCTCTCTTGAAAGTATCCATAGAACCGGCCTCCACCGCCCTCTGAGGCAGAGGGCATATGGACTATCCACACAGGACCCTCCTGCATTTCTGGCAAAGAGTACTTTTTTTTGCAGTCACAATTCATTTCACATTATGCCCTTGGCATCCATGGCATCAACATTTTTCTTTCAGATTCTTTTTTGCTAAAATCTCCATTCGGGACCATTTTTTTACATTTACCAAAGCCAATTAACCTACAAACCTGTACGTCTTTGGAGTGTGGGAGGAAACCGAAGATCCCGGAGAAAACCCACGCGGGTCACGGGGAGAACGTGCAAACTCCGTACAGACAGCACCCGTGGTCGGGATCGAACCCGGGTCTCCGGCGCTGCAAGCGCTGTAAGGCAGCGACTCTACCGCTGCGCCAACATACCGCCCAAAGCTAGTCCCACTTCGGCCCTTATCCCTCGATCCATGTACCTGGCCAAATGTTTTAATGTTGTTATTGCACCTGCCTCTACTAACTACGAGCGGGACAGGGGCGCAGCGGTAGAGCTACTGCCTCACAGCGCCGGGACCCGGGTTCTACCCCGATTACGGGTGCTGTCTGTACGGAGTTTGCACGTTCTCCCCGTGACCTGCGTGGGTTTTCTCCGAGATCTTCGGTCTCCTCCCACACTCCAAAAGACGTACGGGTTCATAGATTAATTGGCCTGGTGTAAATGTAAAAGATTGTCCCTAGTGTGTGCAGGATAGTGTCGATGTGCGGAGATTGTTGGTTGGTGCGAACTTTCAAGAGAGAGCTAGATCGGGCTCTTAAAGATAGCGGAGTCAGGGGATATGGGGAGAAGGCGGGAACGGGGTACTGATTGGGGATGATCGGCCATGATCACATTGAATGGCTCGAAGGGCCGAATGGCCTCCTCCTGCACCTATTGTCTATTGTCTATAACTCAGTGGGCTGAAGGGCCTGTTTCTGTGCTGCATGACTAAACTAAAAAACGAACACTCCGTTGGAAGCTCATTCCATATACCCACCGCCCTCTGTGGGCAAAGCTGATCCTCAGGGTCCGATTCAATCTTTCAACTTTAGCCTTAAACCTATGCCCTCTAGTTCTTGATTCACTTACTCTGGGTAAAAGACTCTGGACATTCATCCTTTCTATTCCACTCATGATTTTATACACCTTTACGAGATCACCTCTCAGCACTCAGGTGCTGGAAGGAATAGAGTCCCAGCCTGCTCAACCCTTTGCTGATGGCTCATGCCCTCGAGTCCCGGCATTCTTTCCACTTTCGCGACATCCTTCCTACAGTAGGGTGACCAGAACTGAACATGATACTACAAATGCGGCCTCGCCAACGCCTTGTGCGACAAACAGTGATGAAACTGTGGTGGCTCAGCGGTAGAGTCGCTGCTCAATGCCCCTGTCCCACTTAGGAAACCTGAACGGAAACCTCTGGAGACTTTGCGCCCCACCCAAGGTTTCCGTGCGGTTCCCGGAGGTTTTTGTCCTCCGGCAACCACCTTCAACTAGCATCGCAACCGGCTCCGACTAAAAAATTACCGATTTTTAAAACGGAAACCACTTTCAACCATTCGGGAGACTGCCGGAGGACAAAAACCTCCGGGAACCGCACGGAAACCTTGGGTGGGGCGCAAAGTCTCCAAAGGTCTCCGTTCAGGTTTCCTAAGTGGGACAGGGGCATTACAGCGCCAGAGACCCGGGATCGCTCCTGACTACGGGTGTTTGTCTGCGCGGAGTTTGTACGTTCTCCCCGTGACCTGCGTAAGTTTTCTCCCAGAACTTTGATTTCCTCCCGCACTCCAAAGGTTTGTAAGTTCATTGGCTTGGTGTAAATGTGAAAAATGTCCTTAGCGTTGGATAGCGTTAAGGGTCTGTCCCACTCAGGCGATTCATAGTCGCAGCAGGTTGCCGAAAATTTTCAACATGTTGAAAATCTAGCGGCAACCAGAAAAAGGTACGACTCTTTGGGCAACTACTGACGACCACACAGGCTTCACCCCGCGGCATGTCATCTGCGTGTCAACGAGGTTCCCCTTCATCCTCAACCTACGAATAAAGGGGAGGCCATTTAAAACTGAGATGAGGAAAAACATTTTCACTCAGAGAGTTGTGAATTTGTGGAATTCCCTTCATCACGAGTATTTTTTTACTCTTGGAAATTTTTCACACGGTTGAAAAAACGTCACGAGATTCGGCGTTTCCCGAGTACCTGCCAATAGACAATATACAATAGATGTAAGAGAGAGTTAGATAGAGCTCTAGGGGCTAGTGGAGTCAAGGGATATGGGGAGAAGGCAGGCACGGGTTATTGATTGGGGGCGATCAGCCATGATCACAATGAATGGCGGTGCTGGCTCGAAGGGCCGAATGGCCTCCTCCTGCACCTATTTACTATGTTTCTATGTTAATAGGTGCAGGAGAAGGCCATTCGCCCCTTCGAGCCAGCACCGCCATTCAATGTGATCATGGCTCATCATCCCCGTTAGCATTACGAGCCATTACGAGACATCCACGAGCTCCATCGTACCTGCTACGTACATTCTACGTACTTACCACGAGTTTGAATTTTTTTTTAAACTACGGAGAGCTCTTGGGTAAACTTGCATCTTGGGATAGGGCCTTTAGATAGAGCTCTAGGGGCTAGCGGAAGCAAGGGATATGGGGAGAAGGCAGGCAGGGGTTTACTGATTGGGGATGATCAGCCATGATCACATTGAATGGCGGTGCTGGCTCGAAGGGCCGAATGGTCTCCTCCTGCACCTATTTCCTGTTTCTGTTTCAGTTTTCTCCAGTGAGTACAGGCGCAGTGCCTTCAAACGCTCACCAAACGATGTCCTAAGACTATGAATGGTGCTGTTACAAATGTGTGTGTGTGTAGAGCTGTTACACAGAGCACTTCATTGAGGCAGTGTGCAGGTGCACAGTGTATTGCGTACAGTTTTGGTCTCCTAATCTGAGGAAAGACATTCTTGCCACAGAGGGAGTACAGAGAAGGTTCACCAGACTGATTCCTGGGATGGCACGACTTCCATATGAAGAAAGACTGGATAGACTCGGCTTGTACTCGCTGGAATTTAGAAGATTGAGGGGGGATCTCATAGAGACTTACACAATTCTTAAGGGGTTGGACAGGCTCGATGCAGGAAGATTGTTCCCGATGTTGGGGAAGTCCAGGACAAGGGGTCACAGTTTAAGGATAAGGGGGAAGTCTTTTAGGACCGAGATGAGAAAATCGTTTTCCACACAGAGAGTGGAGAATCTGTGGAATTCTCTGCCACAGAAGGTAGTTGAGGCCAGTTTGTTGGCTATATTTAAGAGGGAGTTGGATGTGGCCCTTGTGGCTGAAGGGATCAGGGGGTATGGAGAGAAGGCAGGTACAGGATACTGAGTTGGATGATCAGCCGTGATCATATTGAATGGCGGTGCAGGCTCGAAGGGCCGAATGGCCTGCTCCTGCACCTAATTTCTATGTTTCCATGTTTCTATGACTGGCTGCATCGTGGCCTGGTTCGGCAACTTGAACGTCCAGGAGGTGAAAAGACTGCAGAAAGTGACCACTGCCCAGTCCATCACCAGCGCTGACCTCGCCACTGTCAAAGGGATCTATCTCAGTCGCTGTCATCAAGGACCCACACCATCCTGGCCACACACTCATCTCACTGCTGCCATCGGGAAGAAGGTACAGGAGCCTGAAAACTGCAACGACCAGGTTCAGGAACAGCTACTTCCCCACAGCCACCAGGCTATTAAACACTACAACCTCATAAGCTCTAAACTACAATAGACTACTATTGTTTGTTCTTTTTTTTCTGAGTTTTTGTTATATTATTTATTACGATGTTTACATATTCTGTTGTGCTGCATTTCAGTAAGAATGTCATTGTCCTATCTGGGACACGTGACAATAAACCTCTCTTGACTCTTGGCACCGTATAAAGATCAGGCGCAGCTTAAAGGGCCTGTCCGACTTGGCCGTAATTTGCGCGTTGTTTACGCGACATCATTTACGTGATGCACGATGACATAGGCAGTGACGCGCGGCGTCGCAGGACTTTGTGATGTACAAAATCTTCGTGCGCCATCTGCGTGACGCGCAAATGACTGCCAAGTGGGACAGGCCCTAACGTTGCTTATTTCTGTCTCAAACATTAATGAATTTAATTTCAACACGATACAAAAACCAAAAAATAAACAAAACTGTGGTGACAAACCCGCCACCAATAACTACCATACAACCGCAGTAGATGGACAAGCATCCGGCTCGGGCAAAGCCGGCGTAACTTTCTTAGCATGAATGCTCCCATTGTCTCGCCCCCATGGATCCAATCTGAGGGGCGGCACGGTGGCGCAACGGTAGAGACGCCGCCTCACAGCGCCAGAGGCCCGGGTTCGTTTCTGACCACGGGCGCTGTCTGTACGGAGTTTGTACGTTCTCACCCCGTGACCGCGTGGGTTTTCGCCGGGTGCACCGTTTCCTCCCACACTCCAAAGACGTGCAGGTTTGGAGGTTCATTGACAATAGACGATAGACAATAGACAGTAGGTGCAGGAGTAGGCCATTCGACCCTTCGAGCCAGCACCGCCATTCAATGTGATCGTGGCTGATCATCCCCAATCAGTACCCCGTTCCTGCCTTCTCCCCATATCCCCTGACTCCGCTATTTTTAAGAGCCCTATCTAGCTCTCTCTTGAAAGTATCCAGAGAACTGCCCTCCACGACCCTCTGAGGCAGAGAATTCCACAGACTCACCACTCTCTGTGAGAAAAAGTGTTTCCTCATCTCCGTTCTAAATGGCTTACTCATTCTTAAACTGTGGCCCCTGGTTCTGGACTCCCCCAACATCGGGAACATGTTTCCTGCCTCTAGCATGTCCAAACCCTTAATAATCTTATATGCTTCAATGCTTCGGTTTGGTAAATTGCCCCGCAGAGTGTAGGCGTGCGGGCCAGTAGGTTAATTGGCTTCGGTGAACATTGTAAATTGTCCCTAGTGTGTGTGTGTGTGTGGGATGGTGATGGTGTGCGGGGGATCGCTGGTCGGTGCAGACTCGTGTGCTGAAGGGCCTGTTTCCGCGCTGTGTCTCGAAAGTCTGCAGTTCCATCAACACCTTTGAACGCACAAGCAAGACAGAGAACTCCCTCGCTGCTCCTGAATACCAGCGCCATTTGGGCCTCAGACACAAAAGGGCAGCGAATCGTCCGATCAGCTGAGAAGATTATTGGCTGCAACCTTCCCTCCGTTGAAGAACTGTACACTGCAAGGGCCAGGAAGCGAGCGGGCAAGATCATCACTGACCCCTCTCACCCTGGCCACAAACTCTTTGAATCACTTCCCTCTGGAAGGCGACTCCAGACTGTCAAAGCTGCCACAGCCGGACATAAAAACAGCTTTTATCCACGAGTAGTTGCTCCACTCAACAGCCAAAAATCTGTAGCCTCCCTTTGATCTGGTATTTTGTTGGTTCACATGCTTGATCAATGGTGTTTTATCATTAATGTTTTATTATTATTAATGATTAGTGTTTTCTGAGTCATTCCTAACTGTCACTGTATGTCATGTTGTTACTTGTGGGCGGAGCACCAAGGCAAATTCCTTGTATGTGAACACTTGGCCAATAAACTTACTTACTTAAAATGCTGGAGGAACTCAGCGTTGCCCATTCCTTCTCTCCAGAGATGCTGCCTCATCCGTTGTTACTCCGCCATTTTGTGTCAACCTTCGATTTTACCAGCAGCTGCAGTTCTTTCTTCCGTCATTTGCACCTTGTTAGTTTGAGGCCTCAGTTTAATGCCCGGCTGAAAGACCATGAGGCAAAGGAGCAGAAATCGGCCACTCAGCCCATCGATCATGGCCGATCTACCTCTCCCTCCAAAACCCATTCTCCTGCCTTCTCCCCGCAACCTTTGATGCCCATATTAATCAAGAACCTATCAATCTCCGCCTTAAAAATACCTCCACAGCCATCTGTGGCAATGAATTCTACAGATTCACCACCCTCTGAGTAACGAAATTCCTCCTCCAAGGCAGCACATCAAACAATGCAGGCCTCTTGAAGCAATTCCCTAGATAATAGCCTCAAACCTAAACTTGGGCGGCCCAGTGGCGAAGCGGGTAGAGCCACTGCCTCACGGCCCCCGAGAGATCTGAGTCCGATCCTGACCTCGGGTGCTGAAACATATAAGATTGTTAAGGGCTTGGACACGCTAGAGGCAGGAAACATGTTCCCGATGTTGGGGGAGCCCAGAACCACGGGCCACAGTTTAAGAATAAGGAGTAAGCCATTTAGAACGGAGGCAAGGAAACACTTTTTTCTCACAGAGAGTTGTGAGTCTGTGGAATTCTCTGCCTCAGAGGGCGGTGGAGGCCGGTTCTCTGGATGCTTTCAAGAGAGAGCTAGATAGGGCTCTTAAAGATAGCGGAGTCAGGGGATATGGGGAGAAGGCAGGAACGGGGTACTGATTGGGGATGATCAGCCATGATCACATTGAATGGCGGTGCTGGTCCCGAAGGGCCAAATGGCCTACTCCTGCACCTATTGTCTATTGTCTATTGCTGTCCAGGTTTAGTTTAGTTTAGAGATACAGCGCGGAAACAGGCCCTTCGGCCCGCCGGGTCCGCGCCGACCAGCGATCCCCGCACATTAACACTATCCTATTCCCACTAGGGACAAACCCTACACATAATTTTACACCTATACCAAGGCCTACAGGCCTGCATGTCTTTGGAGTGCGGGAGGGAACCGAAGATCTCAGAGAAAACCCACGCAGGTCACGGGGAGAACGCACAGACTCCGTACAGACAGCGCCCGTAGTCGGGATGGAACCCGGGTCTCCGGCGCTGCAAGTTCAGTTCAGTTCAGTTTTATTTGTCATATGTAGGTTAAGACAGGGTCGACGGTACAATGAAATGTTTTTGACAAGACAAGGCTCGCAAGGCAGCGGCTCTCCCGTAGCACCACCGTGCTCCGCACTGTCTGTGTGCGCATGGAGTTTGCACGCTGCCCCGCTGGACGGCGTGGGTTTCCTCCGGGTGCTCGTGTTTGCGGGTTTGTGGGTTAATCGGCCCCCCTGTAAATTGCCCCCTGGCGTGCGGGGAGCGAATGCATGGGAGGGGAAGCGTGGAACCGACGTGGACGAGGCATCGATGGTTGTCGCGGAGTCCGCACGGGGGGGGGGGGGGGGAAACCGGGGCTCGTTTCCATGCTGCATCTTTCCATGAATCAATGAACAATCGATGGATAATACACTCCATGTCAGGCACAAAGTACAGCGAGCGGCAGCAGACCTGCTTCAAATGCTGCCTTTAGACAAGTTTGCAAAGTGCTGGAATTTCAGGCAAATTCCTTTCGTCGGTTGAAAGAAGCCCACTGTTCTCTCGCTGGCCTTCGCATGACTCCAGTCAGATCCACACAAGGCCGACTGGGGCTTCCAGAGTGTCTTAGAGTTCTGCAGCACGGAACCAGGCCCTTCGGCCCACCTTACCCAGATGCTGACCCAAGAAGCCCCATCTACGTTACCAGGTTAATTCCCGGGATGGCGGGACTGTCATATGCTGAGAGAATGGAGCGGCTTGGGCCTGTAAGGATGAGAAGGCATCTCATTGAAACATATCAATAAAAAAAAAATCAAACAAACTTTATTGCCATTTAGAAATACATCGATGTATGCAATTCCAAACGAAATTCCGTTGCATTTGCGTTGCAATATAAGATTATTAAGGGTTTGGACACGTTAGAGGCAGGAAACATGTTCCCGATGTTGGGGGAGTCCAGAACCAGGGGCCACAGTTTAAGAATAAGGAGTAAGCCATTTAGAACGGAGACGAGGAAACACTTTTCCTCACAGAGAGTGGTGAGTCTGTGGAATTCTCTGCCTCAGAGGGCGGTGGAGGCGGGTTCTCTGGATGCTTTCAAGAGAGAGCTAGATAGGGCTCTTAAAGATAGCGGAGTCAGGGGATATGGGGAGAAGGCAGGAACGGGGGATACTGATTGGGGACGATCAGCCATGATCACATTGAATGGCGGTGCTGGCTCGAAGGGCCGAATGGCCTACTCCCTGCACCTATTGTCTAGAGTCTATTGTAAACTCAGCGGGACAGGCAGCATCTCTGGAGAGAAGGAACGGGTGACGTTTCGGGTCGAGACCCTTGGGTCACCCGTTCCTTCTCTCCAGAGATGCTGCCTGTCCTGCTGAGTTTACTCCAGCATTTTGAGTGTGCTGTGAAGAATCGTAAGACACCTCTGTGCTGTGAACAATCTCCTATGCTGTGAAGAATCGTAAGACTCTAACGATCCCGTGATAGCTGCGGTCTAGGACATCCGCTCCTGAAAGTCTGGCGAAACTGGGCTTTGATCCTTTGCAGCAGCGCGCATTACAAGGCGATTTAATTGACCAAAACTTTGAGGGTTTTTAACCGAGTAAACAAGGAGAGGCTTCTTTCAAAAGCAGGCCGCCCGACTGGGGAATCAAGGCTCGAGGTGATTGCCAAAGGAACACAAGGAATCTTTTTTTCTGCGATGTGAGTTGTCACATTCTGCGTGTGAAAGGGTGATGTAAGCAAGATTCAATGTATGCTCTTGAAATGGTAACGGGCAAATGTTTGAGTTCTCAAGGCTTAGGGGAGAGAGCTGAGGGTGTGGAATTATTCAGGTTTTATGGGCCTGTCCCACTCGGTGACTGCCGGCATCATTGACTGACGTATCAGGTCACCGAAAAATGACGTACGATGCGCGGTGTTTTTTCAAATGTCTCAAAAAATTTTGTTGTCGCCGTTGGATTTTGAAATGTTCTAAATCTTGTGGCGACACTGATTTGACGCTGGCAGTTGCCGGGAAAAAAAACGGCAAGTAGGACAGGCCCTTAACTCTCAGAGCTGAGTCA
Source organism: Okamejei kenojei (assembly GCA_035221665.1). Classification (NCBI taxonomy): domain Eukaryota; kingdom Metazoa; phylum Chordata; class Chondrichthyes; order Rajiformes; family Rajidae; genus Okamejei; species Okamejei kenojei. The sequence goes on along the minus strand of CM069137.1, from coordinate 4,937,507 downwards.
GGTACAATGGTATAAGGCAGGGGTCCGGCAACCTTGTTCTGCACAGGGGCCGGGACGCATGTCTGTGAGCGGATGGGGGGGGGGGGGGGGGGCACATCTATCGCCTGCACACATGGATCCCGCCCCCTTCCCGCCCCGGATGGCAGGCATCAAATCACGTGTTCACAGAAGGTAGACAAAAATTGCTGGGGAAACTCAGCGGGGTGAGGCAGCCTCGTGCAATCCTCGCATGTCTCATCCGCTGAGTTTCCCCAGCATTTTTTGTCTACCTTCGATTTTTCCAGCATCTGCCGTTCTTTCTTAAACGTGTTCGCAGAAGGTGCGAGGCCGTGCCGGCGGCTTTGCGCGGGATGCGGTTCAGCCGGCGCTCGGCGGGCCGGAGGATTATGGGGGAAAAAAAATCCAGCTGCGGGCTGGATGATTTCGGGTTAAGGGCCGAATGGGGGCCGTAGGTTGCCGACCTCTGGAATAAGACAGGCAGGGTTCCCAACCTGACGTAAATTCACCCCCAGGGCCTAAAATCCGCCTATCCAGGGGGTAAATTTGTCGATTCTGGAACTGTACATATTTTTTTCTGATTGACTGTGACTGTGTTTGGTTCTCGTATACCAGTATCGGTTCATCATTAGCTGTTCATAAATAAGTGAAATAACATTGCTGCGTGCTATTAAAGTTGCCTGGAGTAAACGGGATGAAAAAGGTTCGCGAAACCCCGGAATAAGGTTTATTGTCACCTGCATCGAGGTGCAGTGAAAAGCTTTGATCAGATAACACAGTGTGTGATGTCTGAAGAAGGGTCTCGACCCGAAACGTCACCTATTCCGTCTCTCCAGAGATGCTGCCTGACCCGCCGAGTAACTCCAGCTATTTGTGTCCATCTTCGGTTTATACCAGTTCCTTCCGACACTGTACGTAATATTCCCATACGTACTACACATGTGCATGTGGCACGGTGGCGCAGCGGTAGAGTTGCTGCCTTACAGCGCAAGAGACCCGGGTTCGATCCTGACTACGGGCGCTGGTGTGCACGGAGTTTGTACGTTCTCCCCGTGACCGCGTGGGTTTTCTCCGGGTGCTCCGGTTTCTTCCCCCACTCCAAAGACGGGCAGGTTTGTAGGTTAATTGGCTTGGTAAATGTAAATAAAAATTATCCCTCGTGTTTCCGTGCTGTGTCGCTAAACTAAACCAAACACCTCATATTTCACTTGGGCAGCTTATACCCCAGTGGTAGGAATAGCGAGGTAAAAATTGTCCCTACTGGGTGTAGGATGGTGTTAGTGTGCGGGGATCGCTGGTCGGCGCGGACCCGGTGGGCCAAAGGGCCTGTTTCTGCGCTGTATCTCTAAACTAAGCTAAAAACGAGACTATTGAGCGTTACAAACGCCAACTAAACTCCGAGCAAGTCACTGCCTTGACTGGTCTCGGTTTTTGTTTTTGCACTATATTGTTTGTTTGTGTTCTTTTAGATTATTATTCAACTTCTTATTGTTTTTTATGGTGTCTACTGAGGGTTATGTTGACACATGTGATGTGCTGCTGCAGGTTTGACTTCCATTGTTCCATTTCGGTATGCGTGACCAAAAACCACTCCTGACTCTGCACAAACTCTAGTACAATCGGTAGAGTAAAGGGGAAGGTGCAGAGTGGAGGTCTCAGCATGCTAGTGCTCCGGGTTCAACCCTGCCCACGGGTGCTGTCTGTAGGGAGTATGTACGTTCTCCCCGTGACCCTGCGTGGGGGGGTTTTTCCGAGATCTTCAAGGCTCCAAAGACGTGCAGGTACGTAGGCTCATTGGCTTGGTATAAGTGCAAATTGTCATCGGGCCAAAGTGCTCATTTCCACGTTGTATCTCTAAACTTAACGAAACTAACATAATTGCGTAGGAAGGAACTGCAGATTGACACAAAAAGCTGGAGCAACTCAGCGGGTCAGGCAGCTTCTCCGGATAGAAAAAGAATCGGTGAATAGGTTAAGAATAAGGGGTAGGCCATTTAGAACGGAGATGAGGAAAAACGTTTTCACCCAGAGAGTTCTGTGGGAATTCAGGAGGCCAATTCTCTGGATGCTTTCAAGAGAGAATTTGGATAGAGCTCTTAAAGATAGCGGAGTCAAGGGATATGGGGAGAAGGCAGGAACGGGGTACTGAATGTGGATGATCAGCCATGAATGGAGGTGCTGGCTCGAAGGGCCGAATGGCCTCCTCCTGCACCTATTGTCTATTGCCTATTCTGGGAGGATATTGATCTTCAGACTGTGAGTCAACTGCAGATGCTGGTTTACACTGAAGATGGACACAACTGCAGGAATAATTCACCGGGAAAGGCAGCATCTCCGGAGAGAAGGAAAGGGTGACGTTTTGGGTTCTCCCCATATTCCCAGATTCCTTTAGCCCTAAGAGCCCTATCTAACGCTCTCTTGAAATCATCTAGTGAATTGGCCTCCACTGCCTTCTGTGGCAGAGAATTCCACAGACTCACAACTCTCTGGGTGAAAAACTTTATCCCCATCTCAGTTCCAAATGGCCGACACCTTATTCTTAAACTGTGATCCCTGGTTCTGGACTCCCCCAACATCGGAACCTGCCTCCAGCCTGTCAAATCCCTCAAGAATTTTACATGTTTCTGTAAGATCCCTCTCATCCTTCCAGTGAATTCCAGTGAATACAAGCCCAGTCGACCCAATAGACAATAGACAATAGACAATAGGTGCAGGAGTAGGCCACTCACTGTGAGAAAAAGTGTTTCCTCGTCTCCGTTCTAAATGGCTTACTCCTTATTCTTAAACTGTGGCCCCTGGTTCTGGACTCCCCCAACATCGGGAACATGTTTCCTGCCTCTAGTGTGTCCAAACCCTTAACAATCTTATATGTTTCAATGAGATCCCTCTCATCCTTCTAAACTCCAGAGTGTACAAGCCCAGCCGCTCCATTCTCTCAGCATATGACAGTCCCGCCATCCCGGGAATTAACCTTGTAAACCTATGCTGGGCTCCCTCAATAGCAAGAATGTCCTTCCTCAAATTAGGGGACCAAAACTGCACACAATACTCCAGGTGTGGTCTCACTAGGGCTCTGTACAACTGCAGAAGGACCTCTTTGCTCCTATATTCGATTCCTCTTGTTATAAAGGCCAACATGCCATTGGCTTTCTTCACTGCCTGCTGTACCTGCATGCTTACTTTCATAGACTGATGTACAAGGACCCCCAGATCCCGTTGTACTTCCCCTTTTCCCAACTTGACGCCATTTAGATAGACCCATTCCTTATCATGGTCTATCTCATTCTGGCATGGAGATGAGTGAGCAGCCTCAGACCAGTGAAGGACATGGCAGGACATTCTCAGGCTGAATGGCGACAACTATGCCCACAGTACTGGGATTGAGCTGGGGATAGGAACAACCTGTGCTCCCTCTAGTGGCACCCACTGCAATGGGCGAGCTGGAACTGGCTGAAAATCGGGACGGACTTGGTCGCTCCAGCCGCTGTGGTCAGATCACCAACTAATGGAAGGCAGGTGGATTCCCAGTTTGGTGCTGGGAGTGAGAGGAAGATAGAGGAGGGACAACGGGAGAGAATATGAGAGAAGAGAAAATGACAGGAGAGAGGGAAAAAGAGAGAGAAAAAGAAAGAGAGAGGGGGCGGAAGAGATTGGGGTAAGAAAGGAGGAAAGAGAGAGAGGGGGAAAGAGAAAGGGAGAGAGAGAGATAGAGAGAGAGGGAGGGGAAGAGAGAGAGAGGGGGGGAGAGAGAAGAGAGAGAAAGGAAGGGGGGAAGGAGGGAGGGAGGGGAGAGAGGGAGGGTGGGAGAGAGAGAGAGGGGGGGGGAGAGAGAGAGAGTGAGGGGGAGAGAGAGGGAGGGGAAGAGAGAGAGGGGGGAGAGCAAGAGATAGAGGGGGAGAGAGAGAGAGAGAGAGAGAGAGAGAGAGAGAGAGAGAGAGAGAGAATCTGCATTTAGCTGTCTTTGCAAGAAGGGATCTGCAAGAGGTGGACGATGATATGTCTTGGGCAGGAAAGATACAGCGCGAAAACTGACCCTTCGGCCCACCAAGTCGGCTCCGACCAGCGATCCCCGCACATTAACGCTGCCCTACACACAATTGGGACAATGTGTATAATTTATACCTAGCCAATTAACCTACAAATCTGTGGGTCTTTGGAGTGTGGGAGGAAACCGAAGATCTCAGCAAAAACCCACGCAGGTCACCCAGAGAGTTGTGAATTTGTGGAATTCCCTGCCTCAGAGGGCAGTGGAGGCCAAATCACTGGATGGATTTAAGAGAGAGTTAGATAGAGCTCTAGGGGCTAGTGGAGTCAAGGGATATGGGGAGAAGGCAGGCACGGGTTATTGATTGGGGACGATCAGCCAAGATCGCAATTAATGTCGGTGCTGGGAAGGGCCTCCTCCTGCACCTATTTTCTATGTTTCTATTTCTAATCTAAACAAAACAAAACTCTTTGAAAAACCTTTGTGGGGGAAAGAATGCATGAAATGCAGAGTTGAGAATGACTTAAACTGGAGATGGTGTAGCGAAACGTACATTTGTGAGCAAGTCAACCACCTGCCCGCAACTAAAGGGCCTGTCGTCCCACTTACGCGACCTTGGCTCGCAAATTACGCGACCTCGTGGTCGCTTGAGGCGTACGGGCACTGTATGGCCGCGCGGGGCTGGTCCCACTTAGAAGCGCGGAGTTGTGCTGGGGCTGGCACAAGGCAGAGGCGGAAATCTTCGCGCGCCAACGGCCTGTCAGCAGGCAGGCGCATTGCTGTCGTGCGCAGCGTCCTGACGGCGTACGCCTAGCGCGTGGCGTTGCGTGATGACGTCACCGCCCGAAGCCGTGCGACGCCCAAATTCAGTCGGCCCGCCTCCTGCCCAGCTGATTGGTAAGCATGACGCAAATGGCGTCACGCGCGCACTTGGCGCGAGCTTCGCGCGAACTCCGCTTCCGTTTTGGTCGCGCCAAACGCACGCAATCGCATGCAAGTGGGACAGGCCCTTAACTCAATGACATTCAACGTCCACGAGCCCAGCTCTGCACAGACCTCAAAGCCAATCCCAGCTTTCAGCCTGGTCCATGTCGGAATTCGTGAGGAGAAAGAAAGTAGCACAATTACAGCTGGGTACATGAGACACTCTGTCCTTAAAGCCATCATTAAGCAGCTAAATTTAAATGCGAATTTGGACCAAAAAGCCAATAAATGTATATATAGTTGAGTGGTCAGTCCACCCGATTATATAAAGGCGTGTAAACACACACAATGCATGCATAGAATAAAGGACAGTACAGCACAGGAACAGGCCCTTCAGCCCGCAATCGCTGTGCCGTACCTGATGCCCAGTTTAGACTTTAGACCTTAGAGATGCAGCGCAGAAACTGGCCCTTCAGCCCTCCGAGTCCAGGCTGACCAGTGATCTCCCCGTACACTGAGGACCATTATACAACTTACCAAAGCCAATTAGCCTACAAACCTGTACGAGTTAAGGGATATGGGGAGAAGGCAGGAACGGGGTACTGATTGGGGATGATCAGCCATGATCACATTGAATGGCGGTGCTGGCTCGGAGGGCCGAATGGCCTCCTCCTGCACCTATTGTCTATTGTCTATTGACTTTGGAGTGTGGGAGGAAACTGAAGAAACCGGGAAAACCTTCGCGGTGACACGGGGAACGTGCAAACTCCGTACAGCCAGCACCCGTAGCCTGCGACGTATGCCCGCGTTTGGCCCAGATCCCTCTAAACCTTTCTTATCCGTGTAAAGTCCACCTTTGATGCCTAAAAGCACGATGAAACACGAACTATAGGGGGGGGGGGGGAACAGATTCCCCTCCAAGACAAGTGTGACCCTGACCTGCAAACATACCATTGTCACCAGGTGCAAATGCCAGACCAGCGATCCCGGCACATTTAACACTATCCTACACACACTGGGGACAATTTACACTTATACCCAGTCCAAAAACCTGTACGTCTTTGGAGTGTGGGAGGAACCGGAAGGTGTCGGAGAAAGGGTCACAGGGAGAACGTACAAACTCCGTACAGACAGCGCCCGTAGACGGGATCGAACCAGGGTCTCTGCCGCTGCGAGGCAGCAACTCTACCGCTGCGCCATCCTTCTCATGAGCAATTGGAGATGGGAAATAGACGCTCACCGCACCATCCAGTTTGTGAATTAAAAGAAAAATACTTTCACAGCGCTTGGTTCAACGTGCACACAGATATCGACACAAATATTAAAAACAAATCCCCTGAGGGGTGATCTTACAGAGGTGTACAAAATCAAGAGAGGAATAGATCGGGTAGACGCACAGAGTCTCTTGCCCAGAGCAAGGAGAATCGAGGACCGGAGGGCATGGCTTTAAGGTGTGGGGGGCTGGGGGAAAGATATTATCGGAATCTGAGCCGTAACCTTTGCCCACAGAGGGCAGTGGGTGTGCGGAACGAGCTGCCGGTGGAGGTAGTTGAGGCAGGGACTATTGTAACACGTAAGAAACCTTTGGACAGGTGCATGGATAGGTCAGGTGTAGAGGGGATATGGGCCAAACGCAGGCAGGTGGGACTGGTGTTGATGGGACATGTTGGCCGGTTGCCAAAGGGCCTGTTTCCAGCCTGCGTGACATCTACAAATACAGATGTGCACGAGGATATGAAGGCGCATATTTGCGCACTCACAAGCATGTGACGTACACACGCACGCACACGCACGCACGCACGCACTCACGCACGCACGCACGCACACGCACGCACTCACGCACACACGCACGCACGCGCGCACTCACACACACACACACACGCGCACGCACGCATACACACACGCACACACACACACACACACACTCACACTCACTCACACACACGCACACACATACACACACACGCACACTCACTCACACACACACACACACGTACACATACACACACACGTACACATACACACACGCACACACGCAACACACGCCACTCACACACACACACTCACTCACACACGCCACGCATACACACACGCTCACACACACACACACACACACACACACACACACACACACACACACACACACACACACACACACGCACACATACACACACACACGCACACACGCACTCACACACACACTCACTCACACACACACGCACACATACACACACACACACACACACGCACACACTCACTCACACACACACACACACACACACATGTACATACATATGTCAAACACATTTACCTACACGCTCTCACAGTTGCTGCACAGAACATTCCTAAACTTTGATTTGGTGCTTGGTGCCCTAGTCTCTATTCTTAAAATGTCTGACTGCAATAGACAATAGACAATAGGTGCAGGAGTAGGCCATTTGGCCCTTCGAGCCAGCACCGCCATTCAATGTGATCATGGCTGATCATCCCCATTCAGTACCCCGTTCCTGCCTTCTCCCCATATCCCCTGACTCCGCTATCTTTAAGAGCCCTATCTAGCTCTCTCTTGAAAGCATCCAGAGATCCGGCCTCCACCGCCCCCTGAGGCAGAGATCAATTCCCGTAACTGTTTGGCCATTTTCAGTTTAGTTTAGCGTCGAGATGCAGCGCCTATTACAGGCCCTTCGGCCCACCGAGCCGACACGCACCGGGGAGTATTTTACACTTATACCAAGTGTACAAGCCCAAGCCAATTAACCGACAAACCTGGAGCGTGGGAGGAAACCGAAGATCTCAGAGAAATCCCACGCAGGTCACGGGGAGAACGTACAAACTCCGTACGGACGGCGCCTGCAGTCGGGATCGAACCCGGGTCTCCGGCTCTACCCCTGTGCCACCTTGCCGCCATGTGTTACACGCTCTCGCTCTTAATGCCCACGTTGCTGTTTGTTGCTTGCGAGTTTAGCTTAGTTTAGTTTAGTTTAGTTTCTTGTCACGTGTACCCAGGTACAGGGAAAAGCTGTTTTGTTACGTGCTATCCAGTCAGCGGCAAGACAACACGTATTACAATCGTGCCGTCCACAGTGTTCAGATGCAGGGTGAAAGGAATAACGTTCAGTGCAAGGTAAAGCCCTGTAAAGTCCAATTAAAGATAGTCCGAGGGTCTCCAACGAGGTAGATAGTAGTTCAGGACCGCTCTCTAGTTGGTGAGAGGACGGTTCAGTTGCCTGATAACAGCCGGGATGAAACTGTCCCTGAATCTGGAGGTGTGTGCGTTTGTTTTCACACTTCTGTACCTCTTGCCTGATGGGAGAGGGGAGAAGGGGGAGTGTTTGGGGCTGAGACTGGTCCTTGATGATGCTGCTGGCCTTGCTGAGGCAGCGTGGGGTGCAGATGGAGTCGATGGAAGGGAGGTTGGTTGCTGCGATGGTCTGGGCTGGAGTTATACAACATTGAAACAGGCCCCTCGGACTCGCTTGTCCACGCCAACCAAGTTGGTAAGTGGGCTAGTCCCACTTGCCTGATTAGGCCCATATTCCTTGAAACATTCCTTATCCATGCAGGCGTCCACTTGCCTTGTAAATTGAAGCTGTCGCATTTGCCCAATCTTTCGGACACTAAACATTCCAAGAATCAAGAATTAGGGCGGCAGGGTGGCACAGAGATAGAGTTGCTGACTTAAGGGCCTGTCCCACTTGGCCACCATTTGCGCGTCACGCAGATGGCGCGCGAAGATCTCGTACATCACAAAATCCTGCGACGTCGCTGCTTATGTCATCGCGCACCATGCGTGCGTAATGCGCGCATCACATGCGTGTCACGTCGTGCGTGTCACGTCGCGTGCTTAGTGACGCGTAAACGATGTTGCGTCATTTGCGCGCAAATGACGGCCAAGTGGGACAGGCCCGTTACAGCGCCAGGGACCCGGGTTCGATCCCGACTCCGGGCGCTGTCCGTATGGAGTTTGTACGTTCTCCCCGTGACCCGCGTGGGTTTCCTCCGAGATCTCCGGTTTCCTCCCACACTCCGAAGACGTGCAGGTTTGTAGGTTAATTGGCTCCGGTATAGTGTGTGTGTGTGTGTGTGTGTGTGTGTGTGTGTGTGTGTGTGTGTGTGTGTGTGTGTGTGTGTGTGTGTGTGTGTGTGTGTGTGTGTGTGTGTGTGTGATAGTGTTAATGTGCGGGAATCGCCTGTCGGCGCGGACCTGGCTAGGCCGAAGGGCCTGGTGTCCGCGCTGTATCTCTAAACTCGATTCAACCGAAGAGCGACTCATCAGTTTAAATCTCCTTTTTGTTTTGTTTCGACCTTTTTTTTCTTTTTCCCCTCCCGACTATTTTGGTCGATGCTTCCGAAAATATTGTTGGTGGTTGGGCAGCGAGTCCCGATATCGTCAGGAGTCAGGGGGAAACACTTTGAGTCTGAATCTCATGGCCGCGGGCTTGGTTGTCCTCACCGTCCACCTCTGTGGGGACGTCGGGCACCTTCCAGCCCGACGTTGGGTCACCCCCCTCTCCCCCCCCACCCCTTTTCAAACAGAACCCTTTTGGAACACACTCCAAAAACAGCTGGTGAAACACGAGGCCAGTTCCCCTGTAGTGCGAGAGGAATGCGTTGATGTGGTCGTCAGCCCCTGAAAGGTTTTTTTTTTCTCTCTCTCGGTGAGTTGACATAGAATCCGATGTCAAAGCACGAAAACCCACACGGCAATCCAGCCTTTGATGCTGGTAGCAAGCTGCCAGCAGAAAGACGTTGGTGCGATGTGAAACTGCACAGAGTATTCCGCTCGGAAATAGACCACTGGGCAGAGAATGTGGAGCAGCAGAGCACAAGAATAGGCCCTTCGGCCCACATTGCCCGTACCCCAGCCTGATTTGAGGAAGGACATTCTTGCCATTGAGGGAGGGCAGCGTCGGTTCACAAGGTTACTATCTAAATGGCGAAGGGCCTGTTTCCACACCGTATGACTGACTCTATGAGTCTGGGATCCCAGGCTAAGCAAACACAGTGTGGGATGGATGAGGGGGGAGGACTGTTTATCGAGGCCAGACAGCCAGCATAGACTGTTCATTAGGGACGAATAACTGACCTCCCTCGATTACTGTTTGAGGGTTCAGAAAATATACACAGAACATTCCTGCAACGTAAACTAGCTTGGATGGAGCTAATGATAAGTCAAATTAAAAAAACGAAAGCCGCAGGATGTTCCAAAGTTCTGACCAGCCATTGTTTAATGTTACAAAGTGTATGAATGAATGAATGAATAAGTTTATTGGCCACGTATTCACATACAAGGAATTTGCCTTGGTGCTCCGCCCGCCCGCAAGTGACAACGACATACAGTGACAGTTAGGAATGACACATAAAACATTAAACATTAATAATAAAACATTACCGATTAAACATGTGAATGAAATAAAGTACCGGAGCAAAAAGAGGCGACAGATATTTGGTTATTGAGTAGAGCTACTACTCCTGGAAACAAAAATCTGTTTTTTATGTCTGGCGGCTGCGGCGGCTTTGACAGTCCGGAGTCGCCTTCCAGAGGGAAATGATTCAAAGAGTTTGTGGTCATGGTGAGAGGGGTCAGAGATGATCTTAGTCACAGTTTCCGGCATCGTAGCCACCTGTTTGCCCTGAGCAAAGCTCAAACAAATGGAATATGGTCGTGACCATCTGTTTAGCTTTGGTATCGTTGGTTAAGAGGGAACTGTTGGCCTAGACCGCGAGAGTGAATTTTCCCATGACTTTAATAAAAAAATATATTTTTCAGTATCTGGGTGTCACCAGTAATATCGGCGTTTATTGCTCATTAGCTTTGGACAGGAAAGGATTAGAGGGATGTGGGCCAAAGGCAGACAGGTGGGACTGGTGTAGGTGGGACATGTGGTCAGCGAGGGTAAGTTGGGCCGAGGGGCCTGTTTCCATGCTGTATGACTCAGTGACTCTGTAGGTGACTATCTCTAGATTGCCCGCATCAGCAGTTTCTTTTCATTACATTATTATTAGTTAGGAAGGAACTACAGATGCTGGAAAAATCGAAGCTAGACAAATAAGCCTGAGAAACTCAGCGGGGGAGGCAGCATCCATGGAGCGAAGGAATAGATGACGTCACCTATTCCTTCGCTCCATAGATGCTGCCCCACCCGCTGAGTTTCTCCGGCTTTTTGTCTACCTTATTATTAGTTTAGTTTGGTTCAGAGTTACGGCCTGGAAACAGGCCCTTCGGCCCACCGAGTCCGCACCGACCGGTGATCCCCGCACACAAACGCTATCCAACTCACACTAGGGACAACCTGCATCTAACCTACAAACCTGCACGCCTGTGCACGGCGTGTGGGAGGAAACCGAAGATCTCGGAGAAAACCCACGCAGGTCGCGGGGAGAACGTGCAAACTCCATACAGACAGCGCCCGGAGTCGGGATCGAACCCGGGTCCCTGGCGCTGTAACGGGCCTGTCCCACTTGGCCGTCATTTGCGCGCAAATGACGCAACATCGTTTACGCGTCACTAAGCACGCGACGTGACACGCACGACGTGACACGCATGTGATGCGCGCATTACGCACGCATGGTGCGCGATGACATAAGCAGCGACGGCGCCGTGAAGCAGCAACTCCACCGCTGCGCCACCGTGGTCACCCCTCTGGCGTTTTATCTGCAGTCTGAAGCTGTCTCAAGATAGAGAGAGTGAAATGCCCCTGTCCCACTTAGGAAACCTGAACGGAAACCTCTGGAGACTTTGCGCCCCACCCAAGGTTTCCGTGCGGTTCCCAGAGGTTTTTGTCCTCCGGCAACCACCTTCAACTGGCATCGCAACCGGCTTCGACTAAAAAATTACCGATTTTTAAAACGGAAACCACTTTCGACCATTAGGGGAGACTGACAAAAACCTCCGGGAACCGCACGGAAACCTTGGGTGGGGCGCAAAGTCTCCAGAGGTTTCCGTTCAGGTTTCCTAAGTGGGACAGGGGCAAAAGAGATACCTGTCCGAAACTGCTAGAGACAGAATGTTTAAAGAAAGAACTGCAGATGCTGGAGAAATCGAAGGTAGACAAAAATGCTGAAGAAACTCAGCGGGTGAGGCAGCATCTACAGAGCGAAGGAATGGGTGACGTTTACATATTCCTTCGATCCATAGATGCTGCCTCACCCGCTGTGTTTCTCCAGCATTTTTGTCTACCTGCTAGTGACAGAAATCTCCTTTGAAAGCAATACGCGTTAACGGGAATTTTCAGTGATTGAGGTTTCAATAGACAATAGACAATAGACAATAGGTGCAGGAGTAGGCCATTCGGCCCTTCGAGCCAGCACCGCCATTCAATGTGATCATGGCTGATCGTCCCCATTCAGTACCCCGTTCCTGCCTTCTCCCCATATCCCCCTGACTCCGCTATTTTTAAGAGCCCTATCTAGCTCTCTCTTGAAAGCATCCAGAGAACCTGCCTCCACCGCCCTCTGAGGCAGAGAATTCCGCAGACTCACAACACTCTGTGAGAAAAAGTGTTTCCTCGTCTCCGTTCTAAATGGCTTACCCCTTATTCTTAAACTGTGGCCGCTGGTTCTGGACTCCCCCAACATCGGGAACATGTTTCTTCCCTCTAGCGTGTCCAAGCCCTTAACGATCTTGATAGATTCTTTCATAGATTATATCTTAGGACCACGGAACATATATATATATAAAATCAGCAAATGGCGAAAAAAGATCTTTCCTCCCAGGATGGAAATATCGAAGACCATGAAAGAGCATAGCTTTAAGGACAAAGGGGCTAGGTTTAAAGGAGATGTGTGGGGAAGGTTTTTTTCACACAGAGGGCGGTGGGTGCCTGGAACGCGCTGCCAGGGGTGGCGGTGGAGGCAGATACGATAATGGTTTGTCAGAGGCCATTAGATAGGCACATGGATATGGAGCTAAAGATGACGTATAGTTCACATGCAGGCAGATAAGATTAGTCTAGCTTTGGCACAGACATTATGTGTGAAAAGACCTGCAGATGCTGGAAAAATCAAAGTTAGACAAAAATGCTGGAGGAACTCAGCGGGTGAGGCAGCATCTACGGAGATTGGGAATAGGTGACGTTTCGGGTCAGGACCCTTCTTCAGACTGATGTCGAGGGGTGGGGGAGGGGGGGGAGCAGGAGAGAGAAAGGAAGAGGTGGAGACTGTGGGCTTGTGGGCGAGCTGGGAAGGGAAGAGGGGAAGGAGGGAGAAAGCAAGGACCAAAGATCCTATAGCGGAGCAAGATAGACCACTCCTGCTACATGCAACGGGCTGACGTGTAGTACGCAACGGAGCGGAACGTGGGCCTTTTATTCATCCATTTCAGTAACCCGACCCGACTCGACCCGACCCGACCCGACTCGCAGTGTAATCAACGTTGCGGGGGAACAGTTTGTGTTAATAAATTATAATTCTGAAAATGAGGAGAAGATTTTTACCAAAGAACTTTTATTTTTACGAGGATGTTTCCGTAACCGGCTTCCGTCTCTCCGCGCTAGTATCTTTGCTCCGCTGCGATGGGATCTTTGGTGCGGAGACGGAAGCCGGTTACAGAAATGGGGCCGGAAATCACCCGTGAATCTGCCCATGACCGTACCACGTCTTTTCCGTCGAGTGGACTATCTCGCTCGCTTGTAGGGTCTTTGGGCAGGGACTACCTGAAATTGGAGAAGTCAATGTTCATACCGCTGGGGGTGTAAACTACCCAAGTGAAATATGAGGTTCCTGTTCCTGTGGTCCTTGTGTTCCTTTTCTATGTTTCTCTAGAAACACTAAGTGCTGGAGTAACTCAGCGGGTCAGGCAGCATCCATGGAGAATGTGGACAGGCAACATTTCTCTTCGTCCCATCTCAAACATTGTCCATCCACGTTCTCCAGAGATGCCACCTGATCCGCCGAGTTCCTCCAGCACTTTATGTATTTTCGCCCAAGGTTCCAACATCTGCAGTTCCTCGTGTCTGCCTTACTTTTCCACATTCAATATTCAACCCAAACCTGCAAAAATTATAGGACAAATTTAATTTATAATATTAAAATTAAATATTAACAAATGGTCAGTTAACTGGAACCCCACAACCCTGTTCTTCTCAAAACAAGACACAAAATGCTGGAGTAACTCAGTATGTCCGGCAGCATTACAGGAGAACATGTATAGGTACTGCCTTTCAAATAGAGTGTTAATAATAAAATTATAAGGGATCGTAGAATTAGGCCATTCGGCCCATCAAGTCTACTCCGCCATTCAACCATGGCTGATTTATCTCTCCTCCCAACCCCATTCTCCTGCCTTCTCCCCATAGCTCCTGACACCCGCACTAATCAAGAATCTATCTATCTCTGCCTTAAAAATATCCACTGACTTGGCCTCCATAGCCTTCTGTGGCAATGAATTCCACAGATTCACCGCCCTCTGACTAAATAAATTTATCATCTCCTTTCTAAAACTACATCCTTTAATTTTGAAGTCACGACCTGTGGCCTAGACTCTCCCACTAGTGGAAACATCCTCTCCACATCCACTCTATCCAAGCCTTTCACCATTCTGTACGTTTCAATAGACAATCGACAATAGGTGCAGGAGTAGGCCATTCGGCCCTTCGAGCCAGCACCGCCATTCAATGTGATCATGGCTGATCATCCCCAATCAGTACCCCGTTCCTGCCTTCTCCCCATATCCCCTGACTCCGCTATTTTTAAGAGCCCTATCTAGCTTCAATGAGGCCCCCCCCCCCACTCATTCTTCTAAACTCCAGCGAGTACAGGCCCAGTGCCGACAAACGCTCATCATAGGTTAACCCACTCATTCCTGGAATCATTCTTCTAAACCTCCTCTGGACCCTCTCCTGAGCCAGCACATCCTTCCTCAGATATGGTGCCCAAACTTGCAAATTGCACTATTGCAAATGTGGCCTCACAATCGCCTTATAGAGCCTCAGCATTACATCCCTGTTTTGGTATACGAGCCCTCTTGAAATAAATGCTAACATCTATCTAACCCCTACCAAATTCTTTTAGTGCCTTTATTTAGTTACATGTATCGAGGTACAGTGAAAAGCTTTTTTGTTGCATGCAGAAAGACTATACATGATTACAATCAGGCCATCCACAGTGTATAGATACAAGATAAAAGTTTAGTGAGTAAGTAAGTAAGTTTATTGTCCAAGTATTCACATACAAGGAATTTGCCTTGGTGCTCCGCCCACAAGTAACAACATGACATACAGGGACAGTTACGAATGACTCAGAAAACACAAAACATTAATAATAATAAAACATTAATGATAAAACACCATTGATCAAGCAGGTGAACCAACAAAATACCAGATCAAAGGGAGGCTACAGATTTTTGGCTGTTGAGTAGAGCAACTACTCGTGGATAAAAACTGTTTTTAGGTCTGGCTGTGGCAGCTTTGACTGTCCGGAGTCGCCTTCCAGAGGGAAGTGATTCAAAGAGTTAAAAGTTTAGTCAAAGATGAAGCCGGTAAAACCCAGTTAAAGATAGTCCGAGGATCTCCAAATAGGTTGATGGGAGGTCAGGATCGCTCTTTAGGTAGTGGTAGGATGGCTCAATTTAGTTTAGAGATACAGCGCGGAAACAGGCCCCCCCGTCAACCGGGTCCGCGCCGACCAGCGATCCCCGCACATTAACACCATCCTACACCCACTAGGGACAGTTCACACTCATACCAAGCCAATTAACCTACAAACCTGTACGCCTTTGGAGTGTGGGAGGAAACCGAAGATCTCGGAGAAACCCCGCGCAGGACACGGGGAGAAGTTACAGACTCCGCACGGACAGCGCCCGCAGTCGGGATCGACCCCGGCGCTGCAAGCGCTGCAAGGCAGCAACTCTACCGCTGCGCCAACGCGCCTGATAACAGCCGGGAAGAAACTGTCCCTGAATCGGGAGGTGTGCGTTTTCACACCTCTGTTACTTTACATTCTTGACAAGTAAAAATATCGTCAAGATTCGAAGCACTAAAAAAGTTCAGTTAATGCGGAATAAAACGGTGCCTTTTCCAGCATTTGCAGTAACAATTAAAAACATTTTTATTTATTTTTTTGGTGTGAATGTGTCTCGTGCTTGTGCAGAACCGTATCAGAGCTCACAGAAACATCCCAAATACCTGACATACAATGAGTCACTATGGGCATGAAGACGCCCGCTAACAGGTGCTAGCTGGTCGCTGATGGAATCTGACCAGAAGAATGGGGAAAATGCCACGCGCGTTTGAGTTAATATTGCAGGATCTTTAATGCTCACCTGAATAAGCAGAGAGTTGCAAACAGTCGAACATCGCACCTAAATCCCTGGCCCTGCTTTCGATCTGGAATGCACTGCCAGATAAAAGGTGTTGAAAACAAATTTATTGGCAGCCTTCAAGAACTGGATGAATAGACTTTAGACTTCAGAGATGCAGGCTCTCCGGCCCACCGGGTCCGCGCCTACCAGCGATCCCCACACACTAAAGGCCCCGTCCCACTTTCACGACTTAACTCACAACCTATTTCACTCGTGGACATTTTTCATCATGCTCGAAAAAACGCCCCGACCTACTTGATGCCACGAGTGTCTACGACTCGCATCACGGCCTGCTACGACCTAACTACGACCTACTACGACCTCGTGACGACCATGCTGCGAGTATGAGTCAAGGGCACACTTGGCGGAGGTTGTGAAAGTGGGACAGGCCCTTAACACTGCCTTACACGCTGCAAAATCATGAGAGGAATAGATCGGGTAGATTTACAGAGTCTCTTGCCAAGAAGTAGGTGAATTGAGGACCAGAGGACATAGGTTTAAGGTGAAGAGGAAAAGATTTAATAGGATTCTGAGGGGTTGAATGGCGGAGTAGACTTGATGGGCCAAATGGCCTAATTCTGCTCCTATCACTTATGAACATGAAGAAATTGTGAGGGGGGGGGGGGGGGGGGGGGGGAAGAGTCGTTTTCCTAAACTTATTCCGGAGAAGATACCTGTACAGTGCTGTTGAGGAGATAGTTCCAGGATTTAAGGCCCAGTGATGTATTCTTCTGTAAGGTAGGCAAAAAATCTGGAGAAACTCAGCGGATGGGGCAGCATCTATGGAGGTGTTTCGGGTCGAGACCCTTCTTCAGACTGATGTGGGGGTGAGGGGTTGGAAGAAGAAGGGAAGAGGCGGAGACAGTGGGCTGTGGGAGAGCTGGGAAGGGGAGGGGAAAGAAGGAGAAAGCAGGGACTACCAGAAATTGGAGAAGTCAATGTTCATACCGCTGGGGTGTAAACTGCCCAAGCGAAATATGAGGTGCTGCTCCTCCAATTTGCGGTGGGACTCACTCTGGCCATGGAGGAGGCCCAGGACAGAAAGATCGGATTCAAAATGGGAGGGGGAGTTGAAGTGCTGAGCCGCCGGGAGATCAGGTTGGTTAAGACGGACTGAGCGGAGGTGTTGGGCGAAACGATTGCCAAGCCTGCGCTTGGTCTCACCGATGTAGATCGGCTGACATCTAGAGCAGCGGATGCAGCAGATGGGGTTGGAGGAGGTGCAGGTGGACCTCTGCCTCACCTGGGACGACTGCTTGCGTCCTTGGATGGAGTCGGGGGGGGGAGGTTAAAGCGACAAGTGGAGCATTTCCTGCGGTTGCAAGGGAAAGTGCCAGGGGAGGGGGGGTGGTTTGGGTGGGAAGGGACGAGTTGAAATTCTTCTCTGAGATTCTGAGATTTACTTGGAAGCCTCCCTCAGCCATGACACACAAACATGTGGACAGTGGATGGACAGATAAAGACTCCCTTGTTCTTGCATGTCTCTAACTGCATTATAAATTGACACAGGCATGCGTGGGGGGGGGGGGGCTGAGAGGGTGGAGATAAGATAGAGGGGTTGCTGGTGTGAATCTCACCCGAGTAAATTAACCTTTGTTTATTTGCTTGGCCTGCACAGAGTTTCCCCTCAGCTGCCTATTTATACTTCGTCAAAAAATAGCAGTTGTTGGTGGCTGTGGTGTGGGAATCAGCGTTTGGTTATCTCGTAGGGAAACTCCCTCTGGTCAGCCAAAACAGAACGCCGCTTCCTCTCCGCCAGCCGCATACACACCGGCTCGCCCCACACAGCCTTGGCACACGGCGGCATGAATATTGACCGAGTTACAGAGCGATACGGCGCGGAAAACAGGCCCCTCGGACCAACTCGCCTACACCGGCCAACACGTCCCAACAGCACTAGTCCTTCCTGCCCGCCTTTGGCCCATGTCCCTCCAAACCTGTCCGATCCATGTCCCTGTCTAACTGTTTCTTAAAGGCAGACAAGAATGCTGGAGAAACTCAGCGGGTGAGGCAGCATCTATGGAGCAAAGGATTTATCATCGCCCATTCCTTCTCCCCATAGATGCTGCCTCACCCGCTGAGTTTCTCCAGCATTTTTGACTACCTTCAATTTTTCCAGCATCTGCAGGTCTTTCTTAAACAACTGTTTCTTAAATGTTGGGATAGTTAGCTGCCTCAACTACCACCTCTGGCAGCTCGTTCCATACACCCACCACCCTCCGATTCCTATTAAATCTTTTCCCCTTCACCTTAAACCTATGTCCTCTCGTTCTCGATTCCCCTACTCTGGGCAAGATAGATCTACCCGATCTATATCTCTCACGATTTTAACGTTCAATGTTTTATGTGTCGTTCTTAATTGTTACTGTATGTCGTGTTATTACTTGCGGGCGGAGCACCACGGCAAATTCCTTGTATGTGTACATACTTGGCCAATAAACGTATTCATTCATTCACTTATACACCTCTATAAGATCACCCCTCATCCTACTGCGCTCCAAGGAATAGAGACCCAGTCTACTCAACCTCTCCCTAGAGCTCACACCCTATAGCCCTCGTGAGTCTGTGGAATTCTCTGCCTCAGAGGGCGGTGGAGGCAGGTTCTCTGGAAGCTTTCAAGAGAGAGCTAGATAGGGCTCTTAAAGATAGCGGAGTCAGGGGATATGGGGAGAAGGCAGGAACGGGGTACTGATTGGGGATGATCAGCCATGATCACATTGAATGGTGGTGCTGACTGGAAGGGCCGAATGGCCAACTCCTGCACCTATTGTCCATTGTAAATCTTCTCTGTACCAATAGACAATAGACAATAGACAGAGAATTCCCTTTCCAGCTTGACAACTTCTTTCCTACAGCACAGCGCTTCTGTAACTTCAAGCGACCCTTGCATTCCCTCTCTCTCCGTTCCTCCCCCACCCTAGTCGTCCTACTAGTTTCATTGTCCTCCCGTTCACTTTTATTGTTGTCACCTGGCCCACTGCCGACGGTGGACAGTTCCCTCGGATCATTGTTGCTTTTTTTTTCGCATGCCTTTCCTTCATTAGCTCTATATCGCTTGAAATCACCGACAATATCTCTTGTTTCCTCTTTCCCCAGAGCCTGAAGAAGGGTCTCGACCCGAAACATCGGTGGTGCAGCGGTAGATCTGCTGCCTTAAGGCCCTGTCCCACTTTCCCGAGATACTCACAAACTCTCCCGAGTTTTAACCTTGATTTGAACTCGGAGAATTACGGTAATAGCCGTCCGTAGGTACTCGGGGCTATTTCTTTTAGCTCGTGGACAGTTTTCAACGTGTTGAAAAAACGTCCCGACTTACTTGATGCCCCGAGTTCCTACGGCTGGCATTACGAGCCACTACGAAACATCTACGGACTCCTACGGCCTCGTACGGACTCGCTACGGACATTCCCCGACATTCCCCGAGTTCGAATCAAGGGGAAAACTCGGGAGTGTTTGTGAGTAACTCGGGTATCGAGACCTGGGTTTCGATTTCGGCTTGTCTGTACGGAGTTTGTACGTTCTCCCCGTGGGTTTTCTCCGAGTTCTTCGGTTTCAATAGACAATAGGTGCAGGAGTAGGCCATTCGGCCCTTCGAAGCCAGCACCCCCATTCAATGTGATCATGGCTGATCATCCCCAATCAGTACCCCATTCCGGCCTTCTCCCCATATCCCCTGACTCCGCTATTTTTAAGAGCCCTATCCAGCTCTCTCTTGAAAGTATCCAGAGAACCGGCCTCCACCGCCCTCTGAGGCAGAGAATTCCACAGACTCACCACTCTCTGTGAGAAAAAGTGTTTCCTCGTCTCCGTTCTAAATGGCTTACCTCCTTATTCTTAAACTGTGGCGGGTACACAAAAGGCTGGAGAAACTCAGCGGGTGCAGCAGCATCTAAGGAGCAAAGGAGATAGGCGACGTTTCGGGTCGAGACCCTTCTTCAGGGTCCTTACCCTCAATAACTTCTCTTTTGACTCCTCCCATTTCCTCCAAACACAAGGCGTAAAAAACCTCCAACTCTTAAACTGCGGCCCCTGGTTCTGGACTCACCCAACATCGGGAACATTTCCTGCCTCTAGCGTGTCCAAACCCTTAACAATCTTATATGTTTCAATGAGATCCCCTCTCATCCTTCTAAACTCCAGAGTGTACAAGCCCAGCCGCTCCATTCTCTCAGCATATGACAGTCCTGCCATCCCGGGAATTAACCTTGTAAACCTACACTGCACTCCCTCAATAGCAAGAATGTCCTTCCTCAAATTAGGGGACCAAAACTGCACACAATATCCTAGTTGTGGTCTCACTAGGGCTGTGTATAACTGCAGAAGGACCTCTTTGCTCCTATATTTGATTCCTCTTGTTATAGAGGCCAACATGCCATTCGCTTTCTTCACTGCCTGCTGTACCTGCATGCTTACTTTCATAGACTGATGTACAAGGACCCCCAGATCCCGTTGTACTTCCCCTTTTCCCAACTTGACGCCATTTAGATAGTAATCTGCCTTCCTGTTTTTGCTACCAAAGTGGATAACCTCACATTCCTCCCACACTCCAAAGATGAGGAGGGTCGTACGTTAATTGGCTTGGTACAAATGTAAAATTATGCGTGGGGTGGTAAGTTAGTGTGCGGGCATCGCTGGCCGGCGCGTACTGGGTGGGCCGAAGGGCCTGTTTCCGTGCTGTATCTGTGAACGAAACTGAACTATTCTTATTCTCCAAAGATGCTGCCTGGCCCGCTGAGTTACTCCAGCTTTGTGTGTCTACCTTGGCACAGTTTTCGATCACACAGCCCAGCACCCTCTGTAAGAGGGAGACTGCCCAAACTGGTGCCAAATTAGTCACGGCTCTCTGCCACACATGTGCCCGGACCGTGAGGTTTCCTCACCTCATTTCACTTGGGAGACCCAGGATTAGAGAGAGGTTTTGGGATGACATCAGCTTTAAACCAGAGACCAGCGTTTGAGTCACTGGCTATGACTCACGCAGAGGGGATGGTGACAGGAGCCTGCTCGTGGTGAACCCCGGAAAACCACGACACGATGCACTCTGTGACACGTCGAGCGACCAATTCTGTCAACGTTGAACGGCGACAGAAGCCAACTGTGAGCGATACGTCGCCTGACACACGTGCGGACGAACGAGCGCAGAAAAAATGGGGGAGCACAGTATTTCAGAGCAAAACACAAAATTGAAAGATATAAGATTTGTTAAGGGCTTGGTCACGCTAGAGGCAGGAAACATGTTCCCGATGTTGGGGGAGTCCAAAACCAGGGGCCACAGTTTAAGAATAAGGAGTAAGCCATTTAGAACGGAAACGAGGAAACACTTTTTCACCCAGAGAGTGGTGAGTCTGTGGAATTCTCTGCCTCAGAGGGCGGTGGAGGCCGGTTCTCTGGTTGCTTTCAAGAGAGAACTAGATAGGGCTCTTAAAGATAGCGGAGTCAGGGGATATGGGGAGAAGGCAGGAACAGGGTACTGATTGGGGATGACCAGCCCTGATCACATTGAATGGCGGTGCTGGCTCAAAGGGCCGAATGGCCTACTCCTGTACCTGTTGTCTATTGTCTGTTGTCTATAAAATGCTGGAAGAACCCCCAGCGCGGGTCAGGCAGCATCTGTGGAGGGAATGGAGAGGCGATCTTTCAGATCGGATCCCTTCTTCCGACCCGAAACATCGGCACGGTCGAGTTGCTGCCTTGCAGCACAAGAGAGACCCAGGTTCGATCCTGACCCCCGGGTGCTGCTTACGAGGAGTGTGCACGTTCTCCCCGTGACCACGTGGGTTTTCCACAGGTGCTCCGGTTTCCTCCCACACTCCAAAGATATGCAGGTCTGCAGGTTAATAGGCCTGGGCGAAGATTGTAAATTGTCCCCAGTGTGTGTAGGGTAGTGTTAGTGTGTGCGGGGGGAGGGGGGATCGCTGGTCGGCGCAGACCCGGTACGAACAAACCCAGCGGTATAGTAACATAGAAAATAGATGCATGACTAGGCCATTCGGCCCTTCGAGCCAGCACCACCATTCAATATGAACGTTGATTTCTCGCCTTTCTAGTAACTGCTGTATTCCCTTCCATCCCCTCTTCCCCACCACCCCCCATCCCCCTCGTACCCATTGTTATACCTTCCCCAGCCAACAATGGCCCATTGTGGGCTCCACCCTTCCTGAGGTCATCTGTTGACGGCCCTGATTTGTTCTGGCCTTGTCTCCCCTCCTGTTTATTTTCCCCCCCCCCCCCCCCACCCACTGATCATAAGGTCATGAATGATAGGGAGAATAATTAGGCCATTCGGCCCATCAAGTCTACTCCGCCATTTAATCATGGCTGATCTATCTCTCCCTCCTAACCCCATTCTCCTGCCTTCTCACCATTACCCCTGGTACCCATACTAATCAAGAATCGGTCTATCTCTGCCTTAAAAATATCCACTGACTTGGCCTCCACAGCCTTCTGTGGCAAAGAATTCCACAGATTCACCACCCTCTGGCTAAAGAAATTTATCCTCATCTCCTTCCTAAAAGAACATCCCTTAATTCTGAGGCTGTGAACTTTCGTTTTCGACTCCCCCACACCAGTGGAAACATCCTCTCCACATCCACTCTATCCAGGCCTTTCACTATTCTGTACGTTTCAATGAGGTCCCCCCTCATTCTAAACTCCAGCGAGTACAGGCCCAGTGCCGACAAACGCTCATCACAGGTTAACCCACTCATTCCCCACCTTCCTGCCTTCCCCCACCTACCCCTACTTTCACTCTGAAGAAGGGTGTCGACCCGAAACGTCACCTATTCTTTTTTCTCCAGAGATGCTGCCTGACCCGCTGAGTTACTCCAGCACTTTTTCCCCCCCCCAAAATTCCAACATCTGCAGTTCCTCGTGGCCATTGTAGTTTTGTATTTTCTACGTTTAATCCAAAGACAGGGCATATTTGGCACACATCTGGATAATTAACTGGAAGCCCTCAACCTTGTACCAACTAGTCATACAGTTCACAGCTCACACAGAAGGGTTGAGGAAGCCTAGTATTTCAGACTGACAATAGACAAAAGACAATAGGTGCAGGAGTAGGCCATTCGGCCCTTCGAGCCAGCACCGCCATTCAATGTGATCATGGCTGATCATCCCCAATCAGTACCCCGTTCCTGCCTTCTCCCCATATCCCCTGACTCCGCTATCTTTAAGAGCCCTATCTAGCTCTCTCTTGAAAGTAGAAACACAAAATGCTGGAGCAACTCAGCGGATCAGGCAGCATCGGTGGAAGGAATGGCTAGATACCATTTTGTGTTGGGACCTTTCTTCAGACTGATAAGAAAGTACGTGGGAGAAAACTGGAAAAGATGGGATGGGGGGGGGGGGGGGGGGGGGGGCGAGACAGTGTGAAGAAGGGTCTCGACCTGAAACGTCACCCGTTCCCTCTCTCCAGAGATGCTGTCTATCTCGCTGAGTTACTCCAGCTTTTTTGTGTCTATCCTGATGTGAAAGGTGGATACAGGTGAGGGGATGGTCGATTAGCAGACGGGTGGGTCTGAGAGGTGTGATAGAGTATAGAGAGGACTCGTGGGAGAAGGAGACAAAAGGTAGGAGGCCAAGTCAGTGGGATGTTTAGTGCTGGAGTGGTCAGGCAGCATCTCTGAGAAAAAAGAATAGGTGACGTTTGTTTTTCAGAGTGAAAGTATTTCCGGGCCTGTACTCGCGAGGATCATTGAAATGTAGAATAGTGAAAGTGGATGTGGAGAGGATGTTTCCACTAGTGTGGGGGAGTCGAAAACGAAAGTTCACAGCCTCAGAATTAAGGGATGTTCTTTTAGGAAGGAGATGAGGAGGAATTTCTTTAGTCAGAGGGTGGTGAATCTGTGGAATTCTTTGCCACAGACGGCGGTGGAGGCCAAGTCAGTGGGTATGTTCAATGGGGAAACTGGGCGATTCTTGATTCGTAAGGGTGTCAAGGGTTATGGGGAGAAGGCAGGAGAATGGGGTTGGAGAGGGAAAGATAAATCAGCCATGATTGAACGGCAGGGGTAGATCTGATGGACCAAATGGCCTCCTTCTGCTCTTATGAATTATGAACTTATGAGTGAAATATAAAGTGGTGGAGGCAGGATCGATTTTAACATTTAAGAGTAAAGTGGATAGGTATATGGACGTGAAGGGAATGGAGGGGTATGGTCTGAGTGCAGGTAGATGGGACTAGGGGAAAACAAATGGTCGGCACGGACTGGAAGGGCCGAGAGGGCCTGTTTCCGTGCTGTAATTGTTATATGGTTATATGGTTATATGGTTAAAGCCAGAGGGACGAGGGGAGGGGTGAGGGAAGGGGGATGGAGGGAGGAGGACTTCAGTGGGTTGTTGGGCTGGAGCAGGTTAGAGTTATTGAGAGCTGTGTGCCAGCTGCAGGCAGCCCCACAGCAGCCCCCGATGGGTAATTTGAGGGGTCTGTTCAGAGGCAAATGCAGTTGCAATTTGTACCGTGAATTGCAATATCCTGTCCAGCTGCCACTTGGTGTAAATCAAAGGGGCCACGACCCACAATAATAAAAAATACCAGCTTGGTTTAGAGATGCAGCGCGGAAACAGGCCCTTGTGCCCACTGAGTCCGCACCCACCAGCGCTCCCCGCACGCCGGCGCTATCCTACACGCACTCAGGGACAATTTGCACTGAAGAGCCCGACCCAATTTGGCGAATTTTTTTCGGCAACTGCTGGGATCACTGACTGACGTATCAGGTCACCGAAAAAATTGCGGTGTGACGTGGCGTGACGACGTAATGAAACGCGGTGATTTTTTTTCAAGTGTCACGCCATTTTTTTTTTGGTCGCCGCTGGATTTTGACTTGTTCAAAATCTTTTGGCGACCCTGATATGACGCCGGCAGTCGCCGGCAAAAATCGCCAAATACAAACCGGCACGGCCAACGTACAAACCGGCACGTCTTTGGAGCGTTGGAGGTAACCGAAGGTCTCGGGGGGGGGGGGGGGGGGGGGGGGGGGGGGGGGGGGGGGGGGGGGGGGGGGGGGGAAACTCACGCAGGTTCCACGGGGAGAACGAACGAACTCCGTACAGACAGCACCCATGGTTGGGATCGAACCCGGGCCCACTGGCGCTGCAAGCGCTGTTGGGCAGCTACTCTACCGCTGCGCCACCATGCCACCCCTCAGTTATTTGATCAGGGATATGGAGCCAAACAGTGTGGAAACAGGCAACTCGGCCCAACTTGCCCACTCCAACCAACATGCCCAACTACACTAGTCCCACCTGCCTGCGTGTGGCCCATGTCCCTCCAAACCTGTCCTATGTTCTGGCTCAAAGGGCCGAATGGCCTCCTCCTGCAGCTATTTTCTATGTTTCTATGTTTCTATCCATGAAGTGAATCATAGCTTGCAACAGGCTGGATTTATGGGCGGTACGGTGGCGCAGTCTGACAGCGTCAGAGACCCGGGTTCGATCCTGACTACGGGCGCTGTCTGTACGGAGTTTGTACGTTCTCCCCGTGTCCGCGCGGGTTTACTCCGGGTGGTTTCCCAAAGACGTACAGGTTTATAGTTTAAAGAAGGAACTGCAGATGCTGGAAAAATCGAAGGTGGACAAAAATGCTGGAGAAACTCAGCGGGTGCAGCAGCATCTGTGGAGCGAAGGAGTAGGCGACGTTTCGGGTCCGAGACCCTTCTTCAGACTGATTCTTCAGTAAATTATCCCTGAGCACTTTTTCTCACAGAGAGTGGTGAGTCTGAAGAAGGGTCTCGACCCGAAACGACACCTATTCCTACGCTCCATTAATGCTGCCTCACCCACTGAGTTTCTCCAGCGTTTGTATCTACCTCAGGTTTATAGTTTAATTGGTTTCAGTAAAAAAATTGCAAATTGTCCCTAGTGTGTAGGATAATGTTAGTGTGCAGGATGATCGCAGGTCGGCACGGACTCGGTGGGCCGAAGGGTCTGTTTCCCACGCTGCATCTCTGTAGACTAAAAGCCCTGTCCCACGGTGCGAGTTCATTCCAAGAGCTCTCCCGAGTTTAAAAAAAAAATCAAACTCGTGGTAAGCACGGAAAATGAACGTAGCGGGTACGTCGGAGCTCGGGGACGTCTCTTAGCGGCTCGTAACGCTAACGGCAGGTACTCGGGAAGACTCGCCAACGGCAGGTAAGCTCGGGAAGACTGGTGAAGATTTTTCAACACGTTGAAAAATGTCCACGAGAGCCCCGAGTACCGACGAGCGGCCATTACCGTAAATCTCCGAGTTCGTATCAGGGCAAACTCGGGAGAGATCTTGGAATGAACTCGCACCGTGGGACAGGACTTTAAACGATTCCTGGAGTTAAACCTATTCCCAGCCTCCGGGAAATCGTTTGGAGCAAGCATGCCCAAGGTGACCTTGCCCTGACTGAACAAGGCACAGCCTCCAAAGTGGTGGAGGATGCAGGATAGAAACGGGGTTTTTCAGTGAAACACTGTCCAGTCAGAGCAGATTCCTCAAGACCTTTCACAAACATTTACTCTGCACGTTACTCACTCTGCCGTCTGCTATGCACTGGAATCCGAGCAGAATGGGCCAGCTCTGCGTTCAACATTACTCACTCTCACACTCAGCTTTCCCTCGCAAGCTAACTGAGGGCGACGACCCCCAGCCAGTCGCGGGGCTTAAACTTTACTTCGTCTCGGACGAGATTTACTTTGCTGGCTGAGCAGACGGGCTGGAGATTCCCAGGAGCCGTTCCACCACAGTCATGAGGTTTGGGCAGAGTAATTAAGCTGAGTCTTGGCTTCACTGGCCAACAGGGTGACCCGGGTAAGGGTTTAAGAAAGAACTGCAGATGCTGGAAAAATCAAAGGTGGACAAAATGCTGGAGAAACTCAGCAGGTGAGGCAGGATTTGTGGAGCGAAGGAATAGGTGACGTTTCGGGTCGAGACCCTTCTTCAGACTGATTAAGGGTGATCAGAGGGGGGAAAAAAGCAGGCGCCTTGACGGAAGAGGGGATTTCCGGAGAACTTACGTCCCGAGCGGAAACAGTAGTAATTCAGTAGGTTCTAGGAGCACAATCAGGAGCCCATCAAGTCTACTCGATCGTGGGATCTACCTTTCCCTCTCACCCATTCCTCCGGCCTTCGCCCCATTTTCCATATATTAAACCATATAACCATATAACTACAGCACGGGGCCCCCTCGGCCCATCCATGGGTCCCATCTACCTGAGACCATACCCCTCCATTCCTTCATCCATATACCTATCCACTTTACTTTTAAATGTTTAAAATCGATCCTCCTCCCACCACCTCTGCGGAAGCTCATTCCACACAGCCACCACCCTCTGAGTAAAGAAGTTCCCCCTCACGTTACCCCTAAACTTCTGTCCTTAATTTCATTTGTCATGCCCATCTTGTTTGAATCTTCCCTAAACCTCAATGGGGAAAAGCTTATCCACGTCAAATCTTTCAGTCATTTTAAAGACCCTCAATCAAGTCCCCTTAACCTTCTGCGCTCCAAAGAATAAAGACCACTTGCAACCTTTCTCTGTAACATAGTTGCTGGATCCTGGCAACTCAACTCTCTCTATTTTGTTGACATCCTTCCTATAACTAGGCGACCAAAATTGTACACCACTCAGAATTGGTCTTACCAATGCCTTGTACAAATTTTACATTACTTCCCTACTCCTTTTCAATGCTAAAGGCCAGCACACCGCTTTTCTTTACCACCCTATCTACATGCGATTCCACTTCAGGGAACTATGCACAGTGATTCCTGATCCTCTGTTCCACAGCATTCCTCAATTCCCTACATTTACCATGTACGTCCTATTTTGATTTGTCCTGCCAAGATGTAGCACTTCACACTTATCAGCATTAAACTCCATCTGCCATCTTTCAGCCCACTTTTCCAAATGGCCCAAAATCTCTCTGTAGACTTTGAGAATCTACTTCATTATCCCAATACCACCTATCTTGTATCATCTGCATAATTACTTATCCAATTTTCCACCCCATCATCCAGATCATTGATGTACATGACAAACAACAGTGGACCCAACACAGATCCTGAGGTACCCCACTGGTCCACGGCTTCCAACCTGACAAACAGCATCCACCTATTACTCTGACATCTCCATTCAGCCACTGTTGAATCCATCTTGCTACTCCGCCATTAACACCCAAAAGATTGAACCTTCTGAACCAACCTTCCAAGGGGAACTTGTCAAAGGCCTTACTGAAATCCATATAGACAACATCCACTGCTTTACCCTCATCAATTTCCCTAGTTACCGCTTCAAAAAAATTCAAGAAGGTTTGTCAAACATGACCTTCCAGGCACAAATCCATGTTGACTGTTTGATCAGACCCTGTTTATCCCAGATGCTTATATATATTATCTCTATGTATCCTTTCCATTAATTTGCCAACCACTGACGTCAAACTAATAGGTCTATAATTGCTAGGTTTATTCTTTGAACCCTTTTTAAACAATGGAACAACATGCGCAGTATGCCAATCCTCCGGCACTATTCCAATTTCTAATGACATTTGAAATATTTCTGTCATAGCTCCTGCTATTTCTACACTAGCTTCCCTCAATGTCCTAGGGAATATCCTGTCAGGACCTGGAGACTTATCCACCTTTATATTTTTCAAACCCCTGACACCCGTGCTGATCAAGAATCTGCCAAATTAAACGGCTTAAAAATATCCATTGACTTGGCCTCCACCGGCGTTTGTGGCAAAGAATTCACAGATTCACCATCTTGACTAAATAGACAATAGACAATGGTGCAGAGTAGGCCATTCGGCCCTGGCCAGCACCGCCATTCTGTGATGAATCATCCCCATTCAGTACCCCCGTTCTGCCTTCTCCCCTACCTGAACTCGCTATCTTTAAGAGCCTTGTCTAGCTCTCTCTTGGAAGTATCCAGGGAACCCGCCTCCACCGCCCTCTGAGGCAGAGAATTCCACAGACTCACAACTCTCTGTGTTAAAACGTATTTCCTCATCTCCGTTCTAAATGGCTTCCCCCTTATTCTTAAACTGTGGCCCCTGGTTCTAGACTCCCCCAACATCGGGAACATGTTTGGAGAAAAGTCTGGAATGAAGACAGATACAAATTGCTGGAATAACTCAGTGTTTAAGAAAGAACTGCAGATGCTGGAAAAATCGAAGGTAGACAAAAATGTTGGAGGAACTCAGGGGGTGAGGCAGCATCTATGGAGCGAAGGAATAGGTGACGTTTCGGGTCAATACCCTTCTTCAGACTGATGTGGGGGTGGGGGGGGCGGGAAGAAGAAAGGAAGAGGTGGAGACAGTGGGCTGTGGGAGAGCTGGGAAGGGGAGGGGAAGGAAGGAGAAAGCAGGGACTACCTGAAATTGGAGAAGTCAATGTTCAAATGATGCAGTAACTCAGCGAGTCAGGCAGCATCTGCGGAGTGAAGGACTAGATAGATGACGTTTCTTGGGCCGAGACCCTTGTTCAGACTGAGAGTCGGGGGGGGGGGGGGGGAATGGGAACTAGAGATATGGAAGGCTAAGCTGTGAAGCCAACAGATCAAAGCAGACAGTGATCAAGGAAATGTAGAATGGTTCATTGTCAGCCGGGGTGGAAGGTGACAACGAGGCACGCAATTTGAAACATTAATCAGAAGGGCAGTGAAACTAGTTGGAGAACTCGGGTGGGGGAGGGATGGAGAGAGAGGGAAAGCAAGGGTTACTTGAAGTTAGAGAAATCACTATTCATACCACTGGGGTGTAAGCTGCCCAAGCGAAATATGAGGTGTTTAGTTTAGTTTAGTTTAGAGATACAGCATGGAAACAGGCCCTTCGGCCCACTGGGTCCGCGCCGACCAGCGATCCCCACACATTAACACCATCCTACACCCATGGCTCGTAACGCTAACGGCAGGTACTCGGGAAACGCGGTAAGCTCGGGAAGACTCGTGAAGGAGCCTACAAACCTGTACGTCTTTGGAGCGTGGGAGGAAACCGAAGATCTCGGAGAAAACCCACGCAGGCCACGGGGAGAACGTGCAAACTCCGTACAGTATTCGGGATCGCACCCGGGTCTCCGGCGCTGGGTTCGCTGTGAGGCAGCGACTCTACCGCTGCGCCACCCTGACCGTCCACCGCGTTGCTCCTCCAGTTTGCGCTGGGCCTCACTCTGACAGTGGAGGAGGCCCAGGACAGGAAGGTCAGTGTGGGAATGGGGGGGAGCAGCGGGGGGGGGGGGTGTTGTTAAAAGTGTTTGGCAGCCGACAGATCGCGGAGGCCTAGGTGGACTGAGCGCACACACCTGACCGGCAGTCACAAACTGTCGTTGTTTACTGTTCAGAGGAGACAGCGTTTACAGGAGACATCTAAATAAAGATGGTCTATCATTCACTGACACAGGATGGTTTTGGGGAGAAAACCGGTGAATCATGAACTGATCTTTGGAGCATGTGTGGTTTTCCTGAGGTATTTAATTTAGTCACTCCAGCATGGAGCCTGATTAAAATTATCCGGTTCCCAAACTTTTTGTGAGGTGGAATTTACTCTTATTTTCCATGGGCAGAAAAATAAAATTGAGCAGCGGGATGAATAGATTTTTGTTATTTGAGGGCGTTCAAGGTTGACATAAGCAGGATAGACAGATAGGCACCGTAGACTCGATTCTGTTCAATCACAATCTAACTAAAGGGCCTGGCCCACTGGACGAGCAAATGCAAGAGCTCTCCCGCGTTTTAAAAAAACCAAACTCGTGGTAAGCACGTAGAATGCACGTAGCGGGTACGTCGGAGCTCGGGGACGTCTCTCAGCGGCTCGTAACGTTAACGGCAGGTACTCGGGAAACGCGGTAAGCTCGTGAGCCCTGAGTACCTACGAGCGGCCCGTTACCGTAAATCTCCGAGTTCGAATCAGGGGAAACTCGGGAGAGCTCTTTGAATTAGCTCGTACAGTGGGACAGGCCCATAAAGGGTCTGTACCACTAAAGGGCCTGTCCCACGTTGGCTATTTTTAGGCGACTGCCGGCGACTGTCATAAGTCGTAGCAGGTCGCCGAAAAAACGGCGACTGGACCCCTCCCCCCTTCGACATAAAATTTGAAATAGAATCATTACATTAGCAACAAAAAAAACAAGTCAGCGACAACCTACGTTACCCTGGCGACAACCTACGACAGCACCTACGTCAGGAGAAGTCACGCTGCGCTCATTGGCGTCAAACCCACGGTCGCCGACTGCCTGTGAAAAATGTTCAGCATGTTGGAAATCCAGCGGCGATCAGAAAGACGCTGCGACTCTTTGGGCGACTGAGGAGGCTACTCACGGCCTAACAGGCGACACCCCGGCGACCATCTGGCGACAGCCTAGTCACCTCAAAAATAGCCTAACTGGGACAGGCCCTTCAGTAACACAAAGCGGTTTGGGGCCTGAGGAGCAGTGTGGAAGGACACAGGTTTCCCAATGGCAACAGGGTACATGGTTGTCCCTCTCAACAAAGAGGTGGCCGTCCCACTGTGACCCTAAGACACAGGAGCAGAATTAGGCCGTTCGGCCCATCGAGTCTGCTCCACCATTCAATCATGGCCCATTTATCTTCCCATTCTCCTGCCTTCCCCCCAGAGCCTTGGACCCTTACTAAACAAGAATCTGTCAATTCTTGCTCGAAAAATACCCAATGACTTGGCCTCCATTAATTCCACAGTTTCACCACCTCCTGGCTAAAGAAATTCCCTATCATCTTCATTCTAAAGTGACGTCCATCTATTAGAGGCCGTGCCCTCTGGTCCCAGACTCCCGCACCGCCTCACGGCGCCAGAGACCCGGGTTCGATCCCGACTACGGGTGCTGTCTGTACGGAGCTTTTACCTTCTCCCCGCGACCTGCGCGGGTTTTCTCCGGCTGCTCAGGTTTCCTCCCGCACTCCAAAGACGTGCAGGCTTGTAGGATAATCGGCTTTGGTAAGAATTGTAAATTGTCCCCAGTGTGTAGGATAGTGCTAGTGCGTGGGGCGATCACGGGTTGGCGCAGACGTGGAGCCTGTTTCCTGTATCTCTAAACTAAACTAAACGCATGGAAATGCAAGGCAATAAAGGGTATATTGATCATGTACAGGCAGATGAGAGCAGTTTAACTAAGCGTCAGATTCAGTACAAACATTGTGGGCCGAAGGGCCTGTTCCTGTACTGTACTGTTTTACGTTCTATGTTGCGGACACAGATTGGTTATTTTACAGATTAAAACCTTAGATGGAATCAGCAAGCAAGCCTCCCTTTACACCGGACCCTTCATAAGCAGAATCTTATTGAAACATATAAGATAATTAAGGGCATGGACACGCTATAGGCAGGAAACATGTTCCCGATGTTGGTGGAGTCCAGAACCAGGGGCCACAGTTTAAGAATAAGGGGTCAGCCATTTAGAACGGAGACGAGGAAACACTTTTTCACGCCGAGAGTTGTGAGTCTGTGGAATTCTCTGCCTCAGAGGGCGGTGGAGGCCGGTTCCCTGGATACTTCCAAGAGAGAGCTAGATAGGGCTCTTAAAGATAGCGGAGTCAGGGGATATGGGGAGAAGGCAGGAACGGGGTACTGATTGGGGATGATCAGCCATGATCACATTGAATGGCGGTGCTGGCTCAAAGGGCCGAATGGCCTACTCCTGCACCTATTGTCTATTAGGCCATTCGGCCCCATCAAGTGTACTCCGCCATTCAATCATGGCTGATCTATCTCTCTGTCCTACCCCATTCTCCTGCCTTCTCCCCATAACCCCTGACACCTCTGCTGATCAGGAATCTATCTATCTCTGCCTTAAATCATATCCATAGACTTGGCCGAACACAGCCTTCTGTGGCATTATCTGTCTTAGTCAAAAGAGCCTTGTTATGTTATCAGCAAATAGCAAGTTGCCTGAGCAGTGTGAAGGTTAGAATTTTGCGATGCTGGAACTGTGAACCTCTTGTAAATTTTCGTTAGACATAAAGTTAAAGGAAGTCCAGCTTTAAATAAACTCGGGAACTTTCAAATTTTGGAAAACAATGTTTTGAAAATAGAGCAGTCAAGGTTGGCAGAGGACAAAGTGTGAAATAGAATCTCTTGAGGATCAAAAAAGAAAATCAATTCCAGCATGGTTGTACAACCTTCTTCCCCGCTCTAAATCCTGGCACGGCCCATCAAGGTTGTTGCTTGCATGTATTCCACTCAGTCATAGAGTCATGCAGTGTGGAAACAAGCCCTTCAGCCCAACTTGCCCACACCGACCAACGTGTCCCAGCTACACTAGCCCCACCTGCCTGCGCTTGGCCCATATCCCCCTAACACTGTCCTATCCATGTACCTGTCTACACGTTGCGATAGTACCTGCCACAATTACCTCCACCGGCAGCTCGTCCCTTGCACCGACTACCCTTTGTGTGAAAACAATAGACAATAGGTGCAGGAGCAGGCCATTCGGCCCTTCGAGCCAGCACCGCCATTCAGTGTGATCATGGCTGATCGTCCCCAATCAGTACCCCGTTCCTGCCTTCTCCCCATATCCCCTGACTCCACTATCTTTAAGAGCCCGATCTAGCTCTCTCTTGACACTATCCAGAGAACCGGCCTCCACCGCCCCCTGAGGCAGAGAATTCCACATTTATCTATAGTTTGTTAATATTGTCACGTGTACCAAGGTACAGCGCAAACTATTTTCCCGCGTGATATCCGGTCAGCGAATTGACGACCCGGACGGCACGGAGGCACAGCGGTGGGGTTGCTGTCTCACAGCGCCAGAGGCACGGGTTCGATCCTGATTACGGGTGCTGTCTGTACAGAGTTTGCATGCTCTCCCCGTGTCCGCGGTTTCCTCCCACACTCCAAAGACGTGCAGGTTTGTAGGCTAATTGGCTTGGCATAATTGTAAACTGTCTCTAGTGTGTGTAGGATAGTGTAAAAGCCCTGTCCCACGGTACCAGCTCATTCCAAGAGTTCTCCCGAGTTTGCCCTGATTCGAACTCGGAGATTTACGGTGATGGCCGCTCGTCGGTACTCGGGGCTCTCGTGGACATTTTCCTACATGTTGAAAAATCTTCACGAGTCTTCCCGAGCTTACCTGCCGTTAGCGGGTCTTCCCGAGTACCTGCCGTTAGCGTTACGAGCCGTTAAGAGACGTCCCTGAGCTCCGACGTACCCGCTACGTCCATTCTCCGCGCTTACCACGAGTTTGATTTCTTTTAAACTCGGGAGGGCTCTTGGAATGAACTCATACCGTGGGTCGGGGCTATTAGTGTGCGGGAATCGCTGTTTGGTGTGGACTGGGTGGGCCGAAGGACCTGTTTCCGCGCTGTATCTCTAATCGAAACTAAACTAAATGAAAGTTGCTACCTGACAGCACCAGAGACTCAGGTTCACATCTAATCTATGTAGATACAAACTGCAAATAGTTATGGACAAACTGCATACAGTAGTCGATCCTGGCCCACCTGATCAAGATACAGCCGCAATTTTGACAACCAACGTATTGTCTCTAACTGTCTCGTAAACGTTGCTATTTGATCTGCTGGCAGCGTGACCCAGGCACCAACCACTCTCTGTGTCGATAGACTACCTCGCACCTTTCCCTTAAACTTTCTCCGTCGCACCTTAAACCACGAGCATTTGGCCGAATAAATCTGACTATATACCCCATCTCTGCCTCTCATCATTTTATAAACTTTCTGTCAGTCGCCCCTCTGCCGTCATCAAATGGGCAAAGAGGGTGTACGGTCTGCTAGCCTCCGTCAAGTGGGCAATGAGTATCGAAGTTGGCAAGTCCGGTGGCACGGTGGCGCAGTTGGCCGGGCACGTTTCCATGCTGCACAAGTTCTTTCGTTCAAGGGGGGGAGAATTAGGCCATTCGGCCCATCCAGTCCACTCCGCCACTCAATCCCATCAAGTCTACTCCGCCACTCAATCATGGCTGATCTATCTTTCCCTCCTAACTCCATTCTCCTGCCTTGGCTTCCTAACCCCCGACACCGTTACTAATCAAGAATCTTCAATGTCCGCCTTATAAATATCCATCGACTTGGTCTCCACAGCCGTCCGTGGCAATGAATTCCACGGATTCCTTCTCATCTTCCTAAAGGTATGTCGTTTTATTCTGACGCTGCGCCCTCCTGTCCTAGACTCTCCTATTAATGGAAACAATAGACAATAGATAATAAACTATAGGTGCGGGAGTTGGCCATTCGGCCCTTCGAGCCAGCACCGCCATTCAATGTGATCGCGGCTGATCATCCCCAATCAGTACCCCGTTCCTGCCTTCTCCCCATATCCCCTGACTCCGCTATCTTTAAGAGCCCTCTCTAGCTCTCTCTTGAAAGCATCCAGAGAACCGGCCTCCACCGCCTTCTGTGGGAGAGAATTCCACACTCAGCTTGATTCAACTCTGTGAGAAAAACTGTTTCCTCGTCTCCGTTCTAAATGGTTTACTCCTTATTCTTAAACTGTGGCCCCTGGTTCTGGACCCCCCCAACATCGGGAACATGTTTCCTGCCTCTAGTCTGTCCAAGCCCTTAACAATCTTATATCTTTCAATGAGATGCCCTCTCATCCTTCTAAACTCCAGAGTATACAAGCCCAGCCGCTCCATTCTCTCAGCATATGACAGTCCCGCCATCCCGAAACATCCTCTCCACATTCACTCTGTCCAGGCCTTTCACTATTCTTCCAATCAGTCAATTCATCAAGTCACGTTGCTGCCCATAGGAAATCTTTGGTTTGCAGTTCTGGCCATCACAGCATGAGCAGAATGTGGAGGCTTTGGAGAGGGTGCAGGCTTGGAGTGTAATGGCTGCAAGGAGAGGTTGCACAAGCTCGGACAGTTTTCTCTGGAGCTCCAGAGTAAGGGTTGATTAGTACGGGTGTCAGGGGTTATGGGGAGAAGGCAGGAGAAGGGGGATGAGAGGGGGAAATAGATCAGCCATGATTGAGTGGCGGAGTAGACTTGATGGGCCGAATGGCCTGATTCTGCTCCAAGAACATGAGCCCATGGAAAATCTTGGTGAACCTCTTCTGCACTCGCTCCAAAGCCTCATCGTTCTACCTACGGTGTAATGGCCAGAACTGCACACGGTACTCCAAATGTTGCCTAACCAATGTTCTCTACAGTCATATAGAGCGTGGAAACAGGCCCTTCGGCCCAACGCCCACACCGGCCAACAAAGACCCAGCTACACTATTCCCGCTTGTCTGCGCTTGGTCCATATACCTCCAAACCTGTTCCTATCCATGTACCTGTCCAACTGTTTCTTAAACAATGAGATATTCCCTGCCTCAACTTCCTCCTCTGGCAGCTCGTTCCATACACCTACTAACCTATGTGTGAAAATGTTACCCTCGGATTCCTATTAAATCTTTTCCCCTTCACCTTGAGCCTATGTCCTCTGGTCCTCGATTCCCCTACTCTGGGCAAGAGACTCTGTGCATCTCCCCAATCTATTCCTCTCATGATTTTGTATAACTCTATAAGATCTTCCCTCTTACTTCTGCGCTCCATGGAATAGAGACCCAGCCTACTCAACCTCTCCCTATAGCTCACGCCCTCGAGTCCTGGCAACATCCTCGTAAATCTTTTCTGAACCCTTTCAAGCTTGACAATATCTTTCCTGTAACACGGTGCCCAGAACTGAACACGATATTCTAAATGCGGTCTCGCCAATGTGTTATACAGCTGCAACATGACCTCCCGACTTCTATACTTCTATAGGTAGACACAAAATGCAGGAGTAACCTCAGCGGGACAGGCAGCATCTCTGGAGAGAAGGAATGGGCGACGTTTCAGGTCGAGACCCTCCTTCAGACTGGTGTCAGGGGAGAGGGCGGGACAAAGATAGAATGTAGTCGGAGACAGTAAGACTAGTGGGAGAACTGGGAAGGGGGAGGGGATGGAGGGAGAAAGCAAGGGTTACTTGAAGTTAGAGAAGTCAATGTTCATACCTCTGGGGTGTAAGCTGCCCAAATTGGAGGAGCAGCACCTCATGTGTAATTGGAGGTGCTGCTCCACCAATCTGCGCTGGGCCTCACTCTGTCAATGGAGGAGGCCCAGTACAGAAAGGTCAGATTGGGAATGGGAGGGGGAGTTGAAGTGCTGAGCCACCGGGAGATCAGGTAGGTTGAGACGGACTGAGTGGAGTATATTCTACAGATGCAATATGACTTGACTGATGATTGGAAGATACAGCATGAAAACAGGCCCTTCCACTAGACTCAGGAACAGTCTCTTCCCCTCTCAAACTTCTGAATGGTCCTTCGATAAGGGCCAGAGGGAGGTGAATCTGTGGAAGTCACTGCCACAGAAGGCTGTGGAGGCCAAGTCAATGAATATTTTTAAGGCGGAGATTGTCAGATTCTTGATTAGTACGGGTATCAGAGGTTATGGGGAACAGCAGGAGAATGGGGTTGAGAGGGAGAGATAGATCAGCCATGATTGAATGGCGGAATAGACTTGATGGACCAAATGGCCTAATTCTGCCCCTAGAAACATATCAAATTATAAAAGGACTGGACAAGCTAGATGCAGTAAAAATGTTCCCAATGTTGGGCGAGTCCAGAACCAGGGGCCACAGTCTTAGAATAAGGGGGAAGCCATTTAAGACTGAGGTGAGAAAAAACTTTTTCACCCAGGGAGTTGTGAATTCCCGGGATGGCGGGACTGTCATATGCTGAGAGAATGGAGCAGCTGGACTTGTACACTCTGGAGTTTAGAAGGATGAGAGGACATCTCATTGAAACATATAAGATTGTTAAGGGTTTGGGCACGCTAGAGGCAGGAAACATGTTCCCGATGTTGGGGGAGTCCAGAACCAGGGGCCACAGTTTAAGAATAAGGAGTAAGCCATTTAGAACAGAGACGAGGAAACACTTTTTCTCACAGAGAGTGGCGAGTCTGTGGAATTCTCTGCCTCAGAAGGTGGTGGAGGCAGGTTCTCTGGATGCTTGCAAGAGAGAGCTAGATAGGGCTCTTATAAATAGCGGAGTCAGGGGATATGGGGAGAAGGCAGGAATGGGGTACTGATTGGGGATGATCAGCCATGATCACATTGAATGGCGGTGCTGGCTCAAAGGGCCGAATGGCCTCCCCCTGCACCTATTTTCTATGTTTCTATAACATATGAACTTTTGAACTTATAAGCTCGAGCACAGTCGATTCCTGATCCTTCAACCGACCCCATCGCGGACATTGGACTTTTTCCTGCTGCGCTAAAATGCTGACAAACTATATTCCGTACTCTAGAAATTTTCTCCTCATTTATCCTGTTGTACCTGTGATAGACACTGGAGTACCTCAGCGGGACAAGTTTTTCTGTGTCTATCTTTGGTTTAAACCAGCAGCCGCAGTTCCTTCCTACACCTGTTGTACTTGCGAGTGGCTTGCTTATTCATACATCAGTATTAACTGATTGGTTTGGATGGCAGCCCGACAAAAGCTTTTCATTGTATCTAGGTACATGTGGCAATGATAAATCAACCAAAAATAGAGCATTCATGTGCATTGATGGACAATCCGGAAGTGGCCGCGCTGGCTGCCAGCTATGGCTCACCTGCACAGCGCGGCGGCCCAGCTTAGAGCTGCGGGTGCTCCAGTGGCGGCGGCGACCCAGCTTAGAGCTGCGGTGCTCCAGCGGCGGCGGCGTCCCAGCTTAGAGCTGCGGTGCTCCAGTGGCGGCGGCGTCCCAGCTTAGAGCTGCGGTGCTCCAGCGGCGGCGGCGGCCCAGCTTAGAGCTGCGGTGCTCCAGGCGGCGGCGGCCCAGCTTAGAGCTGCGGTGCTCCAGTGGCGGCGGCGGTCCAGCTTAGAGCTGCGGTGCTCCAGCGGCGGCGGCGGCCCAGCTTAGAGCTGCGCGGTGCTCCAGCGGCGGCGGCCCAGCTTAGAGCTGCGGTGCTCCAGCGGCGGCGGCGGCCCAGCTTAGAGCTGCGGTGCTCCAGCGGCGGCGGCCCAGCTTAGAGCTGCGGTGCTCCAGCGGCGGCCCAGCTTAGAGCTGCGGTGCTCCAGCGGCGGCGGCCCAGCTTAGAGCTGCGGTGCTCCAGCGGCGGCGGCCCAGCTTAGAGCTGCGGTGCTCCAGCGGCGGCGGCGGCCCAGCTTAGAGCTGCGGTGCTCCAGTGGCGGCGGCGTCCCAGCTTAGAGCTGCGGTGCTCCAGTGGCGGCGGCGGCCCAGCTTAGAGCTGCGGTGCTCCAGTGGCGGCGGCGGCCCAGCTTAGAGCTGCGGTGCTCCAGCGGCGGCGGCGGCCCAGCTTAGAGCTGCGGTGCTCCAGTGGCGGCGGCGGCCCAGCTTAGAGCTGCGGTGCTCCAGCGGCGGCGGCGGTCCAGCTTAGAGCTGCGGTGCTCCAGTGGCGGCGGCGGCCCAGCTTAGAGCTGCGGTGCTCCAGCGGCGGCGGCGGTCCAGCTTAGAGCTGCGGTGCTCCAGCGGCAGCGGAGACCTGGATCGTCTCAGCGCAGAGGGAGAACTAGGAGGGATGAAGACAATGATTTAAGACTTTTGCCTTCCACCACAGTGAGGAGGTGCCTGGTGAACTCATTGTGGTGGATGTTGGATATGTGTTTATTGTGTGTTTTTTATTATATGTTATGACTGTATGGTAACAATTTCGTTCAGACCGAAAGGTTTGAATGACAATAAAGGAATCTAATCTAATCTAATCTAACAATGTTTTGCACAAATAATCTGCATTGTATTTACACCATTGGGATATGATCTTATCGCATGCTCAATCATACTCTGCGACATCAGTCAAAACCGTTTTACACTCGAGTTTAGAAGGATGAGAGGGGATCTTATTGAAACATATAAAATTATTAAGGGCTTGGACAGGCTAGAGGCAGGAAATATGTTCCCGATGTTGGGGGAGTCCAGAACCAGGGGCCACAGTCTTAGAATAAAGGGGAGACCATTTAAGACTGAGGTGAGAAAAAACATTTTCACCCAGAGAGTTGTGAATTTGTGGAATTCCCTGCCACAGAGGGCAGTGGAGGCCAAGTCACTGGATGGATTTAAGAGAGAGTTAGATAGAGCTCTAGGAGCTGGTGGAATCAAGGGATATGGGGAGAAGGCAGGCACGGGTTATTGATAGGGGACGATCAGCCATGATTACAATGAATGGCGGTACTGGCTTGAAGGAATGAATGGCCTCCTCCCGCACCT
Source organism: Okamejei kenojei (assembly GCA_035221665.1). Classification (NCBI taxonomy): domain Eukaryota; kingdom Metazoa; phylum Chordata; class Chondrichthyes; order Rajiformes; family Rajidae; genus Okamejei; species Okamejei kenojei. The sequence continues at coordinate 4,897,194 of CM069137.1, read as the reverse complement.
ATTTTCTATGTTTCTATGAAACCGGAGTGGTACAGGTGTGAAAACGCACACCTCCAGGTTCAGGGACAGTTTCTTCCCAACTGTTATCAGGCAACAGAACCATCCCATCATCAACTAGGGAGCGGTCCTGACATACTATCTATCTCCTTGGAGACCCTCAGACGATCTTTAACCGGACTTTATCTTGCACTAAACGTTATTCCCTTCATCCTATATTTGTACACTGTGGATGGCTTGGTTGTAATCATGTATAGTTCAGTTTAGTTTAGACAATAGACAATAGACAATAGGTGCAGGAGGAGGCCATTCGGCCCTTCAAGCCAGCACTGCCATTAAATGTGATCATGGCTGATCATCCACAATCAGAACCCCGTTCCTGCCTTCTCCCCATATCCCCTGACTTCCGCTACCTTCAAGAGCCCTATCTCGCTCTGTCTTGAAAGTATCCAGAGAACCGGCCTCCACCGCCCTCTGAGGCAGAGAATTCCACAGACTCACCACTCTCTGTGTGAAAAAGTGTTTCCTCGTCTCCGTTCTAAATGGCTTACCGCTTATTCATAAACTGTGGCCCCTGGTTCTGGACTCCCTAGTTTAGTTTAGTTTGGAGATACAGCACGGAAACAGGCCCTTCGGCCCACCGCGTCTGCGCCGACCCGCGATCACCACACGTTAACACTACCCTACACACACAAGGGACAATTTTTACATTTTATACCAAGCAGATGAACCTATAAACCTGCACGTCTTTGGAGTGTGGGAGGAAACCGAAGATCTCGGAGAAAACCCACGCGGGTCACGGGGAGAACGTACAAACTCCGTACAGACGGCACCCGTAGTCGGGATCGAACCCGGGTCCCTGGTGCTGTACCGGTGCGCCGTCCGTGCTGTCTTTCTGCCGACTGGATAGCGCGCGAGAAGTTAGTTTTCACTGCGCCTCGGTTCATAACAAACTCGACTGGGCTATCAAGCAAGGTGATTGTTTTCACAGGACAAGAAAGGAGTTTCCAGCCGGAGCAAACAGCGTGACGGTGTTTCCGCTGGCCTGTTTACACGGAGTCACTTGCGTGTAAACAATCGAGAATGTGGTCCACCGCAGATCAGCGAGCACACTGGCTGGAATTAAAAGAGTTGGTTTTGGCACAAGCCTGGAGACAAAATAGTGGATTCAATTCGGGGCAATGGCCCATCCTCGGTTGCCCAAGGTCAATAGATGGGCAGCCAAGCAAGGGGAACCCAGGTCTTTTTTTAACATTCCTGACAGGCTGGAGGCTTTCTCGGCTTTTAATTAGATCTAAGTACAGAGAGTGTGTAAGTGTACGGTGCTGTGAGCTGAAATATCCTGACCAGTGGCAAATATGCCTTCCCCTCCAGACCCTGCATTAAAGGCTATCATATATTGCTAACAATAGCAGACCTGCGGACGGCGTGTTCCAACCTAAAAAAATACACAAGCTAAAATACTTCCCCGCTCGCACGTTGCTTTATTATCAGAGTAATTTTAGAAAAGGCGAGATCAAAAAATCAAAAACAGGACCTGCCCAAAAATATCTGGCAGCCAGGAATCGTGGCTGTCAGGTGATAGGAGCAAAGTGCAAGGAAAGGTTTGCTTATTTTCAACAGAGAGAGAGAGAGGGTGGTGGGTGTCTGGAAAGGCGCGCTGCCAGGGGCGGTGTTGAAGGCAGATAGGGTTGTGGCGTTTGACGGGGCTGCATGGTGGGGTTGCTGCCTCACAGCGGCAGGGGAGTCACAGCGGTGTTGGGAGTCCCGGTCAATCGCGGCGAATGGGATCCAGGCACGGAGGTTTAGGGATCGGAGAGAGAGGGAGAGAAAGAGAAGGGGGAAGAAAGAGAGAAAGGTGCAGAGAGAGCGAGAGATACAAGGGGGAAGAGAGAGAGAGAGAGAGAGAGAAGGGGAAAGAAAGAGAGAAAGGTGAAGAGAGAGCGAGAGAGACAAGGGGGAAGAGAAAGATAAGAAAGAAGAGAGAGAAAGAGAAGGAAGAGAGATAGAGAGAGAGAAGAGGAAGAAGAGAGAGATGAAGAGAGAGAGAGAGAGAGAGAGAGAGAGAGAGAGAGAGAAGAGAGAGAGAGAGAGAGAGAGAGAGAGAGAGAGAGAGAGAGAGAGAGAGAGAGAGAGGGGAGAAAGAGGCAGAGGGGAAAGAAAAAGAGAGAAGAGATGAGAAAAAGAAAAGAGAGAGAGAGAGAGAGAGAGAGAGAGAGAGAGACAGCCTTCAGTTCCACAGAAGGAGAGAGAGAGAGAGAATGAGAGAGAGAGAAGAGAGAGAGAGAGAGAGAGAGAGAAAGAGAGAGAGAAGAGAGAGAAAGAGAGAGAAGAGAGAGAGAGAGAGAGAAAGAGAGAAAGAGAGAAGAGAGAGAGAGAGAGAGAAGAAGAGAGAAGAGAGAAAGAGAGAGAGAAAGAGAAAGAGAGAGAAAGAGCAAAGAGAGAGAGAGAGAGAGAGAGAGAGAGAGAGAAAGAAGAGAGAGAGAGAGAGAGAAAAGAGAGATGAGAAAGAGAGAAAAAGAGAAGAGAGAGAGAGAAGAGAGAGAAGAAAGAGAGATAGAAGAGAGAGAGAGAGAAAGAGAGAGAGAGAGGAGAGAGAAGAGAGAGAGAGAGAGAGAAGAGAGAGAAAGAGAGAAAGAGAGAAGAGAGAGAGAAAGAGAGAGAGAAAGAGAGAGAGAGAAAAGAGAAGAGAGAGAGAGAGAGAGAGAGAGAGAGAAGAGAAGAGAGAAGAGAGAGAAGAGAGAGAGATAGAAGAGAGATAGAGAGAGAGAAAGAGAGAGATAGAGATAGAGAGAGAGAAAGAGAGATAGAGATAGAGAGAGAGAAAGAGAGATAGAGATAGAGAGAGAGAAAGAGAGATAGAGATAGAGAGAGAGAAAGAGAGATAGAGATAGAGAGAGAGAGCAAGAGAGAGAAAGAGATAGAGAGAGAGAGAGAAAGAGATAGAGATAGAGAGAGAGAAGAGAGATAGAGAGAGAGAGAGATAGAGAGAGAGAACAAGAGAGAGAAAGAGAGAGAAAGAGAGAGGGCGAGCATATTATGGACGAAGAAACTGAAAGTGAAATGAAGACAGTGCAGTGGCCGTCAGCATGCTTCATGAGGTGCCTGCATGAAACCCTTGTGCTGCCCGCCCGTGGTAGAAAGTGCAGGGGAATCTGTTGCAACCTGCTGGTACCAAGACCCCTGCATCATTTCCAGCTGATTCCCCTGGGGTGGAGCAAACAACAATGAGTTTGGGGACCAGCCCCTGGGCCTGCCTGACGTCAGGGGGTTTATGTTAACAAACTCCATCCCATAACTTCCGTGACCTGTGTCCCAGTGCCCCAGCCGGCCGGGATTCGTGACCCCTCTGTTTGTTTGTCTTCCTATCCGGCGCTGCCTGTTTTAATGGTACATCCTCAGTCACACCCCGTGCCGACCTTCCGCCCGTGTCTTGTCCTGTTTGTGGAATACCCCTGCTCCTGTCAAAGTAAAACCTCTTTCTTGTCCGCCCCAAACACAGTGAAAGGCAGAAGCAGAGATGAAGCCCCTGTCCCACTTAGGAGACCTAAACAGCAACCTCTGGTGACCTTGCCCGCCACCCAAAAAAAAATCAAGGTGGAGGTGACCTGCAACCTCCTACCACCTCCCACGCAAACGTTGAAAACCTTCCTCCACTATGAAGAAAACTGGCTTCGACGAGACCTGCGACTAAAAAATGATCGGTTTTTAAAACGGCAACCTATGTTTAGTCGAGGCCGGTTTTAATCATGATGAAAAAATAGCAGCAACCTAGATGAAGCCTCGACCACCGCGGAGACCACTTTCGACCATTAGGGAGAGTGACCAAAACCTCCGGTGACCTCATGGAAACCTTGGGTGAGGGGGGAAAGGTGACCAGAGGTTGCTGTTTGGGGTCTCCTAAGTGGGACAGGGGCTTAACACACAATAGGCTTAAGAAAGAACTGCAGAAGCGAGATAAAATCGAAGGTAAGACAAAAAGCTGGAGAAACTCAGCGGGTCAGGCAGCATTTATGGAGCGAAGGAACGGGTGACGTTTCGGGTCGAGACCCTTCTTCAGACTGAAGTGGAGGTTGGGGGGGCGGGAAGAGGGGTGTCGACCCGCAACGTCACCCGTTCCTTCGCTCCATAGATGCAGCCTGAGCCGCTGAGTTCCTCCAGCTTCTTGTCTCCCTACAGGGCCTGTCCCACTTGGCTCTCGGTTGCGCGTCACGCAGATGGCGCGCGAAGATTTCGTGCGTCACAAAATCCTGCTACGCCACGCGCGGCCGCCTATGTCATCGCCATGCGCGCATCACGTGCGTGCCACATCGCGCGTACCGTGACGCGTAAATGATGTCACGTAATTTAGGCGCAAATGACGGCCAAGTGGGACAGGCCCTTAACACATAGTAAGTATCGTTCCTCATACAACCTGCAAAAAGCCAGCTCTACTTCTGCACAGATAGCAACACACCGGTTTAACCAAATACCGATTAGTACGGGCAGAGCTATTTTTCATTGCGTGATATTAAAATCAGCTCATCTCACTGCCAGTTGAAATTAGCAGTACAGGGGAAGTAACTGGGGACAAAATGTGTAAGAAAGAACTGCAGATGCTGGTTTATATCGAAGGTGGACACACAATAACTCAGCGGGGCCGGCAGCATCTCTGGAGAGAGGGAATGGGTGACGTTTCGGGTCGAGACCCTTCTTCAGACTGATGAAGTCAAGTCAAGTCACTTCATTTCTATAGCACATTTAAAAAACAACTCTCGCTGGCCAAAGTGCTTTACATTGGTGGAGGTCTTCTTCTGTCGTATGTCTTTTAGACCTGCAGCTCCTTTGAGGAGAGCCAGGCCAACGTGTCATCGTCCAGGTCAATCAGACCTGGTTCACCATTCGGTGGCCGGTGTTTGGGGCAACTGGTGACAATGTGCTCCACTGTCTGTGTTGGGTCCCCACACTCGCAGGAGGCGCTGGCTGGTCCACGAGGCCCCACCTCTTCATCGCTACTCCATAGCGTCCGATGCCTGTCCTCAAGCGGTTGAGGGTTGTCCACTGCTTTCGGGGCAGGTCCTGGCCAGGGCGGTCCATGGGGTCATCGATGTAATGGTGAAGCCTAGATGGTTCCGCTGACTTCCACTGGTCTCTCCGTCTCGTCTTGACCCTCAGAAGCGTCAGCCGGTGTTGTGCGGAGCAGCTCTGGGGCTCGCGTGGCAAAGGGGCGCCATGACTTGAGGCGCACTCGTCGTGGTGTCTCCGTGACGATCTGATGGAGGAGGTGGGATTCACTGGTCTGTGCCTTCCGAGAGAGGGCCAGCCTGGCTGCTTCTCGTCTGATGTTGGCCGGGGCGATGCCAGCGAGGACGGGCAGTTGGTTTACTGGGGTGGCTCGTAGGTATCCGGAGACAGTCAGTCCGCAGGGCGCTGTTGAGGGCAGCATCCAGCTTCTTGGCGTAAGGGCTAAGGCACCAGACCGGGGCGCAGTACTCAACGGCTGAGTACGCCAGGGCCACTGTGGACATGCGCAGAGGCTCCCCGTGCGCTGCCGGCTAGGTGGCGAATCAAAGCGGCACGGGCGCTTGTCTTTGCCTTGCCACCTTCCAGACGTTGTTTGAATGACAACGTTCCATCGAGCTTCACCCCGAGGAGGTACTAACGTTATACAACATTGGTTCATAGATTACATACGTACATCAATATATACATATAGCCCTCCCTCAGAGGACGTCAAGAAAGGGTCTCGACCCGAAACGTCACCCATTCCTTCTCTACGTAATAGACAACAGACAATAGGTGCAGGAGTAGGCCATTCGGCCCCTCGGGCCAGCACCGCCATTCAATGCGATCATCCCCAATCAGCACCCCGTTCCTGCCTTCTCCCCATATCCCCTGACTCCGCGATCTTTAAGAGGGGATGTTGGATGAACAAAGAGGACTAGACGGAATTACATGAGGAAGGATGGGAGGTCTTGGAGTCATAGAGTGATACAGTGTGGAAACAAGCCCCTCGGCCCAACCTGCCCGCACCGGCCAACGTGTCCCAGCTACACTAGTCCCACCTGCCAGCATTTGATTCATATACCTCCAAATCTGTCCTATCCATGTACCGGTCTAACTGTTTCTTAAATGTCGGGATAGTCCCAGCCTCAACTACCTCATCTGGCTGCTTGTTCCATACACCCACCACCCCCTGTTCCATAGGTTCCAAAGGTTACCTCTCAGATTGCTATTAAACCTTCTCCCCTTCACCTTGAACCTATGTCCTCTGGTCCTCTGTGCATCGACCCGATCTATTCCTCTCATGATTTTGTACACCTCTATAAGATCACCCCTCATCCTCCTGCGCTCCAAGGATTAGAGACCCAGGCTACTCAACCTCTCCCTTTAGCTCACACCCTCTAGTCCTGGCAACATCCTTGTAAATCTTCTCTGTCCCCTTTCCAGCTTGACGCCATCTTTCCTATAATGTGCAGGTACAGCAGTGAAGAAAGCAAATGGCATGTTGGCCTTCAGTACAAGAGGATTTGAGTTCAGGAACAAAGAGGTCCTTCTGCAGTTGTATAGGGCCTAGTGAGACCACACCTGGAGTATTGTGTGCAGTTTTGGTCCCCTAATTTGAGGAAGGACATTCTTGTTATTGAGGGAGCACAGCGTAGGTTTACAAGGTTAATTCCCGGGATGGCGGGACTGTCATAAGCTGAGATATCCACTAACGTCAGAATTTGCGATGTGATGCCATCGCAATGCTGTTGGGAGTGGGAGCTACGGGATTTCGATGAAGGAACAGCGATGAATGCACAGTACCGGGACAGTGTGTGTTATTGGTCCTGAGATCCTGAGAGCGATGCCGTCTGGAGCTATCTACGCTCCTGGTAGGGTCACCCATGGCGGTAAGGTCGAGGGGGAGGTCTCTGACAAAGAGCAATCCGACCAAGACCTCAACGGTGGAACAGGCGGAGGACGATGGCTGACCTTAGTGGAGCGTCACAACGGCTGGGAAGGCGGATGAAGGCTGCAGCAGAAAAGGGTCTCCGGTCGTCTTGGACTCCATGCCACTGGATCCTGACCCAGATCTGCCAAGGACCCAACGTGGGGTGTCCGTCTGTGCACCGGGATCTCCGGTTTCCTCCCAAACTCCAAAGACGTGCAAGTTTGTAGGTCAATTGGCTTGGTATAATTGTAAATTGTCCCTGGTGCGTGTAGGATAGTGTTAAGGGCCTGTCCCACTGTACAAGGTAATTCAAGAGTTCTCCCGAGTTTTCCCTGATTCGAACTCGGAGAATGACGGTAACGGCCGCTCATAGGTACTCGGGGCTCTCGTGGACGTTTTTCAACATGCTGAAAAATTTTCCCGAGCTTACCGCGTTTCCTGAGTACCAGCCGTTAGCGTTACGAGCCGCTAAGAGACGTCCCTGAGCTCCGACGTAGCCGCTACGTGCATTCTACGTGCTTACCACGAGTTTGATTTTTTTTTTTTAACTTGGGAGAGCTCTTGTATTACCTCGTACGGTGGGACAGGGCCTTTAGTGTGCGGGGATCGCTGGTCGGCGCGGACCCGGTGGGCCAAAGGGCCTATTTCTGCGCTGTATCTCTAAACCAAACTAAACTCTCACACGGTGATAACGTCATGTTCACACGGGTATGGAAATGATTTTTTTATCTTTTAATTGAATCTATTAAATTTTTTTTTAAAGGCAAACTGAAAAGTGGTGGGAAAGCAAAGTAATAATAAAGAGGCAATAAGAAGGCATGGTTATATTACTGGACTAATAATCCGGAGGCCGCCAGTTCAAATCCACTCCCGTGGCAACGTGAGAAGTGGAATTAGGTTCAAATAAAAAAAAAAATTCAGGGAATAAAAAGTCGGGGTCAGTAAAAGTGATCTTTCGGAACTGGGTTGTAGACTGGAACTTGAGTTCCAATCCCGCCTCCAGAGATTTACGCATAAAATCCAAGTCAACAGGAGCAGATGCAAGTCATACTCCAATCCAAATCCCAGTCAACACCCCTGTGTGCAACTGAGGGAGCTCCGCACTGTGAACCACGACACTGCCTGCTGTAACAGGAGTGCCAGAGTCTCTGGATGCTTTCAAGAGAGAGTTATGGGCCTGTCGCACTTGGGCGATTTTTCAGGCGACTGCCGGCGACTGTCAAGTTGCCGGCAGTCACCTGAAAAACCGGCAACTGGAACGGCGACCGTCAGAAACATAGAAACATAGGTTGCAGGAGGAGGCCATTCGACCCTTCGAGCCAGCACCACCATTCATTGCGATTATGGCTGATCGTCCCCAATCAATAACCCGTGCCTGCCTTCTCCCCATATCCCTTGACTCCACTCGTCCCTAGAGCTCTATCTAACTCTCTCTCAACCAGTGACTTGGCCTCCACTGCCCTCTGTGGCAGGGAATTCCACAAGTTCACAACTCTCTGGACGAAAAAGCTTTTTCCCGCCTCAGTCTTAAATGGCCTCCCCTTTATTCTAAGACTGCGGCCCCTGGTTCTGGACTCGCCCAACATTTTGCAAGGAAATTTCTAAAGGCATTTTATGATAATAGCTGTTAAAACCAACTATACCCATCTGACAGGTTAAACATCCCACTAACTGACAAGAGATGGCCAAAGGACATAACTGCAGCACATGTTCTTTTGGTAACATGTTTAAAGGTGTCAAAACAAATAATGACATTGGGAATTAAAACACATTTGATTGCATTCCGTTATCAAACATAGTCAATGTTCGCTCTGAAGACCATGAATCACAATGGGGTCAGGGGGGGTGTGAATCAGTGCGGGGTGGATAGATGGCGGGGGGGGGATGTCAGCACAGGAAGATCAGTACAGGATGAAATGGGGGGGGGGTCAGAACCGTGTGGATCGGAGGGTCTGTGCAGGATGAATGGGGGATCACTACAGGATGAATGAGGGGTTCAGTATAGGATGAATGGGGGATCAGTACAGGATGCATGAGGGGATTAGTACAGGATGAATGGGAGATCAGTACAGGATGAATGGGGGGATCACTACAGGATGGATGAGGGGATTGGTGCAGGGTAAATGGAGGGTGGGTCAGTACGGGATGAATGGGAGAGTCAGTGCAGTATGAATGGGGGGAGAAGTGCAGGATGGATGGGAAGGGGGGTCAATACAGGATGAATTGGGGGACAAGTGTAGGATGGATGGGGGGGAGTGATGAATAGATTGGAAGGGGAGCACAGGGGATGTCAGTGAAGACTGAATAGAGGAGGGAATGGGGATCAGTGTGGGATGGAGAGGAGGGGTCCCAGTATAAGAGGGGTGGAGGGGGGGCGTACAAGAAAGAGAGAGAGAGAGAGAGAGAGAGAGAGAGAGAGAGAGAGAGAGAGAGAGAGAGAGAGAGAGAGAGGGGGGGGAAGGGGCAGAGGAGATGGGGAGGAAGGAAGGTCAGCGCTCCTTGGACAACTGCCTTGGCCGTCCCTGCCCAATGCCAAAGAGCCGCCGCCAAAGCGGGAGACGGTTGGGATCTCCTCGCCACGGTGCAGCTCAAAGATCCTATAGCTATAGGATCTTTGGTGCAGCTGCTTCAGCGGCAACAGCGGCTCGACAGCGGCTCCACCGCCTCCTCCTCCCGCACCCCGCCCGGCGGAAGGAGACCTTCCTCTCCCTCTCCCTTCCTCCCTCCTCCCGGCCTCGGCGTGCGAGAGGGGTTGTTTTGAAAGCGCCGTTAGCGGGTTTGCAGGCGGTGGCCGTTATCAGGGTGATAGCGGCCGCAGCCTGCAAATCAAAAGATACTGCTGCAAATCCACCAACAGCGCATTCAAAACAGCCCCTCTCGCACGCCGAGGCCGGGAGGAGGGAGCGAGGGAGAGGGAGGCCTCCTTCCACCGGGCGGGGTGCGGGAGGAGGAGGAGATGGAGCCTCTGTCGCGGCCACTGTTCGGGTCATTCGCTACGACCCTTCGTCACCCCGCTCCTAGTATCTTTGCCCCGCAATAAAGCCGCCACCGACACGAAACGTCACGTTCCTATTCGCCAGAGATGCTGCCTGACCCGCTGAGTTACTCCAGTTTTTTGTGTCTTTGAGTATAAACCAGTATTTGCGTGCCAAGCCGGGCAAAATGACTCGCCGTTTAGGTTGACCGGCGGCTCTTTGAGTGGTCATTGGCACCCGGGCAACCGCTAATTTCGAGCCCTGACAGAGCGATGAACAGGAAGGTTGGCTCTGTAAAAAGACGGCTAAAGAACAGTGTACAGTAAGTTCTTTAAAAGGGGGGGGGGGGGGGGGGGGGGGGGGGGGGGGGGGGGAAGGTGTGGAGACAACTTTTAAGAAGTCAGAGATACACGGCTGTGAAGCTCGGCGGACATTTAACATTACCGGTCGGTTCTGAAAACTACTGCTCACGTTGTTTTTCCCCAATGAGCCAATGTAATTCACCGGTCAGCACCGGCTACAACCTACGAGAACCTCCGAGAACCTTCGACCTCCTGGCGACCCACTAGGACCTCCTTGTGACCCACCTACGGCTCGGGAATTCCCGCTACTCTCCATGGCGGCTTCATTCTAGTCGCCGGTAAGGTTGAAAAATTCGCGGCGACCATAATGAGGCCGCGACTAGTTCCCAGAAAGCGGCAACTCCTCGCGACCACGAAGGCGACTCCCCACCCGCGAACATGTGGCGACCATGTGGCGAACGCATAGTCTCCTGCAGTCACCTAAAAAGTTGCCTAAGTGGGACAGGTCCATTGGATAGAGCTCTTAAAGATAGCGGAGTCGAGGGAAATGGGGAGAAGGCAGGAACGGGGTACTGATTGGGGATGATCAGCCATGATCACAGTGAATGGCGGTGCTGGCTTGAAGGGCCAAAGGGCCTACTCCTGCAGCTATTGTCTATTGTCTTTTGACCAGAGGTCATAGCGTCAGAATAAAAGGACTTTCGTTTACGAAGGAGATGAGGAGGAATTTCTTTAGTCGGTGGTGAATCTGTGGAAATCACTGCCACACACGACTGCGGAGGCCAAGTCAATGAACATTTTTACGGCAGAGATTGATAGATTCTTGCTTAGTACGGGGTTATGGGAAGAAGGCAGGAGAATGGGGGTGGGAGGGAGAGATAGATCAGCCATGATTGAATGGCGGAGTAGACTTGATGGGCCGAATGGCATAAGTTTGCTCCTATCACTTATGAGCACACTAAAGATTTGTTACTTTTAAAAGTGGGTGACTGCTTGCCCTAATACGGGCAGCAGGGTAGCTCAGCGGTAGAGTTGAAGCCTTACAGCGCCAAAGACCTGGGTTCGATCCCGACTACGAGTGCTGTCAGTACAGGATTTCTGCGTTCTCCATGGGTTTCCTCCGGGTGCTCCGGTTTTCTCTCACACTCCAAAGACGTACAGGTCTGTAGGTTAAATGGCTCGCTATAATTGTAAATTGTCCCTGTTGTGCGTAGGGTAGTGTTAGCATGCGGGGATCGCTGGTCGGCGCAGACCCGGTGGGCCGAAGGGCCTGTTTCCGCATCGCTAAAGTAAACTAAAATAAAGCTTCTCTGCTTTAGAGCAGTGGCAATTGTTTGAAGAAATTGGCTGCAGATTATTTCTGGACATTGAGTTTGTGAAAGGGACAACAGAATTGTCAGCTGTTTAATCTTCTTCGGAGAAAATACCAGTTGAATCTTTCTAGTCTTGGACACACTAGAGGCAGGAAACATGTTCCCGATGCTGGGGGAGTCCAGAACCAGGGGCCACAGTTTAAGAATAAGGAGTAAGCCATTTAGAATGGACACGAGGAAACACTTTTTCTCACAGAGAGTGGTGAGTCTATGGAATTCTCTGCCTCAGAGGGCGGTGGAGGCAGATTCTCTGGATACTTTCAAGAGAGAGCTAGATAGGGCTCTTAAAGATAGCGGAGTCAGAGGATATGGGGAGAAGGCAGGAACGGGGTACTGATTGGAGATGATCAGCCATGATCACATTGAATGGCAGTGCTGGCTCGAAGGGCTGAATGGCCTACTCCTGCACCTATTGTCTATTGTCTATTGAAATCGCTCCTGATAACATAAATGTATTAATTCTGCAAATAATTCTTGATTTGAATAAATTAATAATTGTAAAACTGTGCAACTCTGACAGGAAAAGGAAGCTTCTCCCTCTTATCACCTTTGCCTCACCAAACTAGACCGTCCGAAGATTGTGACCCGGAATATCATCTGTCCATTCCCTCCACAGGTACAAGCTAACCTTCTGGGTTTTTGCTTAAATTTAGTTTAGTTCAGGTTATTGTCACATGTACCGGGGTACAGTGAAAAGCTTTTGCTGTGTGCTATCAAGTCAGCAGAAAGACTATATGTGATTACAATCGAGCCATACAGAGTGTACAGATACATGATAAAGTGATTAATGTGAATTAGTGCAAGATAAAGTCCGATCAAAGATAATCCCCAATGAGATAGATGGTAGTCCGGGACTGTTCTCCAGTCGTTGGTGGGATGGTTCAGTTGCCTGGTTAACGGCTGGGAAGAACCTGTCCCTAAATCTGGAGGTGTGCGTTTGTTTTCACACTTCTGTACCTCTAGCCTGTTGGGAGAGGGGAGAAGAGGGAGTGGCCGGGGTGAGACTGGTCCTTGATTACGCTGCTGGCCTTGCCGAGGCAGCGTGAGGTGTGGATGGAGTCAATAGATGGGAGGCTGGCGTGTGTGATGGTCTGGGCTGCGTCCACAATTCTCTGCAGTGTCTTGTCTCTCCAAACTTGAGCCTGTCTGAGTGACCCTCAGCTCGACAGACCTGACTCCTCACCTTCCTTTCAGTTCACTTCATGCAACTTCAAAAAGAAATACGCTCCCGTGGACATGCGGATTCTGCTGTGTAGGTTAATTGCCCGTGCCAACAGCCGCCTCCAGTTGCTGGAGGTGGTGGCTCACCACATTCTGAACCACCCATTCGTGGTCTGACACTAGGTAGTAAACGGCTTGCTGGGGCCACAAGAAACTGCAGGTGCAGCAATCATTAGCAAAACACAAAACAAGTGCTGGAGGACCTCAGCGGGTCAGCCTGCGTCAGTGGAGGAAGTGGACAGATTACAATTTCGGGTCAGGATCCATCTTCAGACCGGGGCAGGGTGCTGACCTGGGACATCACCTGCCCATTTCCCCCCCCCCCCCCAACAGATGCTGACTGACCAGCGGAGTTCCCACCCAGCCTGCTAGTCTGTCTCAGAAATTTATATTTATACCAACCCATTAAATCCTACAAATCTGTGCATCTTTGTAGTGTGGGAGGAACCCAAAGATCTTGGAGAAAAACCCACGCGATCAAACGGAGAACGTACAAACTCCATATAGACAGCAGCCGTGTGAGCAGAATTAGGCCATTCGGCCCATCATGTTTGTTCTGCCATTCAATAACCCCATTCTCCTGCCTTCTCCCCATAACCCCCGACACCCGTACTAATCAAGAATTTGTCTATCTCTGCCTTAAAAATATCCAGTGACTTGGCCTCCACAGCCTACTGTGACAAATAATTCCACAGATTCACCACCCTCTGACTAAATAAATTCCTCCTCATCTCCCTCCCAATGGAATGTCCTTTAATTCTGAAGCTATGACCTCTAGTCCTAGACTCACACGTCAAAACAGCCTGTCCACATCAACTCTATCCAAGCCTTTCACTATTTTGTACATTTTAATGTTCCCCCACGCTCTTCTAATCTCCAGCGAACATATATTAGGTCCAGTGCTGGCAAAAGCTCATCAAATGTGGCCAGGTGGCTCATGGGAATTAGGGGTGGGCACCAGTTAAAGGGGAATTAGGGGTGGGCACCAGTTAAAGGGGAATTAGGGGTGGGCACCAGTTAATGGGAATTAGGGGTGGGCACCAGTTAAAGGGGAATTAGGGGTGGGCACCAGTTAAAGGGGAATTAGGGGTGGGCACCAGTTAATGGGGAATTAGGGGTGGGCACCAGTTAAAGGGGGATTAGGGGTGGGCACCAGTTAAAGTTAAAGGCACAACAGAGGATGTACTAATCAAGAATTTGCCTTAAAAATATCCAGTGACTTGGCCTCCACAGCCTACTGTGACAAATAATTCCACAGATTCACTACCCTCTGACTAAAGAAATTCCTCCTCAGCAGCTGAGGAAACACAATCTGCCACAGGCAATGATGGTCCAATTCTACACGGCCATCGTAGAGTCTGTCCTCACCTTCTCCATCATGGTCTGGTTTGGCTCAGCCACCAAGCACGACACCCGGAGGCTGCAGCGAATTCTCCGATCAGCAGAGAATGTTATTGGCTGCAACCTTCCCTCCATTGATGAACTGTACACTGCAAGGGCCAGGAAGCGAGCGGGCAAGATCATCTCTGACTCCTCTCACCCTGGCCACAAACTCTTTGAATCACTTCCCTCTGGAAGGCGACTCCGGACTGTCAAAGCTGCCACAGCCGGACATAAAAACAGTTTTTATCCACGAGTAGTTGCTCTACTCATAGAAACATAGAAACATAGAAATTAGGTGCAGGAGTAGGCCATTCAGCCCTTCGAGCCTGCACCGCCATTCAATATGATCATGGCTGATCATCCAACTCAGTATCCCGTACCTGCCTTCTCTCCATACCCTCTGATCCCCTTAGCCACAAGGGCCACATCCAACTCACTCTTAAATATAGCCAATGAACTGGCCTCAACTACCCTCTGTGGCAGAGAGTTCCAGAGACTCACCACTCTCTGTGTGAAAAAAGTCTTTCTCATCTCGGTCTTAAAGGATTTCCCCCTTATCCTTAAGCTGTGACCCCTTGTCCTGGACTTCCCCAACATCGGGAACAATCTTCCTGCATCTAGCCTGTCCAACCCCTTAAGAATTTTGTAAGTTTCTATAAGATCCCCTCTCAATCTTCTAAATTCCAGAGAGTATAAACCGAGTCTATCCAGTCTTTCTTCATAGGACAGTCCTGACATCCCAGGAATCAGTCTGGTGAACCTTCTCTGCACTCCCTCTATGGCAATAATGTCCTTCCTCACATTTGGAGACCAAAACTGTACGCAATACTCCAGGTGTGGTCTCACCAAGACCCTGTACAACTGAAGTAGAACCTCCCTGCTCCTATACTCAAATCCTTTTGCTATGAAAGCTAACATACCATTCGCTTTTTTCACTGCCTGCTGCACCTGCATGCCTACTTTCAATGACTGGTGTACCATGACACCCAGGTCTCGCTGCATCTCCCCTTTTCCTAATCGGCCACCATTTAAATAATAGTCTGCTTTCCTGTTTTTGCCACCAAAGTGGATAACCTCACATTTATCCACATTATACTGCATCTGCCAAACAATTGCCCACTCACCCAGCCTATCCAAGTCACCTTGCAGTCTCCTAGCATCCTCCTCACAGCTAACACTGCCCCCCAGCTTAGTGTCATCCGCAAACTTGGAGATATTGCCTTCAATTCCCTCATCCAGATCATTAATATATATTGTAAACAGCTGGGGTCCCAGCACTGAGCCCTGCGGTACCCCACTACTCACTGCCTGCCATTGTGAAAAGGACCCGTTTACTACTACTCTTTGCTTCCTGTTTGCCAGCCAGTTCTCTATCCACATCAATACTGAACCCTAATACCGTATGCTTTAAGTTTGTATACTAATCTCTTATGTGGGACCTTGTCGAAAGCCTTCTGGAAGTCCAGATATACCACATCCACTGGTTCTCCCTTATCCACGCTACTAGTTACATCCTCGAAAAATTCCACAAGATTCGTCAGACATGATTTACCTTTCGTAAATCCATGCTGACTTTGTCCAATGATTTCACCACTTTCCAAATGTGCTGCTATCCCATCTTTAATAACTGACTCTAGCAGTTTCCCCACTACCGATGTTAGACTAACTGGTCTGTAATTCCCCGTTTTCTCTCTCCCTCCCTTCTTAAAAAGAGGGGTTACATTTGCTACCCGCCAATCCTCAGGAACTACTCCAGAATCTAAAGATTTTGAAAGATTATCACTAATGCATCCACTATTTCCGGAGCTACTTCCTTAAACTCTGGGATGCAGCCTATCTGGCCCTGGGGATTTATCGGCCTTTAATCTATTCAATTTACCCAACACCACTTCCCGACTGACTTGGATTTCACTCAATTCCTCCTTTGACCCACAGTCCCCCTGCTATTTCCGGCAGATTATTTATGTCTTCCTTAGTGAAGACGGAACCAAAGTAGTTATTCAATTGGTCCGCCATATCCTTGTTCCCCATGATCAACTCACCTGTTTCTGACTGCAAGGGACCTACATTTGTTTTAACTAACCTCTTTCTCTTCACATATCTATAAAAACTTTTGCAGTCAGTTTTTATGTTCCCTGCCAGTTTTCTTTCATAATCTATTTTTCCTTTCCTAATTAAGCCCTTTGTCCTCCTCTGCTGGTCTCTGAATTTCTCCCAGTCCTCTGGTATACTGGCCACAAACTCTTTGAATCACTTCCCTCTGGAAGGCGACTCCGGACTGTCAAAGCTGCCACAGCCGGACATAAAAACAGTTTTTATCCACGAGTAGTTGCTCTACTCAATAACCAAAAATCTGTAGCCTCCCTTTGATCTGGTATTTTGTTGGTTCACATGCTGTTTTATCAATAATGTTTTATTATTATTAATATTTAGTGTTCTCTGAGTCATTCGTAACTGTCACTGTGTGTCATGTTGTTACTTGTGGGCGGAGCACCAAGGCAAATTCCTTGTATGTGAATACTTGGCCAATAAACTTACTTACTTACTTACTTAATGGGGAATTAGGGGTGGGCACCTGTTAATGAATTAGGGGTGGGCACCAGTTTATTGTTTAGTTTTAGGTTTATCATATCATTTTGTTAATTATAATGTTGATGAAAGCTTGAAAGGATTTCAATTGCTAAATAATCGCTTCTGTTCCTGCAATCCTGGTCTCACATCCACTGGGTTGAATATGTTTTCTCCTCTGTTTTAAAGCAACGTTCCCAGGTGGTCTCGTGGTGTCCCCGGTTGTCGGTTTTTAAATCGGCACCAGATGTGGAGAACAGTGCCTCACTCCTCATCTCCCCTCCAAGAGGAACGTCCTTTAATTGTGAGGCTATGGCCGCGAGTCCTAGACTCTCCCACTGGTGGAAACATCCTCTCCACATCCACTCTATCCATGCTTTTCACTGCATTCCCTCCATTCCCTGCATATCCATGTGCCTATCTAAAAGTCTCTTAAATTCCACAAAAGTATCTCCCTCCATTACTATCCCTAGCAGTGCATTCCAGGCACCCACCACTCTACAGTATTCAACAACTTGCCCCACGGAAGATTGTGGGGCAAGTTGGGTGGATGGCTTTGATGCCCCCAGTCATTCACGATGTGTGGGGTGGTGTGGTCCGGATGTCCGCAGTTGCAAGCAGGGCTGTCTGTCATCCCCCACTTATGCAGGCGATGGGCTGTTCTTGACTGGAGGGTGCGGATTCTGTTCAGGATTAGCCATTGCTTTCGATGGAGGTCAAAACCCGGTGGTTTCACTGTGGGGGGGTCTGTGATGACCTCTCCGATGTTGGTGTTGGCATCTTTCCAGGCTCTGCGCCTCTCAGTCTCGGAGTTGAGTTGAGTCTTCCAGGGATTTCACGGAAGACCAGAAGGGTTTACGGGACCAGAAGGCGCATGTTGGGCAAATTGTACAAGTCAGCGGTGGATGGGAGGGTCACGGTGAGTCTCGATGGTGCACCAACCTTTCAACAATCTGTCACGGCATCACTGTGGCGTAGGCCGCTAAAGCCTTGCTTTGAATTCCCGATGACTGTGTGATCGTAGGTTCAAATCTGGGCTGGTACATTCATTCACTCAACAAAAGTGTAGACTCAAACAATGTGAGTAAGTAAGTAAGTACGTTTATTGGCCAAGTATTCACATACAAGGAATTTGCCTTGGTGCTCCGCCCACAAGTAACAACACGACATACAGTGACAGTTACGAATGGCTCAGAAAACACTAAACATTAATAATAATAAAACATTAATGATAAAACACCATTGATCAAGCATGTGAACCAACAAAATACCAGATCAAAGGGAGGCTACAGATTTTTGGCTGTGCAACTACTCGTGGATAAAAACTGTTTTTATGTCCGGGTGTGGCAGCTTTGACAGTCCGGAGTCGCCTTCCAGAGGGAAGTGATTCAAAAATGTGTAGCATGAAGGAGTATGAAGGTTTGGTTTAAACCAAAGATGCAGACGGCGATGCCGTCTGGAGCTATGCTCCTGGTAGGGCCACCCATGGCGGTAAGGTTGAGGGGGAGGTCTCTGACAAAGAGCAATCCAACCCAGACCTCAACGGTGGAACAGGCGGAGGACGATGGCTGACCTCAGTGGAGCGTCACAACGGCTGGGAAAGCAGATAGATGCTTGGTTTTAACAACAAAGCGAGAGGATTTGAGTTTAGGAGCAAGGTGGTCCTACTGCATTGAGACCACACCTGGAGTATTGTGCGGTGCTGGCTCAAAGGGCCCGAATGGCCTACTCCTGCGCCTATTGTCTATTGTCTAACATCCTCTCCCTTCTGCGTATGCTGGGAGGGGCGGTATGAGAGAGGACAGGGAGCTGCTGCAAAGCTGTTGTCATAAGCGTCCCTCCGAGGGTCTCCAATGAGATAGATAGTAGTTCAGGAGCACTCTCTGGTGGTGATGTCTCCAGTGAGATTAAACACTACAACCTCAAATAAACTCTGAACTACAATAGATTATTATTGTTATTGCACAATTATTATTATTTTTTTGTGTGCACGTACGTGTGCGTGTATGTGTATATATATCCTATATGTAAGAAAGAACTGCAGATGCTGGTTTAAATCGAAGGTAGACACAAAATGCTGGAGTAACTCAGCAGGTGAGGCAGCATCTCTGGAGAGAAGGAATGGGCGACATTTCGGGTCGAGGCTCCTCTTCAGACTGAAGTCAGGGGAGGGGGCCACAGAGGGGATGCAGTGAGAGAGGTTGTTGCTGAACTCTCGTCGGGGAGAGGAGGAGAACTTCTTCAAAGTAGAGAAGCCTTGAAGAGATTTAGCAGTGGAGCAATGGAGCGAAACGTGCAGGAAAGAACTGCAGATGCTGGATTGAATCGAAGGTAGACACAAAATGCTGGAGTAACTCAGCGGGTGAGGCAGCAGAGTTGAGTCGAGACCCTTCTCCACTGATCCCTCCCCTGACATCAGTCTGAAGAAGGGTCTCGACCCAAAACGTCACCCATTCCTTCTCTCCGGAGATGCTGCCTCACCCGCTGAGTTACTCCAGCATTTTGTGTGTATATGTATTCCACAATACATATATGTGTGTTCTTGTGAATGTGTGTGTATATACACACTGAACTTTTTTTCCCTCTCGTTTATTATATTGTCTACAGTATACTATGTTTACATATTCTGTTGTGTTGCTGCAAGTAAGAATGTCATTGTTCTATCTGGGACACATGACAATAAAACACTCTTGACCCATTATATTCCATATTAATAGACTGTTCTTCTCTGTGGATTGTCACCTTGTCGTGGTGGAGAAGCTTGTGTGGACCTGAGATCCTGAGAGCGATGCCGTCTGGAGCTATGCTCCTGGTAGGGCCACCCATGGCGGTAAGGTCGAGGGGGAGGTCCCTGACAAAGAGCGATCCGACCAAGACCTCAACGGTGGAACAGGCGGAGGACGATGGCTGACCTTAGTGGAGCGTCACAACGGCTGGGAAGGCGGGTGAAGGCTGCAGCAGAAAAGGGTCTCCGGTCGTCTTGGACTCCATGCCACTGGATCCTGACCCAGATCTGTCAAGGACCCCACGTGGGGTGGCTGCCTGTGCGCCAGTCTCCCCACGTTAAACAAAGTCACGCACAGGCGTCCTCCATATAGGGAATAGCACCCTGGAGTCGCCCATGGTCAGCCACGACCGAAAGGGGCCTAAGAATGAATTATCTATCCTTCCTTCACAAAGCTTGCCACAATCAGAGACTGCAATCATTTAGGATTGTTCTGTAGATTGTGTTAGTTTAGTTTAGTTTAAAGATACAGCGTGAAAACGTGTCCTTCAGCCCACCAATTCCACGTCAACCATTGATCACCTGCACACTAGTTCTATGTTATCCTAGTGTCGCATCCTACACTCAAGGGGGTAATTTTACAGAAGCCAATTAACGTGCCAACCCGCACGCCTTTGGAGTGTGAGAGGAAACCGGAGCACCCGGAGAAAACCCTCGCGGTCACAGGGAGAACCTACAAACTCCACACAGACAGCACCCTAGGTCAGGATCGAACCCGGGTCTCTGGTGCTGTGAGGCAGCAACTCTATCGCTGTGCGACTGTGCTGCCCCAGCATCCACAATAAGGTCATAGGTGACGTTTCGGGTCGAGACCCTTCTTCAGACACAGAGAAACTGAAGAAGGGTCTCGACCCGAAACGTCAACTATTCCTTCGCTCCATACATGCTGCCTCACCCGCTGAGGAACAGAATTCAGCCATTCGGCTCAACGAGTCTACTCCGCCATTCAATCAAGGCTGATCTATCTCTCCCTCCTAACCCCATTCTCCTGCCTTCTCCCCATAACCAAACAGCACTAACCAAGGGTCTATCTATCTCTGCCTTAAAAATACCCATTGACTGCCTCCACATCCGTCTGTGGCAATGAATTCCACAGATTCACCACCCAGGAAATTCCTCCTCGTCTCCTTTCTAAAGATACGTCCTTTTATTCTGAGGCTGTGCCCTCTGGTCCTAGACTCTCACACGAGTGGAAACATCCTCTCCACATCTATTCCATCCGACACCCTTTTGTCTCCTTTTCTTCTCTAGACTTTGTCCACCCGTCTGCCAATCGACAACCCCCCCTCACCTATTGGGGGAGTCCAGAACCAGGGGCCAAAGTTTAAGAATAAGGTGTAAGCCCTTTAGAACGGAGACAAGGAAACACTTTTTCTCACAGAGAGTGGTGAGTCTGTGCAATTCTCTGCCTCAGAGGGCGGTGGAGGTCGGTTCTCTGGATGCTTTCAAGAGAGAGCTCGATAGGGCTCTTAAAGATAGTGGAGTCAGGGGATATGGGGAGAAGGCAGGAACGGGATACTGATTGGGGATGATCAGCCATGATCACATTGAATGGCGGTGCTAGCTGGAAGGGCCGAATGGCCTACTCCTGCACCTATTGTCTATTGTCTGTCCACCTTTCACTAAATGGAAACATCCTTTCCACATCCACTCTATCCAAGCTTTTCAACTATTTGGTAAGTTTCAATGAGGTCCCCTTTCAGAACGTAGAGGAGGAAATTATTTTTCACACAGAGAGTGGTGAGTCTGTGGAATTCTCTGCCTCAGAGGGCGGTGAAGGCCGGTTTTCTGGATACTTTCAGGAGAGAGCTAGACAGAGCTCAAGATACATTTATTTGTCACATGTACCAATTGGTACAGTGAAATATGTGGTTGCCATACAGTCATACGAATAATAAAGAGCACAGGACACGATAGTCTATAACACAGACATCCACACACAGCGGGATCAAAGTTTCCAAGTGTGAGGGAAGGCTCCAAAATTCAGTCATCCTCCTCCGTTGTCCTCCCGTGGTCGGGGGGCTCCTGAACTCCACGCTGTCGCCGCTCCGGGCAGCCCGATGTTCAGGCGCGCTCGCCAGGGCGATGGAAGTCCGACGTCGGAGGCTTGGACATCTGAATCGGCCACCTCCTACCGGAGTCCGCGGCTCCTAAAGTCCACAGGCCGCGGTGGTCAGAGATTCGACGCTGGCGGCCCTCGGCAAAGGGATCCCAGGACTCCGCGATGTTGAAGTCAACGCCGCCTGCGTTGGAAGCTCTACGAACCACAGCTCCGCGATGTTGAAGCAGCGGGCCCAGCGCTCCGGAACTTCAACGGCGATCCAGGTAAGGCAGCGCCCGCCCCGCGATGTATCCAGCGCTGCGCCGCCACGGCTGAAGCTTGGGCCGGTTCCCGGCAGGAAAGGCCGCTCCGGTCCGGGGGGGGGGGGGGGGGGGAGGACGTGACTCGGAGAATAGTTGCATCCTCGCCAGGAAGTGACTGGGAAACGGTTTCCCCCTTACCCTACCCCCCTCCCCCACATGGAAAAGCCAAAGAAATCTCCAAAAAACAAACTTTTAAAACTGACTAAAAATGTAAAAACAGACAGACTGTAGGCAGAGGCTGCCATCAAATGCGGAGCCCCTAGTGGACCAAAGATGCCTCAGAGGGCGGTGGAGGCCGGTTCTCTGGACACTTTCGAGAGAGAGTTAGATAGGGCTCTTAAAAATAGCGGAGTCAGGGGATATGGGGAGGAGGCAGGAACGGGGTACTGATTGGGGATGATCAGCCGTGATCACATTGAATGGCGGTGCTGGCTCGAAGGGCCGAATGGCCTACTCCTGCACCTATTGTCTATTGTCTATCAACTATCACTGTATAAACAGAAATATATATTTTTTTAAATGTCTGTGGAAATTAAAACATACCCCCAAAAAAATAGCTGCATAGGAATTCTCAGTAGGTTCACAGTACAGCTAGTATTTGCACTGTGTGTATCAACTTATAACACATTACGTGCGTGCACAGCATGGAACCTCGGCAGCCTTGAAGACGGCTGGGGAAAGGAGTGCACTGTCCTAACCCGCCACAAGAGACTGCAAGTGAGTTATAACAGTTGCAGGCACTGGAGCCCGCACCTGATAAGTGGCACTCAGAGCAACAACATGCACCGCTTTTAAAAACTTGTAAATAAACTTCCCCCCGAGCAGTTTAAGCAAAAATAAACTCTGCGAAAAAATTGTGAGGAATTCTGCTTAAAAATTCTGCAAACTTCAGGCTAAAGGAGGCTTTCTTTCGGTCAATTTTCAGGCAAGACGTTAAATCGCTTGTTTTGAAAGAGGAGAAGGTTTATTTTTTAATTTTCTGCTTTTCATATAAACAGAAAATGCTGGATTAAACTCAGGTCAGGCAGTGTCTGTGCTGAAAGGTACAGTTAACATTTCAGAGGAGGACAAAAAATGCTGGAGAAACTCAGCAGGTGAGGCAGAGTCTATGGAGCGAAGGGATAAGTGATGTTTCGGGTCAAGACCCTTCTTCAGACACAAGAGAAACTGAAGAAGGGTCTCGACCCGAAAAGTCACCTATCTCCTTCGCTCCATAGATGCTGCCTCCTCACCCGCTGAGTTTCTCCTGCATTTTTGTCTACCTTCCATTTTTCCTGCATTGCAGTTCCTTCGTTAAGGGCCTGTCCCACAGTACGAGATAATTCAAGAGCTCTCCCGAGTTTAAAATTAAAATCAAACTCGTGGTAAGCACGTAGAATGTACGTAGCGGGTACGTCGGAGCTCGGGGGACGTCATTTAGCGGCTCGTAACGCTAACGGCCGATACTCGGGAAACGCGGTAAGCTCGTGAAGACTCATGAAGACTTTTAACATGTTGAAAAATGTCCACGAGAGCCCCGAGTACCTACGAGCGGCCATTGCCGTAATTCTCCGAGTTCGAATCAGGGGAAACTCGGCAGAACTCTTGAATTAGCTTCAGTGGGACAGGCCCTTTAACATTTCAGGGTCAACGACATTTCATCATTTAATCTTGCCTCTCCAACTCCCCCCACACCCTCACTCCCCCCCCCCCCCCCTTGCTCTTCCCCTTTCTTCACTAATAAACCATGGCCCATAGGTTCTAGGAGCAGAATTAGGCCATTCAGCCCATCAAGTCTACCCCGCCATTCAATCATGGCTGATCTATATCTCCCTGATAACCCCATTCTCCTGCCTTCTCCCCATAACCCCCGACGTCCGCACTACTCAAGAACCTATCAATCTCCGCCTTAAAAATATCCACTGACTTGGCTTCAAGGAATCCCACAGATTCACCACCCTCTGACTCAAGAAATTCCTCCTCGTCTCCTTTCTAAAGGTACATTTATTCTGAGGCTGTGGCCTCTGGTCCTAGACTCTCCCACTGGTGGAAACATCCTCTCTATCATCCACTCTATCCAGATCTTTCACCATTCGGTAAGTTTCAATGAGGTCCACCCCCTCATCCTTCTAAACCCCAGTGAGTATAGGCCCAGTGTCGACAAACGCTCATCGGAACCCAATCATGCCTGGGATCATTCAAAGATCAAAGGTCATAGAAACATAGAAACATAGAAAGTAGGTGCAGGAGCAGGCCATTCGGCCCTTCGAGCCTGCACCGCCATTCAATATGATCATGGCTGATCATCCAACTCAGTATCCTGTACCTGCCTTCTCTCCATACCCCCTGATCCCTTCAGCCACAAGGGCCACATCCAACTCCCTCTTAAATATGGCCAACGAACTGGCCTCAACTACCTTCTGTGGCAGAGAATTCCACAGATTCACCACTCTCTGTGTGAAAAACGATTTTCTCATCCCGGTCCTAAAAGACTTCCCCCTTATCCTTAAACTGTGACCCCTTGTCCTGGACTTCCCCAACATCGGGAACAATCTTCCTGCATCTAGCCTGTCCAACCCCTTAAGAATTTTGTAAGTCTCTATGAGATCCCCCCTCAATCTTCTAAATTCCAGCGAGTACAAGCCGAGTCTATCCAGTCTTTCTTCATATGGAAGTCGTGCCATCCCAGGAATCTCATAGATGACACGGAGAAGGCAGGATTGAGAGGGAAAAATAGACCAGCCATGGCCGAACAGACTCAATGGGCCAAATGGCCTAATTTTGTTCCTATGTCTTAAGATCTAATGAAGAAAATAATGGCAAGGCCCACGAGATGCCGATCACCCACAATATATACAAACTGCAAAGAACGATACAATATGCGCACCGACATCTTTCTGTCCACGGAACAAATTCACCGTGGCGGTAGAGTTGCTGCGTTACAGCGCCAAAGACGGGTTCGTTCCGGACTGTCCAGGTTGCTGTCTGCACGGAACATGAACATTTTGCCTGTGACCATGTGGGTTTTCTCCAGGGGCTCCAGTTTCCCCCCACACTCCGAAGACGTGCAGTCTTGTAGGTTCATTGGCTTCTGTAAAGTTGTAGCTAAGTGTGTGGGATAGAACGTGTGTACGGGTGATCGCTGCTCGACACAGACTTGGTGGGCTGAGAGGGCTGTTGCCGTGCTGTATCTCTAAACCAACCTAAATCAACCCACGTTATCCCTGCCCTAGAACAGGGTAGTGTCGAGGGACATTTACTTTGCATCTAACCCATGCTGTTCCTAATTTCTCTCTAATTTCTCATGTTTCTCACATTTCAAGTGACCCCTGCATTCCCTCTCCCTCCATCCCTCCCCCACCCTGGAGGGGCCTGCTAGTTCGTCTGAATAAGGGTCTCGTCCCAAAACGTCACCCATTCCCTTCGCTCCACAGATGCTGCCTCACCCGCTGAGTTTCTCCAGCATTTTTGTCTACCAGGCCAGCTGTATTCTCATTTAAACATAGTATTGTTTCAAGGGGCTGAATGGCCTACTGCAGTTGATATTGGACTCGGGAACCTGAGGTGATTGCACAAATGAATTTTGATCTCACTTTGATTGTAGGAAGACTGTAAAGATAGACATTCTTTCTTAAACAACTGCTAGTTTTACTGTTCGCATTACCCCCAGTATCACCTCTTCCACAGTCAACAATGGACCATTGTGGGCTCTTTGGTCATCAGTGCTGGCTCTGATCAGTTCCGAACCTTTTCATACCTCTCCCTCTCCCTTGTCTCTCAGTCTGAAGAACGGTCTCGACCCGAAACGTCACCCATTCCTTTTCTCCAGAGAAGTTGTCTGACCCGCTGAGTTACTCCAGCTTTTCGAATCGATCCCTATGCTGTCCCTAACCTTAAGTGTGTGACAGGACTGTACAGAGGGAGCTTTAGTCTTGTACCTGACTTGTGCTATCACTGCCCTGGAAGGGCTTTTAGCTTAGTTTAGAGATACAGCGCGGAAACAGGCTCTTTGGCCCACCGGGTCCGCGCCGACCAGCGATCCCTGCGTATTAACACTATCCTACACACATAGTGTGTAGTTTTTTTACATTTACCAAGCCAATTAACCTGCAAGCCTGCACGTCTTTGGAGTGTGGGAGGAAACCGAAGATCTCGGAGAAAACCCACGCGGGTCACGGGGAGAACGTACAAACTCCGTACAGACAAGCACCCGCAGTCGGGATCGAACCCGGGTCTCCGGCGCTGCATTCGCGGTAAGGCAGCAACTCTACCGCTGCGCCACCGTGCCACGGTGATGGAACAATGTGAGGGGGAGCTTTAATTCATATCTAACCAGAGAATTTGATATTTTAGTTTCAGTTCAGTTTATTGTCACGTGTGCCGAGGTGCACTGGAAAGCTTATTGTTGGGTGCTGACCAAACAGCGGAAACACAGAGCGATACGGTGTGGAAACAGGCCCTTCATCCCAACTTGCCCACACCGGCCAACAATGTCCCAGCTACCCTAGTCCCACTTGCCTGCGCTTCGTCAATAACCCTCCAAACCTGTCCTATCCATGTACCTGTCCAACTGTTTCTTAAACGATGGGATAGTCCCAGCCTCAACTACCTCCTCTGGCAGCTTGTTCCATACACCCACCACCCTTTGCGTGAAAACGTTACCCCTCGGATTCCTATTAAATCTTTTCCCCTTCATCTGTGTCCTCTGGTCCTCGATTCTCCTACTCTGGGTAAAGGAATCTGTGCATCTACATTACATTACATTGCATCTACATTGCAATCGAGTCAGCCACAATGCACAGATACAAGATAAGGGAATAACGATCAGTGCAAGATAAAGACAGTCAGTTCAAAGATAGTCCGAGGGTCCCCGATGAATGATTCCAAAATGGAAATGATCCCAAAGAAAAATAAATATCTTATGCAGTAAGAGAGGTACAGCAGTGAAGAAAGCGAATGACATGTTGACCTTTATAACAAGAGGAATCAAATACAGGAGCAAAGAGGCCCTTCTGCAGTTGTACAGAGCCCTAGCGAGACCGCACCTGGAGTATTGACAGTTTCAAATTTACAGTTTTGGTCCCCTCATTTGAGGAAGGACATTCTTGCTATTGAGGGAGTGCAGCCTAGGTTTAATTCCCGGGATGGCGGGACTGTCATATGCTGAGAGAATGGAGCGGCTAGGATTGCATACTCTGGAGTTTAGAAGGATGAGAGGGGATCTCATTGAAACATATAAGATTGTTAAGGGTTTGGACACGCTAGAGGCAGGAAACATGTTCCCGGTGTTGAGGGAGTCCAGAACCAGGGGCCACAGTTTAAGAATAAGGAGAAAGCCATTTAAAACGCAGACGAGGAAACACTTTTTCACACAGAGAGTTGTGAGTCTGTGGAATTCTCTGCCATATGGGGAGAAGGCAGGAACGGGGTACTGATTGGGGATGATCAGCCATGATCACATTTAATGGCGGTGCTGGCTCGAAGGGCCAAATGGCCTCCTCCTGCACCTATTGTCTGTTGTCTATTGTCTAAAAGATATTAAGATAACCCGAGCATACCGAGCCATCATCTTATAGAAACTTACAAAATTCTTAAGGGGTTGGACAGGCTAGATGCAGGAAGACTGTTCCCGATGTTGGGGAAGTCCAGAACAAGGCATCACAGTTTAAGGATAAGGGGGACCGAGATGAGAATTTTTTTTTTCACACAGGAGAGTGGAATTCTCTGCAACAGAAAGTAGTTGAGGCCAGTTCATTGGCTATATTTAAGAGGGAGTTAGATGTGGCCCTTGTGGTTAAAGGAATCAGGGGGTTTGGGGAGAAGGCAGGAACGGGATACTGAGTTCGGTGATCAGCCATAATTACATTGAATGGCGGTGCAGGCTCGAAGGGCCGAATGGCCTCCTCCTGCACCTATTTTCTATGTTCCTATGTTTCTATCATCATAGCCTTGGTTCAATGAACCTCATACAAACTCCAGACACGTAATTGAGTTCAGCAAAGTGTCCCTGTAATTACCGCCTTGCTCAACACGCACAGCCGGAGAAGGAGAATCTTCTGGTGGCTTGTGTTCGCGGATGGGAGAGAAGAGAGCAAAACCACAGCCAATCACTTTTCCGTCTGAGCTGCTTCATTGGAGCAAGGCGCTGAGTTCACTGCTGCCGACGCCAGAGGCCAGTGCGTCCCACACTGTGCCGTGCCCCACCAGGCAGCGAGATTGTGGACCCAGCCCAGACCGTCACACAAACATTAATTGTGGATGCAGCTCAGCCCATCACATGAATTATTATTAATGTTTACTGTTTTCTGAGTCACTGTCACTGTATGTCATGTTCTTACTTGTGGGCGGAGCACCAAGGCAAATTCCTTGTATGTGATTACTTGGCCAATAAACTTACTTACTTACTTACTTACAAACCAACCTCCCTTCCGTTGACCCCATGCACACCTTCACGCTGCCTCGGCAAGGCCAGCAGCATAATCAAGGACCAGTCGCACTCCCTCTTCCCCCCCTCTCCCATCGGGCAAAAGGTGTAGAAGTGTGAAAACGCACATCTCCAGATTCAGGGACAGTTTCTTCCCAGCTGCTTTCAGGCAACTGAACCGTCCTACCACAGCCAGAGAGCGGCGCTGAACTACTACCTACCTCATTGGTGACCCTCGGACTATCCTTGATCGGACTTTACTGGCTTTACCTTGCACTAAACGTTATTCCCTCATCATTCCCACACTGTGTGGCCACGGTGGCACAGCGGTAGAGTTGCTGCCTAAAGGGCCTGTCCCACTTAGGCTACTTTTAAGCGACTGCCGGCGACTGTCATAGTCGTAGCAGGTCGCCGAAAAACCGGCGACTGGACCCCCCCTGCGACATAAAATTTGAACTAGAATCATTACTTTAACATTAAAAAAAAAACCAAAGCCAGCACTGGCGACAACCTACGACTGCACCTACGTCAGGAGAAGTCAAGCTACGCTCATTGGCGTCAAACCCACTGTCTCCGAAAACGTTTGAACATGTTGAAAATCCAGCGGCGACCAGAAAGACGCTACGACTGAGGAGACTACTCACACCCATACAGGCGATAACCCGGCGACCATGTGGCAACTGCCTGGTCGCCTGTAGTCGCATAAGTGGGACAGACCCTTTACAGCGCCAGAGACCCGGGTTCAATCCTGACTACGGGTGCTGTCTGTACGGAGTTTGCACGTTCTCCCCGTGACCCGCGTGGGTTTTCTCCAAGATCCTCGGTGTCCTCCCACACTCCAAAGACGTGCAGGGTTGTAGGTTAATTGGCTTGGTGTATGTGTAAATTGTCCCTAGTGTGTGTTTAGGATAGTGTTAATGTGCGCGGATTACTGGTCAGTGCAGACTCGGTGGGCCAAAGGGCCTGTTTCCACGCTGCATCTCCTAACTAAACTAAACTAAACATTGTAAATGGCCCAATTGTAATCATGTATTGTAATCATTCCTGGATGACTGGATAACACGCAACAAATTCTTTTCAGGGTTAGGGTTAAAGCTGAAGAAGGGTCTCGGCCCGAAACGTCACCCATTCCTTCTCTCCAAAGATGCTGCCTGTCCCGCTGAGTTTCTCCAGCATTTTGTGTCTATCTTTAGAAATTTTCTCCGGTTTTCTCCGAGATCTCCGGTTTCGTCCCACACTCCAAAGATGTACAGGTTTGTAGGTTAATTGGCTTGGTGTAAATGTAAAAGATTGTCCCCGGTGTAGGATAGTGTTAATGCGCGGGGATCTCTGGTCGGTGGAGACACGACTCATTCCGTACGGTATCGCGAATCTAGACTAATCTAAACTCTGGTAGCGGCACCAAACGCAGTGAACAAACAGTTGCTTTATTCCGACATAATTGGTTCAAAATACAGTAAGAAAGTAAGTTTATTGGCCAAGTATTCACATACAAGGAATTTGCCTTGGTGCTCCGCCCACAAGTAAGAACATGACATACAGTGACAGTTACGAATGACTCGGAAAACACTAACCATTAATAATAATAGAACATAAATGATAAAACACCATTAACACATACAAGTTTTGTCCTCGAACATATTGTCGTTGCTGCTGCAGATGAGCGAGGGTGGGGCGGGAGATTGCAACCTTCGCGTGGTCCGCCCTGTTTCGACTAATGCAATCAACCTGACGTGCACAAACAAATAGATCAAATAGAACAAGCTGATCAACAACTTTAGGCTGTGCACGCCATATGCAAGAAGAAGAAGAAGATGGAGCAAGGGTGTTGTCTCGAGCTCAGCTACCTGTCGACTCGTGATCGCAAGGTGAGATCTGCAGATGCAGGAGGACACTCCCCTTAACCCATGACATCACGTGACAGCCCTCGTAACCAATGACGAGGGTTCGGCCGCAAGTGGTCTGACCATCAGCTGATGGTCTATTCCATTCTCTATTCAATTCAGCAAAACGTTTAAAACGGCTCGAGAACCTGTCGCAAAGATATCAGCAGGTTAATTCAGCAAAATTCAGACATCAGCCTGAAGAAGGGCCTCGACCCGAAACGTCACCCATTCCTTCTCTCCGGAGATGCTGCCTGTCCCGCTGAGTGGCTCCAGCATCTTGTGTCTGATTGAGTGAAATCCGAGCTCAGCCAAATCTGATGCACATCCGGTGCCCCCCCCCCCCCCCCCCCCCCCGCCCACCACACGAGAATGGCAAATCTCAATTCTTGCACAGTTGTTGTCCATCACTCTAATCACCACAGTGTCATAGAAACATAGAAAGTAGGCGCAGGCGGAGGCCATTCGGCCCTTCGAGCCAGCACCGCCATTCATTGTGATCATGGCTGATCATCCCTGTCAATAACCCGTGCCTGCCTTCTCCCCATATCCCTTGACTCCACTAGCCCCTAGAGCTCTATCTAACTCTCTCTTAAATCCATCCAGTGATTTGGCCTCCACTGCCCTCTGTGGCAGGGAATTCCACAAATTCTCTCCAGATCAATGGAAGGTCAAGCAGCGGGTCTCTGAGAGGTCAGATGTCCCAAGCCAGGAGACCTTTTTTTTCTTTTTTCTCTTTTCTTTTTTTTCTTTAATTTAGTGGGGGGTTTTTTTCTTTGTTTTTTTCCTCTTTTTTTTCATTTCATCTTTTTGTTTTTATACATATAAGTTCTCTTTTAAACACAACTATATTTTCGTAGAGACCGGGAGGTCTATATTCAATGTGTATTTTGACACTGGACTCATATTTAGGTTATACCTGCCACCGGCTTGTACTCGCTAGAATTTAGAAGATTGAGGGGGGATCTTATAGAAACGTACAAAATTCTTAAGGGGTTGGACAGGCTAGATGCAGGAAGATTGTTCCCAATGTTGGGGAGGTCCAGAACAAGGGGTCACAGTTTAAGTGTCTGAGAGAATGGAGCAGCTGGGCTTGTACACAATAGTGTACACTTGCATTTAAAAGGATGAGCGGGGATCTCATTGAAACATCTAAGATTGTTAAGGGTTTGGACACACTAGAGGCAGGAAACATGTTCCTGATGTTGGGGGAGCCCAGGACCAGGGGCCACAGTTTAAGAATAAGGAGTAAGCCATTTGGAACGGAGACGAGGAAACACGTTTTCTCAGAGAGTGGTGAGTCTGTGGAATTCTCTGCCACAGAAGGTAGTTGAGGCCAGTTCATTGGCTATATTTAAGAGGGAGTTAGATGTGGCCCTTGTGGCTAAAGGGATCAGGGGGTATGGAGAGGAGGCAGGTACAGGATACTGAGTTGGATGATCAGCCATGACCACATTGAATGGCGGTGCAGGCTCGAAGGGCCGAATGGCCTACTCCTGCACCTTATTTTCTATGTTTAATATAACCCTGATCCCTATGTATCAATATCACTGTTATGTTTATCATTACTTT
Source organism: Okamejei kenojei (assembly GCA_035221665.1). NCBI lineage: Eukaryota > Metazoa > Chordata > Chondrichthyes > Rajiformes > Rajidae > Okamejei > Okamejei kenojei. Next base: position 4,865,452 of record CM069137.1, on the reverse strand, counting down.
TCTATTATTTTGTTTTTGCTTTTGAAAAAAAAAACGAATACAAAGATTTTAAAAGAAAGAAAAGGGAGACCTGTGAGGACTTGCACAAAATCATCAACCCACATTGCCCGCTCAATGCTCCTTCAGGAGCCTACGGCCTACTGCGGCGGATCTTCTGCCGGAGCTCGCAGGTATCGCACCCACCAGAGAGTACTTCACCCACAGGCTGCTGTGCAAGGCCCCATCGGACGCCAAACCTCCTCTGCACCACCTCGCCCAGGACTCACAGCAACTGGGACCTCAACGCCTGTCATCTTGTCGGCCTTTCTCACGTCACGCAGCGACCCTCTGTGGCTCCGGTTGCAACACACGAGGAGCATGGGGAACCAGCAGACTTCGCGACCTCCGCGATTCACTGTTGCACCGAACACACACTGCCCCGCCCGGCCCGGACCTGCCCCGCAAAGAGTGGGTCGCCCTGAACCAGCTGCGTGCAGGGGTCGGCCGGTTCAGCGCCAACATGCATCGCTGGGGGGCTGCGTCCACGTGGAGCAGACCGGCAAACAGCGCAGCAGCACATCATTTTTGACTGCGCTGTCCTCCGCCCCCCTGGTGGAGGGGTAGACCTCACGGCCCTCGACAACATCACATTGAACTGGCTACGGCGCCTGGGGGCCGTGACATAACCTCTGCTGCTTCAAACACAAGAAGAAGGAGTCAATCCAACCATTCTTACCTCGGCAATAAATCTTTCCTTGAACTCCACCGCATTGAAAACATCCGTGGCCAAGTGATCTAGGAGCACAAGAATGATCCCAGGAATTAGTAGGCGTTTGTCCTCAGTGGGCCTGTACTCGCTGGAGTTTAGAAGGATGAGGGGGGGATCTCATTGAAACGTAACGATTAGTAAAAGGCCTGGATAGTGGATGCGGAAAGGATGTTGAGGTCACAATCTCAGAATTAAATGATGTACCTTTAGAAAGGAGACGAGGAGGAATTTCTTTAGTCAGAGGGTGGTGAATCTGTGGAATTCTTTGCCACAGGATGCTGTGAAGGTAAAGTCAGTGGGTATATTCAAGGGGGAAGCGGGACGATTCTTGATTAGTGCGGGTGTCAGAGGTTATGGGGAGAAGGCAGGAGGGAAAGATAGATCAGCCACGATTGGATGGCGGAGTGGGCGATGGGCCGAATGGCCTCTAATGCTGCTCCTACCACCTATGAACATATGATGGTGATCCGACAATGGGTGTCACGGTGCCCGCTGCGGTAGAGTCGCTGCCGCACAGCGCCAGAGACCCGGGTTCGATCCTGACAACGGGTGCTGTCTGTACGGAGTTTGCGCGTTCTCCCCGTGACCCGCGCGGGTTTTCTCCGGGCGCTCCGGTTTCCTCCCGCGCTCCAAAGACGGGCAGGTTTGTAGGTTAACTGGCTTCAGTAAAATTATCCTTGCGTGTAGGATAGTGTGGATGTACGGGCTGGTCGCTGGTCGGTGTGGCCCTGTCTCCGTGTAAAACAAGCAGGCACGCGCCGTCAGGGTCGGCACTGCCTACCCTGACTAAAATTATGAAATGGCAATTATTAAACATAAATAGTAAAGGCATGGGAGAATTATGCCTATCTAAGAGATGGATCTCCTAGGTAGGCATAATTCTCCATGCCTTTCGTCCGCAGCGCTTGTAACACGGGAAGGGCTGTGCAGCCCACGTGCCGTCAGCGCTGCCTAAGCCGTCAGTTTCAAGGGGAGCTGAAGGCGCTGAAGTTCTGCCTCTGCAGCACTGCGCATGCCCAGCGCGAGTTTCTTGGCGGGATTTTCAAATGTGGGATTGCCATTATTTTAATACTATCTCAGGAAACAAAGAGTGAAGAATGGATTTAATGTACCAATAACGTGGTAAGCGCCTTTCCTTGGTGCTTAATTTTTATAAATACTGTATTTCCCGGGGTGGGGGGGAGAGCTCCGTTCACAGTGTTTGGGGAGTCTGGCGTTGTGAAGGAGGGGATTGGGGTCAGTAACCCACTTGCCACGCTCCGGTCTGAGTGCAGGTAGATGGGACTAGGTGAGAGTAAGTGTTCGGCACGGAGTAAAAGGGCCGAGATGGCCTGTTTCCGTGCTGTCATTGCTATATGGTTTTATTGTGGCCGGGGAGTGAATTAGCTTGGGTGGCTGCCGCAGCGCTCCGGGCACGGACAGCAGAACTGGCCGCCACTTCAGAGGAAGGAAGCAGCTCGGGTGACTGACTTTGAGCGGCCGCCGGGACCCGACAGCAGACCCGTCTGAACATCTCTCACCTGCTGCTCGCCGGCCGGCTTCCCGCAAATCTTTAAATTCCGACAGCGCGCTCACAGGACCAGTTGAGGTTACTTGGCTGTGGGAATTTAAGGATTTGCGGGACGCGGTTGACATGAGCGAAGCCGGCGAGCGGCAGGTGAGAGATGTTCGGACGAAGAGCACTGCCAGAGGTGAGCGGGCCGGCAGAAGGCGCTGAAGTGGCGGCCGGTTCTGCTGTCGGGTCCCGGCGGCCGCTCGCACCGGAGCTGCTTCTATCCCCGGAAGCGGCGGCCAGTTCTGCTGTCCGTGCCCGGAGCGCTGCGGCAGCGGTGAGTGAGTCTGATATGATCTCTGACCCCCTCCTTCTCAACACTCCTGCCACCCCTACCCACTCCTGAACACAATGAAATTTTGTTCAGACTGAAAGGTCTGAATGACAATAAAGGACACTTTGACTTTGACTCCCCGCATCTTTATCCCCTGGCACAGACTCTCCACACGCTGTGAAACGAACTCTCCCTCCAAATGGGCCCTTGAATTAGTATTGTCATTCAATAAGATGACAACGTCCCGGTGTGCTCCCGTTTTTCCCACCATCTCTCCACCTGCCTTCATCCTCCGTCCCCCACCTATTCAGTAATTAAAAAACTGAAGGAGATTGAGAAGCCTTGGGAAAATTGAATTGTTACTTATTTTTTATTTTTTACGAAGAGAACAATCTGCGCATGCGCGGTTTAAGATTTGTTTTAAAGTCGGCTAACTGCCTACCCTGAGTAATTACTCACGGCACGTGCCTGAAAACAAGGAATGACCAGGATGGAACACGTCTTTGAATATGTCGGCTGCTTTCCCGAGACAACATGAAGTGTGGATGAAATGACTGCCAGGAAATCTCGCCTCTTTGATGGACTGGGTTACATCTATACAACTGAATCTGGATTCTATGCAATCAGGTGATGAAGAGCCTGAAGAAGGGTCTCGACCCGAAATGTCACCCATTCCTTCTCTCCAGAGATGCTGCCTGACCCGCTGAATTACTCCAGCACTTTGTGTCTATCTTTACAGTGTCCAGAACCAGGGGCCACAGTTTAAGAATAAGGAGTAAGCCATTTAGAACGGAGACAAGGAAACACTTTTTCTCACAGAGAGTTGTGAGTCTGTGGAATTCTCTGCCTCAGGGGGCGGTGGAGGCCGGTTCTCTGGATGCTTTCAAGAGAGAGCTAGATGGGGCTCTTAAAGATAGCGGAGTCAGGGGATATGGGGAGACGGCAGGAACGGGGTACTGAATGGGGATGATCAGCCATGATCACATTGAATGGCGGTGCTGGCTCGAAGGGCTGAATGGCCTACTCCTGCACCTATTGTCTATTGTCTATTATCAGTCAGGTAAGGAGATCTGGGTCGAAAGGGTCTATTTCCGCGCTGTATCTCTAAACTAAACTAAACTAAACTCCACACGTCAGGCAGCATCTCTGGAGGGAATGAAGAGGCAATGTTACGGGTCAGGACCATTCTTTAGACTCATTGGAGATCACTAGTCTTCTTCTGTCGTGAGGCGTGCACAGCCTAAAGTTGTAGGACAACTTGTTCTATTTGATCTTCCGTTTGTGCACGTCGAGTTGATTGCATTAGTCGAAACAGGGCGGACCACGTGAAGGTTGCAATCTCCCACCTCAGATCACTAGTCGGTGTAATAGTTTTAGTTTAGAGATACAGCGTGGAAACAGGCCCTTCGGCCCACTGAGTCTGTGCCGACCAGCGATCCCCGTACACTAACACTATCCTACACACACCAGGGACAATTTACAATTTTACCAAGCCAATTAACCTACAAACCTGAACGTCTTTGGAGTGTGGGAGAAAACCAGAGCACCCAGAGAAAACCCACGCAGGTCACGGGGACAACATACAAACTGCGTACAGACAGCCCCCGCAGTCAGGATCGAACCCGGGTCTCTGGCGCTGTGAGGCAGCAACTCTGCCGCTGCGCCACCGTGCCGTCCCAGTTAGGTCGACCAAGCAAGAGACCAAAATGGACAACGCATATGTTAAACTTCAGCTCCAACTTCACAGGGGAGTTCTTCCTCATAACTTGGACATTTATCTGTCGAACCAAAGTGGGCATGGAATGTTGGCAGGTTCTGAGACCATCTCCGGCCAATTCTAACCTAGTCCGTGTTAGGTTAACGCCAGCTGTGGTTGGTGCTCCTCGCTCTGAGCCAACAGTCAAGTCCGAGAAACTTGAGCAGAGCAGCCTCGGCTGAGAGAGCACTGAGGGAGGACAAGTGGCTGTGTGAAGTCACAGCGTCACACGGCGTGGAATGCGGACACAGACCCCCATCACCCCTTGCGCAATCGCCAACGTACCAAGAAACGCTTCAAGAGTCGCGGCAGCTTCATAGAACTAGAGCCAACCGTGCACCAGGACACCGTCTGCCTTAAGGGCCTGTCCCACTTGCCGACTTTTTCATTGACTGACGTATCGGGCCGTCGGAAAATACACGGAGAGACGCGCCATGATGACGTATTTGGCGCGCTGTATTTTTTCAAGTGTTGCAACATTTGTTTTGTTGCCGCTGGATTTTGAAATGTTCAAAATCTTTTGGCGACTGATATGACGCCGGCAGTCGCCGAAAAAAATCGCCAAGTGGGACAGGCCCTTTATACTACCTGGAAAGCCCTAAACCGCCTCCGTGCTGGAGTTGGACGTTGCGGGCTCAACCTGAAGAAGCGGGGCCTCTCGGACTCTGACAAGTACGACTGTGGAGAGGTACAGACAATGGCCGCCGACTGACTTGCGGCAGAGATGCATGCACTGCGGACGATCTCCGCAGACGCACAGACGTGGCACTGGCTGCGGCAAAGCGATGGCAGAACGTTGTCTGACACACTGAGTGAAAACTGCATGGAAAGAGGCCCTTCAGTACAACCTGACCACACCGACCAACATACCCTATCGACACTAGTCCTACAAGCCTGCGTTTGGCCCATATCCCTCTAAACCTGTCCTATCCATGTACCTGTCCAAATATTTGGACCTTCCTCAACTACCTCCTCCGGCAGCTCGCTCCATACACCCACCATCCTCTGTGTAAAAAAAGTATCCCTCAGATTCCTATTAAATCTTTCCCCCCTCATCTTAAACCTGTGTTCTCCGGTTGTCGATTCCTCTACTCTGGGCAAGAGACTCTGTGCATCTACCCGATCTATTCCTCTCATGATTTTGTACACCTCCATAAGATCACCCTTCATCCTCCTGTGCTCCAAGGAGTAAAGTCCCAGCCTGCTCAACCTCTCCCTATTGGTCAGGAATTCGAGTCTCGGCAACATCCTCGTAAATCTACTCCGTCTGAGGAAGGGCCTCGATCCGAAACGTCACCCGTTCCTTCTCTCCAGAGATGCTGCCTGTCCCGCTGAGTTACTCCAGCATTTTGTGTCTATCTTCGATTTAAATCAGCATCTGCAGTTCAATAGACAATAGGTGCAGGAGTAGGCCATCCGACGTGCGGGTTTGTAGGGTAATTGGCTTTGGTGAAATTGTAAATTGTCCCTAGTGGGTGTAGGATAGTGTTAATGTGCAGGGATCGCTGGTCGGCACGGACTTGGTGGGCCAAACGGTCTCTTTTCACACTGTGTCTGAAAACTAAGAGGCGAGCAGCAGGAAACACAGAGGGGGGGAGCAGCGAGAGAGAGCTGAAGGAGGATTCCGACCCAAAACCTCATCTGCTGAGACCGAAGGAGGGCCCGACCAGAAACGTCGGTCGCTGCCTGACCTGCTGAGCACCTCCAGCACCTCTTGTTTGTTTCACTGCCAATGCAGTGTTAGGGTCAAGAGTATTATAGAAACGTAAAAAATAGATGCAGCAGGAGGCCATTCGGCCCTTCGAGCCAGCACCGCCATTCATTGTGATCATCCCCAATCAATAACCCGTGCCTGCCTTCTCCCCGTATCTCTTGATTCCACTAGCCCCTAGAGCTCTATCTAACTCTCTTTTAAATTCATCCAGCGAATCGGCCTGTGGCAGAGAATTCCACAAATTCACAACTCTCTGGGTGAAAAGGTTTTTTCTCATCTCAGTTTTAAATGGCCGCCCCTTTATTCTTAGACTGTGTGACCCCTGGTTCTGGACTCCTCCAACATCGGGAAAAAATGTCCTGCATTTAGCTTATCAAGTCCTTTTATAGTTTTATGCGTTTCTATAAGATCCCCTCTCATCCTTCTGAATTCTAGTGAATACAAGCCCAGTCTTTCCAATCTTTCCTCATATGACAGTCCCGCCATCCCGGGGATTAACCTGGCGAACCTACGCTGCACTCCCTGAGTCACGGTGGCGCAGCGATAGAGTTGCTGCCTTAAAAGGAATGCAGCGCCGGAGACCCGGGTTCGATCCCGACTACGGGCGCTGTCTGTACGGAGTTTGCACATTCTGCCCGTGACCTGCGTGGGTTTTCTCCGAGATCTTCGGTTTCCTCCCACATTCCAAAGACGTGCAGGTTTGTAGGTCAATTGGCCTGTTTCCCATGCTGTATCTCTAAACTAAACAAGGATGTCCTTCCTCAAATTGGGAGACCAAAACTGCACGGAGACAGGTCCTTCATCCTATCAAGTCCCTGCTGATCATCGATCACCATGTTACACTAATCCCTGGAAAGACACAGAGTGCAGGGGTAACTCAAGCGGGTCAGGTAGCATCTCTGGACAGCTTTTGGGTTGGGACGTTTAAGAAGGAACTGCAGATGCTGGAAAATCGAAGGTAGACAAAAATGCTGGAGAAACTCAGCGGGTGAGGCAGCATCTATGGATCGAAGGAAATAGGCAACGTTTCGGGCCGAAATCCTTCTTCAGACTGATGCAGGGTGGGGGTGGGGGGTGTGAAGAAGAAAGGAAGAGGAGGAGCCCGAGGGCCGAGGGAGAGCTGCGAAGGGGAGGAGGCAGCAAGGGCTACCGGAAATTGGAGAAGTCAATGTTCGTGCCGCTGGGGTGCAGACTGCCCAAGCGGAGTATGAGGTGCTGCTCCTCCAATTTCCGGTGGTGCTCACTCTGGCCATGGAGGAGGCCCAGGACAGAAAGGTCGGATTCGGAATGTGAGGGGGAGTTGAAGTGCTGAGCCACAGGGAGATCAGGTTGGTTAATGCGGACCGAGCGGAGGTGTTCGGCGAGACGATCGCCAAGCCTACGCTTGGTCTCACCGATGTAGAAACATTATGTTGGCACTCTCCTTTCCAATCCCCGGTCAGCGAAAAGACAAATGCATGATTACAATCGAGCCGTCCACATTGTACAGATAAACGATAAAGGGAATAACGTTTAATGCAAGATAAAGTCCAGGAAAGTCCGATTAGCGATTGTCGGAGGGTCTCCAATGAGGTAGATAGTAGTTCAGGACTACTCTCTAGTTTGGTGAGAGAATGGTTCAGTTGCCTGATAACAGCTGGGAAAAAAACTGTCCCTAGCAGGTCGCGTAAACGGCGTGCGATTGACGGCCAAGTGGGACAGGCCCTCTACAGCGCGGGCCTGATCACTTCCACTCAGTGGTGTGGTCAATCTCACCACGTAGTAATTAGCTGGCATATGTTCCTCATTTAACAGCGTGGCTTGTCTGCACTCGCTGCAATGTGAATTGGGTTCTGCTGAGGTCATGAACGATGCAGCTTAGCATCACTAGATTACTTTTTTCATTCATCAACATAATAGAAACATAGAAAATAGGTGCAGGAGGAGGCCATTTGGTCCTTCGAGCCAGCACCGCCATTCATTGTGATCATGAATGGCTGATCGTCCCCAATCAATAACCCGTGCCTGCCTTCTCCCCATATCCCTTGACTCCACTAGCCCCTAATGCTCTTAAATCCATCCAATGACTTGGCCTCCACTGCCCTCTGTGGCAAGGAATTCCACAAATTCACAACTCTCTGGGTGAAAACATTTTTTCTCACCTCAGTCTTAAATGGCCTCCCCTTTATTCTAAGACTGTGGCCCCTGGTTCTGGATTCGCCCAACATTGGGAACATTTTTCCTGCATCTAGCTTGTCCAGTCCTTTTATAATTTTATATGTTTCTATAAGATCCCCCCTCAATCTTCTAAACTCCAGTGAATACAAGCCTAGTCTTTTCAATCTTTCCTCACATGACAGTCCCGCCATCCCAGGGATCAATCTAGTGAACCTTCGCCGCACTGCTTCAATCACAAGGATGTCCTTCCTCAAATTAGGAGACCAAAACTGAGATTAGGAGACCAAAAGTGACAAAACCATAATCAAAGACATGTCCCAACCTGGTCATGCCAACATAATCAAAGACTGATTACGTTCCAGCCGGGTCATTCATAGCGTCGCAGAGTCATACAGCGTGGAAACAGGCACTTCAGCCTCTTGGAACCCTCGCATCCCATCACTCTCTGCCCCAAGTCGTACCAGCTTCATAGCCGTCTTGTCGAGTCTCATAGTCTGCAACTCGTTTTCACCCAGCCCGCAGCTAACGAACGCCTGTTTCTTTTATCGTCGTTCGGGGCCTGTCCCACCTTGGGCGACCTAACCCGCGAGTTCTGGCGAGTTTGCCCTCGACTCAGACTCGACTCATACTCGAGGTCGTAGGAGGTCTTTGTAACTCTCCTTCATGCTCGAGAGTAGTCCCCGCGTACTCGAGGCCTCAGCTAGGTTGCGCCGTTTTTGTCAACATGTTAAAAATTGCCCGCGAGTAAAGAAAGGTCGCCATGGAAAAAAATCGATACTTTTTTTACTCGTAGGTTTAGTCGTAGTAGGTCGTAGTAGGTGGCCGTGGGTAATCAAGGGTAGTCAAAGGTAGTCGTAAATAGTCTTCATCAGAGTCGAAGGGAGGTCGAAGGAGATCGTCTTCACTCTCCACTATTCAGTGTCCAATTTTCCCAAAGTTAGTCGTAGCTAGTCGAAGGAGGTCTTTAACATGTCAATTTTTCAAACTCTTCTAAACTCGCCAATTAGGTCGCCCAAGTGGGACAGCCGCTTTACTCTTTTGCACATCTTTCATTCATTTGGTTATATGGTTATATGGTTATATCTCCCTACATCACCGTCTATATCTCTCGTTTCCCTTCCCCCTGACTCTCAGTCTGGAGAAAGGTCTCAACCCGAAACGTTACCTATTCCAGAGATGCTGCCTGACCCGCTGAGTTACTCCAGTTTTGTGTCCACCTTCAGCCCAACTTCAGTTCATTGTCTTATTCACCAAGCTAGACAATAGCTTTTGTTGCCTGCTATCCAGTCAATGGAAAGCCTATACACGATCGATCCGTCCACAGTGTACAGATACGGGATAAAGGGAATATCGTTTAGTGCAGGACAAAGTCCAGTAAAGTCCGATTAAAAAAAGTCCAAGGGTCTCCAATGAGGTAGATGCGAGGTCAGGACCGCTCTCCAGTTGGTGAGAGGACGGTTCAGTTGCCTGATAACAGCCGGGAAGTAACTGTCCCTGAATCTGGAGGTGTGCGTTTTCACACTTCCGTACCACTTGCCTGATGGGAGAGCGGAGAAGAGGGAGTGACCGGGGGTGAGACTGGCCCTTGATTATGCTGCTGGCCTTGCCGAGGCAGCGTGAGGTGTAAATGGAGTCGATGGAAGGGAGGTTGGTTTGCGTGATGGTTTGTGAACCACAGACCACAGAGTTTGGGAACTTGCCCACACCGACCAACATGCCCCATCTACACTAGTCCCACCTGCCTGCGTTTGGCCCACATCTCTCTGAATCTGTCCTATCCATGTACCTGTCTAAATGGTTCTTAAACGTTGCGATAGTCCCTGCCTCAACAACCTCCTCCGGCAGCTCGTTTATTAAACCCACCACCCTTTGTGTAAAAAAGTTGCCCTTCAGGTTCATATTAAATCTTGCAACCCCCTCACCTTAAACCTATGTTTGCTGGTTCTCGATTCCCCCCCTCTAGGTGAAAGACTGTACATTCCTTCTTCCCCTTTCTCCAGTCCAACAGAAGGTACAGAAGCTAGAAAGCGCGCACCACCAGATTCAGGAACAGCTTCTTCCCCTCTGTAATCAGGCTTCTGAACAGTCCTTCCACAAGCCAGGGTACTGTCCGATTCACCTCAAACCCATTGTGGACATTGGACTTTGTCTCTGGAACTGGCGCGCTACAATGCTGAGAACTACAGTATATTGTTAAAGAAGGAACTGCAGATGCTGGAGAATCGAGGGGACACAAAAGGCTGGAGAAACTCAGCGGGTGCAGCAGCATCTAACGAGCGAAGGAGATAGGCGACGTTTCGGGTCGAGACCCTTCTTCAGACTGGTCAGGGATCAGGGAAACGAGAGATATAGACGGTGATGTGGAGAGATAAAGAACAATGAATGAAAGATATGCAAAAAAGTATCGATGATAAAGGGAACAAGCCATTGTAAGCTGTTTGTGGTGTGAAAATGAGAAGCTAGTGCGACTAGGGTGGGGGAGAGAGATAGAGAGAGAGGGAATGCCAGGGCCCGAGGGCTGAGGGAGAGGTGGGAAGGGGAGGAGACAGCAAGGGTTAACAGAATTGAGAAAATTCACTGTTCAAGCCCAGAGGATGCAGACTCCCCAAGCGGAATATGAGGTGCTGTTCCTCCAACTTGCGGTGTTGCTCACTCTGGCCGTGGAGGAGGCCCAGGACCGAGAGGTCGGATACGGAATGGGAGGGGGAGTTGAAGTGCTGAGCCACCGGGAGGTCGGGTTGGGACCAAGGTGTGTGCGGATCGCGGATCGGCCTCTACAGACGTCTGCAGACCCACAAGTAGACGACCCTATGGAATGGAGAGGACAGTCATACTCGTTTTGATTGACCGCCGATGATGATGATGATATAACCATATAACCATATAACAATTACAGCACGGAAACAGGCCCTCTCGGCCCTTCCAGTCCGTGCCGACCATTTGTTTTCCCCTAGTCCCATCTACCTGCACTCAGACCATACCCCTCCATTCCCTTCACGTCCATATACCTATCCACTTTACTCTTAAATGTTAAAATCGATCCTGCCTCCACCACTTCTGCTGGAAGCTCATTCCACACAGCCACCACCCTCTGAGTAAAGAAGTTCCCCCTCACGTTACCCCTAAACTTCTGTCCCTTAATTCTCATGTCATGCCCTCTTGTTTGAATCTTCCCTACCCTCAATGGAAAAAAACTTATCCACGTCAACTCTGTCTATCCCTTTCATCATTTTAAAGACCTCAATCAAGTCCCCCCTTAACCTTCTGCGCTCCAAAGAATAAAGACCTATCTTGTTCAACCTTTCTCTGTAACTTAGTTGCTGGAACCCAGGCAACATTCTAGTAAATCTCCTCTGTACTCTCTCTATTTTGTTGACATCCTTCCTATAACTAGGCGACCAAAATTGTACACCATACTCCAGAATTGGTCTTACCAATGCCTTGTACAATTTTAACATTACTTCCCTACTCCTATATTCAATGCTCTGATTTATAAAATGATGATTAGATTAGCACAGCAAAGCAATGCTTGACTGTACCTCGGCACAAGGGACAATACTACACCTGATCCACCAGCACGTTATATATTTTGCACCAGATTTTGGCATCTTTTGCTTCTCCATCACAAGATTATTTTTGCCAATTCGCACCAATCGTGGTCTGGTCATGAGGAAGTCATGAACAGGTGCAAAGGGATGTGTAGAGAGACCCAGTTCACTTATCATATGATCATAGGTGATAGGAGCAGAATTAGGCCATTCGGCCCATCGTCTACTCTGCCATTCAATAGACAATAGACAATAAACAATAGACAATAGGTGCAGGAGTCGGCCAATTCGGCTCTTGATTCACTGCGATCATGGCTGATCATCCCCAATCAGTGCCCCGTTCCTGCCTTCTCCCCACATCCCCTGGCTCCGCTATCTTTAAGAGCCCTATTTAACTCTCCCTTGAAAGCATCCAGAGAATTGGCCTCCACTGCCTTCTGAGGCAGAGAATCGTGGCTGATCTATCTCTCACTCCCAACACCATTCTCCTGCCTTCTCCTCATAACCAGATACAGAGCGGAAACAGGACCGCTGAGTCCGGGCCGGCCAACAATCCCCGCAGGCTAACAACACCCTGCACACATTGGTGGATAATTTACAATTTCACCGAGACGACTAGCCTGCAAACCTGCAGATGTGGGCGGAAACTGGAGCACCTGGAGTAAACCCACGCAGGTCGATCTGTGCAAACAGCACCTGTGATTGAGGCAGTGCAGCGTAGGTTCACCAGATTGATCCCTGGGATGGCGGGACTGTCATATGAGGAAAGATTGAAAAGACTAGGCTTGTATTCACTGGAGTTTAGAAGATGAGGGGACATCTTATAGAAACATATAAAATTATAAAAGGACTGGACAAGTCCTATGCAGGAAACATTTTCTCAATGTTGGGTGAGTCCAGAACCAGGGGCCACAGGCTTAGAATAAAGGGGAGGCCATTTAAGACTGAGGTGAGAAAAAAACGTTTTCACTCTGAGAGTTGTGAATTTGTGGAATTCCCTGCCACAGAGGCCAGTGGAGGCGAAATCACTGGATGGATTTAAGAGAGAGTTAGATTGAGCTCTAGGGCTGGTGGATTCAGGGGATATGGGGAGAAGGCAGGAACGGGGTAGTGATTGGGGATGATCAGCCATGATCACATTGAATGGCGGTGCTGGCTCGAAGGGCCGAATGGCCTCCTCCTGCACCTATTTTCTATGTTTCTATGTAGTCAGGATCAAACCCGGGTCTCTGGCGCTGTAATGCCCCTGTCCCACTTAGGAAACCTGAACGGAAACCTCTGGAGACTTTGTGCCCCACCCAAGGTTTCCGTGCGGTTCCCGGAGGTTTCTGTCCTCCGGCAACCACCTTCGATTAGCATCGCAACCGGCTTTGACTAAAAAAATCACCGATTTTTAAAACAAAAACCACTTTCGGCCATTTGGGAGACTGACAAAAACCTCCGGGAACCGCACGGGAAACTTGGGTGGGGCGCAAAGTCTCCAGAGGTTTCCCTTCAGGTTTCCTAAGTGGGACAGGGGCAAAAGGCAGCAACTCTACCACCGTGTTGCCTGTGCCGTTGGCTGCTGTTTTGTGCAAAAAAAAACCTTCGGGTTCGACATCCCCACGGCTGAAGAATGGAAAGTGAAATCCAAAGCCATTTGATTTCGCAACCCAAACAGTAATTTTCTCTTTTTATTTCGCAACCCAAAACGCCAAAGTCACACAGACTCTGTGAACCTAATACCCTCGTTTCTCCTGTGGGTCTTGGATCATATTCTGATTAAAAACTCAACTTGACTGACACAAAGATCAACATTATACAGCACACACCACTACAAGCTGCACCAACAAGCATCGAATCGTCGCTCATTGTAAACAGCTCCCTGCTCCAAGATCAACAATTCCTCGGCCCAAATCCTTTGATTCTCATTGCCTCTGTGACACTCATCATCTTAACTCCACAAAACCTAATCCCGGTTTTTGAGAGGAGAGAAAAAAAAAAAAAAAAAAAAAAAAGTTGAGCAAAAAAAAAAGAAAATTTCTTCTATATAAAAAAATTCTACCTGACTGACAGAAATATCAACACGTCCCACGCAGTTTGAAAAGAAATGATATTAATTTTGAGTGCTGGCGGACAAATATTTTCCATGTAAATATGAAGGATTCTCCATCTGAATAGTTCCAAGTTGGACCATCCAGAAAAAACATGCTAAAACAACGTGTTTGCTTCAGACGGGGGAAACAAGGACGGTTCATCACACACGTTATACGCACAGAGAGGCCTGTATTTAGTTTAGTTTAGAGATACAGCGCGGAACACAGGCCCTTCGGCCCTCCGAGTCCGCGCCGACCAGCGATCCCCGCACACTAAAGGGCCTGTCCCACTTGCCGACATCATTGACTGACGTATCAGGTCACCGAAAAATCCGCGGCGTGATGACGTATGACGAGTTTTTTTCAAGTGTGGCAACATTTTTCCTGTCGCCGCTGGATTTTGAAATGTTCAAAATCTGTTGGCGACCCTGATATGACGCCGGCAATCGCCGATAAAAGTGGGCAGGCCCTTAAAACACTCTCCTACACACACTAAGGACAATTTACACACACACACACACACACCAAGCCAATTAACCTACAAACCTGCACGTCCTTGGAGTGTGGGAGGAAACCGAAAATCTTGGAGAAGAGCCACGCGGGTCACGGGGAAAATGGCCAAACTCCGTACAAACAGCACCCGTAGTCGGGATCGAACCCGGGTCTCTGGCGCTGTGAGGCAGCAACTCTGCCGCTGCGCCACCCTGTGAGAAGGCAAGAACGGGGTACTGTTTGTGGATGATCAGCCATGATCACATTGAATGGCGGTGCTGGCTCGAAGGGCTGAATGCTCTACTCCTGCACCTGTTGTCTATTGTATCTCTAAACTAAATGTGCTCTCTCATGCTCAGACAGTAACACAGGGTCACCTAAAAGCCCATAAACACTGGTGCATGCACCTATCCCAAGACATAACTCATGTTTCGGAAGAAACTCCATTTAAGTCCTTACGGCCTGGTGGCAGGTAAAGGGTTACTGGACACAAGACCTCAGCAGGACTGGTACAAGAACCTCTATGGGGTGTTCAGGAGAGAACACATTGACTGGTCGCATCACTGCCTGGTTCAGCAGCTCGAACGCCCAGGAGAGAAGAAGATGCAAAAAGTGGTGAACACTGCCCGGTCCATCGCGGGTACTGACCTCCCCACCATCGAAGGGATCTACAGGAGTCGCTGCCTCAAAAAGGCAGCCAGCATCGTCAGAGACCCACACCACCCTGGCCACTCTCATTTCACCATTGCCATCGGGAAGAAGGTACAGGAGACTGAAAACTGTGACGTCCAGGTTCAGGAGCAGCTTCTTCCCTACAACCATCAGGCTGTTAAACACTACAACCTCAAATAAGCTCTGAACTACAGAGACTTTTATTGTTATTATTGCACTATTATT